>JAEMOT010001680.1:492011-554701 GCA_019297695.1 Apostasia ramifera | reverse complement strand
GGCTGTGAGACCGGTGACCAGGTCAGTGAGATTTGCGAGCATCCCTTGAAGTTCTGAGACACGAGTGCCCTTGGAGGAGGAAGCGGATTCAGCGTGGCGCCGAGAAGTTGAGGCCGAAGCCATCGTCCGGCGCTCGAACAGAGGGTTCTCCCGCGTGCACATTGCGAGCAGCGGAGTTAGTTCTGCGCGTTCTGGCCACCATCTTCCTGAGGTCTCAATGAAAGCACAAGAAGATGTTGACGTAGGATGTAGGGGATCCCAAGGAACACCGAAAAAAAAAGAGAGTTCCAGGAGACGGCGACGCGCAGTGGTGATAAGCCTGTTAGAGGAGGCTTAAGAAGAGAGAGGGAGAGAGAAAGAGAGAGCGAGAGCTCCGAGCATCCAGAAGAACACACAAGGGTTTAAGGTAGTTCAGGGAGGAAAAATCTCCTACGTCCACCGAGCGATCAGTGAAGAAGATTTACTAATGGAAGAAAGTAGCCGTGCAGACTAATAAAGTGCTTCTAAGAGAGAAAGAAAGAGAGAGCCCCTCAACTGGGGTCTTGACACAATCAGGATCGATCCTCCCCTGCTGGGGACTGTTCCAGGATATTTATAGGCGATGGAGTGCATGGCTTCGTCCTGATTTTTCGGAGGAAAGGAGGTGGACAAGCCCTGAGTTCGCGCCGCTTGTCAGCCGTTAGAGGGGCCGGAAGCCGCGAAAGGAGGATGATATCTTTTAATACTGGTACTTCCCCTGGGGATCTGTGATGATTTGGAGCATGCGGATCCTTGGTTTGTGGGTCTGGAAGAAAGTGCTTTGTACGGGGAACAACACGGTTGGGTCAAGCTGATTGTGACAGGCACCGCTTCGTAACCTCGTGCCCGACGTTACCGAGGATGATCTTGGCTCGTCGTGGACGAGGCTAAGTGAACCCTCGTGGCCGGGGTTAGATCCTATCAAGAATCTGTAAGAACAGAAGAGTTAGCAAATAAATGAAAGTAACCGGAGGCCAGCAAGGCGTCACGTGTACGGCTGGGATGCAGCGCAGGATCCACGTGTTAACAGTATCACTATTAGTTTCAGCATAAAGTTCATATTCTGGTTTATAATCATATAATTGAAAAATATATTCTTTTGATTAATATAATACTAGAATAGCAATTAGTTTTTTTGTTGTGGGATCAGACATATTTTTTTATTTTTTCTTCTAAAATTTGTTTATTTATAAGGAAAAGATTGTAGATTTCTTGAAAGTCAGTGAAATCTTCTAATATATTTATCTCATGTAAGGTATTTATATACTCAATTTTATCCTGAATTTTTTCCATATATTATTTATTTAGATGAACATTCATCCAATGATAATATTTTCCTGTGTTATTGTCTAGATTTTCTACATTTACTTGATACTAATTATTGCTAGGTCGATTTATTTCATTAGATATATTTTTAATATCATTTTTAATATCAGTTATTTTTTGAGTTTGATTATATAAGGATTCATAGAGTTCATTTATTATTTCAATAAATTAAGAAATTTATTTTTAATATCAAAAATTACTTCTTCTTTAGGGTTTTTTAAAATAAGTTTTCTGTTTTTTCTAATTTATAATCTAGTATGGGATTTGAAGTCATTTTGAAAGAATTTTAGATCTGTGTTAAACTTTTAAGTCTAAATGTTATAAGCATCCGTATAAATTAATATGTTGATAATAGATTTGCTTGGTACTTAAGATCGGTGTTCTTACCCAACCTTTACAGGATTGTCTTAAAAACACTCCATTAACGACAACTTCTGGCCTAGAAGGAGATTACAGATAAAATTACGGAATAATGTATGAGTTTTAGCACAACTATATCATATTAATCTTAAGGCATGAACTTAAAGTTTGTTGACTTAACATTTTAACAGATCTAAAACAAAAAGGTTTAAACAAACAACATCAAACAAAACATGATAAAGATAATTTTATTACACAAACAGAGTAAAAAAATACGTACAAATAGACTTGGCTCTGATACCAACTGGACTCAACTGGTGGGGAGTGAATGGACTGAACGGAAACGGGAGTGAGTGACAGGAGAAGCGAGAGGGGAGATTATGAGGATGGATGCTTTCGAATGGATGCGAATGGATGCCTGACCACAGCCCGGAGGTCATCCTTATATACACGATAAAGCTAGCTAATAATGTAGTACTTCATTATTTGTACAGTGCTCCATTATTGCTCTATTATGTGTACAGTGCTGCCACAGCAGTGCTCCCACAGGTCAGTTTGTATTATTGCGATACGTATGATTATTACCACTTTTCTTTGTCTGTCACTTTCTATTGTCGCGGAATATGTGCCCAAACTTGAGGTCTTTAATCAAATTGTAGAGAGATATTATCGGGTGTTGAAGAGAACTCGATTTAAATTTCCTGGAGTAATTCTGCTGTTTTTGATCCCCAGCAGAATTCGAAATCATTTTCGCCTTGACATACTTCAATCATATGATCTTGATCATATATTATAATTCGTCCGTTACAAATGTACCGATACTAATGTCTTTCTTGGTGAACTGATATTACTTCGGATAAATTCGCTTTTTGTTCATAATCCCAAGAATAACCAAAAAATTCTTTTGCGACTGGTCTTCCTCGGGTTTATTATCGAAATAATTTTCAGATCTGATAAGCTGGATATACTAAATGTTCTGGAGAGGATTGTTTTTATGTGTTCTATGTCTTCTATATTATCAAGAGATCCTCCAGCAAAAAATTTTAATAGAAATTTTTCTAAGAGAATTATTGCATCATCCTTAACCTTTTCTTCTTTTATTTTTTAAAATTATGGATAATTTTCTAAGGATTTTAAAACTATTGAAGTTGAACCTTCAAATTTGGAGGTTATTAGTTCTAATAATTGTTGTGTGGTCATATATGCATATATATTTTTTTAGTCCTCTGACTAGTTGTATACATTGGAAAATATATTATTTTTTCTTTCTAGAATAAGAAGAAGATGCAAAACTAAGAGACAGGGTGACACACCTTAACATCACACATTAATAACAGCATCCACAAGTAGTAATCAGTATTTGGAAATATCACATATTTCCACCAAGTATTCTATGTCCCAGATTATAAGCAAGTATTTGTTAGCAAGTTGAATTATACAAATATAGCTAACAAAATCAGGCAAATCAAGAAAATCACTTTCTGAGGCTTTATAGAAATAGGAGCAAATCAAGGCATGATATGTCTCAAAAAATCTTACAATTAACTAGGCTACCAATCTCAAAAGCACGAAAGAAAGCAAGCATTGACCACCTAAGAGAACTAAAATGATCAAAGCATCAAAATTCAAATCCATTAACTCCACAGTGATGCAATATCCATCAAGAAACCCTAAGTGCATTCAAGGATCTGAATGTCCTCTGTGCTGAGAGGCCAAAATGTAAAAGACCATGAGAGGAACCTGAGAACGACGACTTCAAAACCCTAGCTTTGTGCGGCGCCAGTGCCTGCGCTTGGCGTTGTATCTGTCAGAAAGAACAATGACATACAGACATCGAAATAGCATTCATACATGCTGAAAGAGAGAAAGAGAGAGCGAAACCTGATTGTGTTCCCCGTCCTCATGCGGATCCAGTAGGGGATGGGCCTGTTCTGCCTCATCTTCTTCGCCAGCTTCTTCTTTATCTTGAAAGTCTTGTGCGACGGCTGCGATACAGAATGAGATCAATACAAAATACCTGTAAAATTAGCGCTATAAGGGGAGGAATCAGAGGCGAGTGCACCAATTTACCATCTTCGCTGCAGCCTGGCGGCTCGGTGAGAACAGGCAGAAACCCTAACCTTGGCAATGAGCCTTCGTTATCTCCGCTCATATCTCAACTCTGGGTACATAAATGGATCTTAGCCGTCCGATTGAAAATCAGTTCTGATTTTATTTTTTGGTCAAATTTCTTTTTTTAAATGAGTAAAAGGGTGTTTGGTTCAATGTTATCATGATGTTATATTATATTATCTAAAAATAATAATTATTTAATTTAATAATATCTATAAATAATTTTTTATTTGATTATAAAATTATTAGTCAAAAAATGACATGTAAATGTCATGACATCTAGATTACATAACATAACACCAAGATAATAACGAACTAAATGCCCCCTAAAAGACATTTTTTAAAGGTGAAATAAATAATTTTTGTCTTTTTTGATATTATTTTGGTTAAAATGTTCAAGTTCATTAAATATTTTTTTATTGCCGATAGCAATTAGGTTCTTTTAATTTAAGCATATCTATAATTTATCTGCACCGCCAACGTAACAGCGCTGTAGGCAAGTCGACCTTAAAAAGTTATTTCTTTTTGAAAACTTAGCTTGCCAGCTATTGATGATGGATTCTACCTCTCTGTTCTTGCTTACTCTTCGCTCACCATTGGTGTAAATGAGAGAGAGAGAGAGGAGAAGAAAGAGAAAATCTTAAGGTAAAAAAGTCATTTAATATATTTTTTACTTTAAATCTTAATTTTGGACCTAGTTGTATATTACCTAAAACTAATGGACTAATTTAAGCAATTTTGAAAAAAAATGGACCTACGTGCACATATGATCAAACAATAGGGACCTACCTAGTCTTTTGTTAAAATAACTTGATATGCAGTGAATTGTTCTCTAAATGCATGTGTTAAGTTTAAATTCATAAATGTAACAATGAATTATTGAATAATTACATTTGTTTAGTTCGAATACATTGAAATGTAACAAATTAGTTTCTAAAAGCATCTATTAAGTAGAAATACATCGATATACCATGAAATAGTTGTATAATTGCTTCTTTTAAGTCGAAACACCTTGATACGGCTCGAATCTGTCTCTAAATTTGTGTATTTAGTTTAAATACTTCAATATAATTAATATAAATTATGTAATTGTAAATACTATGTTAAAATGCCTTGATACGTAATAACATAATATCTTAATGCTGGTATTCCACTCAAATACGCTGCAAAATTATCAAATTGTCAAATAATCACAAGTATTAGTTAAATAACTTAATGTGCGATAATCGATCTCTAAGTGCTAATATTTAGCTTAAATTAGTCGATATTGCAACAAGTGCTAGTGTAATTGTTATTATTCAGTTCAAATATATTGATATGTGATAAGTTAGTCTCTAAAAGCTTTTATTAAGTTAAAATATATTTATGTATGACCAAATAGTTGCATAATTGTAAGTATTACAATAAAATACCATGATACCCATCGAATCGATTAGCAAACATATGTATGCAGTTTAAATACTTCGACATAATAAATATAAGTTGTATAATTGCAAATAGAAAGTTAAAACTTCTTGATATGTAGTACATCAATGTCTAAAGGCGAGTATTTAGTTGAGATACTTTAAAAAATTAATGAACAATTGTATAATTACTGGTATTCAATTAAAATAACTTGACGCACAATGAATTAGTTTCTAAATGAAAGTATCATCGACACATCAATGACTAACAGCAAAAGTTTGACCGTTTAATTCCAATACAAAGATACCTAGTACATTTAGTCTGTAAAAGCATCTATAAATTATTGTAAAATTGCCACTGTATAATTTAAATACAATTAAATGCAACAAATCAGTCTCTAAAAGTGTCTATTAAATTAAAATACGTCGATATACTATCATGTAGAAGTATAATTGCTAGTATTATATTAAAATATACATGCATCGAATCGATCATCAAATATGTCTAGTTAAAATACATTATTGTAATGAATCTAAATAGTGTAATTACGAGTACTAAGTTAATATGCCTTTATATAAAATAAATTGATTTCTAAATGCTTATATATCGATATGCTATTAAGTTACATAAATATTTGGATATAAACTCAATCAGTTACAGACCTACCTGATTTCCCAATCATCGAGTGCCACGTATGCAATTTAGGTGGGCCGCATTTTTCGTTGGGTCATGAGTGTGATGGGAATGGGCGGGAGGGAGCCTTTATCTGACGTGTGGCCTCTGCTCCCTTCAAGGGCCCACCCACGGCCTTCTCTGCTCCCTCTCAGCTGGAGCAGATTGGGCCTGTTCGGCCCACAGATGTTGCTGGGCCTGTTTGCGGGCCTGCCTCCTTCTCTGGGCCGGGAGACTGCAATGAATCTGGGCCTCTGCCCGAGCCAGCCTGCCTGAACTCAAACAGTAAGGCTCAAGATAGTTCATATGCTGCCATCTTGAAGGGCCTTCATCCTAACAGCTCAAATTCTACTTCCAAAGGTATACTTCCTTCAATGCAACCTGATTGTGAAATTAATTACAAGTCTTCTCAGCTTTCCAATGGTCTGCCTACTTTTAATTTTACGGAAAATGAAGTGTGAACTATGGCCAAACCATTGAATTTAACTGCGGTCGATAAAATCGGTCTTCCTAGACCTTCTATGAATGAGATCAGATTGTTTTTCGAATCTTTAAAATTGAAAGGTGAATTCCAAGTCTCTTTGTTGGACCGTAGACATGTTCTTCTCCGTTTTTCTTTAGAGGAAGATTTAAATCGTGTTCGCATACATGGAACTTATTAATATCTCTCTGCATATTTGGAGATGGGACATTGGATTTAGGCTCGGTCAAGAATCTCCAATAATTCCAATTTGGGTGGCCTTCCCTGGGCTCCCTATTGATTTTTGGGGTGGGCTTAAATCTCTGGCTTCTTAGTTTGGTAAACCTCTTCACTTAGATAAGGTCACTGCAACCTTTGCCAGACTGTCAGTTGCTAGAATCTTGATTGAATTTGATGCCCGTAATAGCTACCCTGAAGAAATTTATATTTCAGTGGATGAGAAACTTGGTTTTCGGGAACCTGTTTTTCTCAAAAATCGGCCTATTTACTGTTCATATTGCTATAAGCTGGGGCATTCTATTGATACTTGCTATTTCAAGCACCCTCACTTGAAACCTGATTGGAGTAAGCCTACAACCCAAGGTAGGGCTGCTCCTTCTGCGGGTAGACCTACTTAGGTGGAAAAGAAATCTGGCGGTGATATTGAATATCTTATAGAACCACTGGCTATTGAGGTTGTTAATACTGTTGCGTCTCCTTTAGCAAGACCTCTGTCAGATTCAGTTTGTGCTCATTTGGTTGATGAAGCTATTGAGAAGGCAGCTAATATCCTTTTTGGTGAGATTGCAACGAAAGTTATTGAGGAGGATGATGACGCTACTTGTATTCAGAATCAGGAGGCGGTCTCTTCTAGCTTGGAGGATTCCCCCCCTCCCACTGAGGATTGTACACCATCATCCCCCCCTTGGCTTCTTGTGGAAGGTAGAAGGAAAAGTAAACGGCTTATGGAAAAATCAAAGACGGTATCTAAAGTTGATAAGGGAGTCATCGGAACCTTCTTAGCCCAAAAGCCCAATGCACATTCTAAAATGTTGCAAGACTCTTTTGAAAAGCAATTCCCAATTGCGGATTCTCTAGAAATTATGAGAAGACACATCGAGGATAAGTCAGAATTTGAATTTTTAGGGCTCTCTATGGCGCAAGATAAATCCACTGAGCCCCAGCTTTTTTTTGGGTCAGGTTCTGGCCCTGCTAGATTCTCAGGCCCAGGCCCTGCCTGAACAGATTCAGGCCCTTCAGGTTATGGGTCAGCCTGATCCAGTTCTGACTCAGGATCAGGCCCAGCAGGCTTTGAGTCAGCCTGGTCCAAGCCAGGCCCAGCAGCAGACTTTGGGCCAGCCAGTTTCAGACCAGGCCCAGCAGGTTTTGAGCCAACCAGATCCAGACCAGGCTCAGTAGGATTTGGGCCAGCCAGATCCAGACCAGGCCCAGCAGGTTTTGGACCAGCCAGACCAGGCCCAGCAGGCTTTGGGCCAACCAGCTCCAGCTCAGGCCCAGGAAGCTTTGGGTCAGCCTGATCCAAGCCAAGCCCAGTAGGATTTGGGCCCGCAAGATAGAGATAAAGCCCATGAGGCTTTGGGTCAGCCAGATCCAGACCAAGCCCAGCAGGCTTTGGGCCAGCCAGATCCAAAGCAGGCTCAGGAGGTTTTGGGCCAGTCAGAATCTTCTCAGGCCCAACACATTTTGAGCCCAACTAAATTGCTAAGCTTTTCGGGTCTAGATGAGGAAGAAAAAGGTTGAGTCGAAGATGCTCTCCAATCCTAGATGAGAGAAGCGGATGATATTGTGAGGTTGCTAAAGATTCGGCCTTCTTTTCGACTTATATCTATCCCGTCTAATTTCTCCAAAGATTTGAAGGCAAAAGCCAAGGAATTAAATTGGAGGACCCCTCCTATGGAAGGTATGAAGTTTCTTAGATAATTGACTCCTCCAAGGGAGCAATATTTTTCGGTTATTTCCCGTGTGTGAAAGTTTGGGCTTTCACTCATGCCCATTATTTAGACCACTCTATAGAAGGTTGTTTTTCTACTAATTATGAAGAGAATGTCATGTCTATGATTTTTGATGGTTACATTATTCCACATGGAGAAGTCCTTGCTAATGGGGAAGTTGTTAAAAAAGCCTTTGACGACCTCATGCAATGGGGGTTCTAGGGGTCCTCCAAACTATGGGCCTTTTTATCAATTTGTGAATTTTTTGGGCCTTCATTAAATTCCATCTGGCAGTGCAGGTTGAGCTTCTTGGTTTTTTTCCTCTGCAGGCCGAAAAATTTCTTTCTAGGCCCATTTTCATTTTCCGAATGGGCCAAGAACCTGGGCCTTCGCGCTACTGGACCTTTTCTTGTGCGGGTCGGCTTTTCTAAGCCTGTTTCCGATGGGCAACAGCTTGAGCCCGGTCCAATGGACTTTATGCAGATTGAGCCCGATTTCTGGTTGGGCTTTCATTTGTGGCTTCGTTGCTTGGTATTAGTATTTTCTTGTATTGGGCCTTGCCCCTTTTAGTTATCATATATTGGGCTTTGACCCGAATCCTTATCATGTATTTGCTTTTGCAAAAAATATTTGCCTACATGGCGGGTTGGGGGCCCGATGAGTAACCCCTTTTTCAAAAAATAAAAATAAAAATAAAATAAAAATAAATAAAAAAAAATAAAAAAAATCCTAAACCCTAAACCATAAACCCTAAACACTAAACCCTAAACCCTAAAACCCTAAACCATAAACCCTAAACCCTAAACCCTAAAACCCTAAAACCCTAAACCCTAACCCCTAAACCCTAACCCCTAAACCCTAACCCCTAACCCCTAAATCCTAAACCCTAAACCCTAAACCCTAAACCCTAAACCCTAAACCCTAAACCCTAAAACCCTAAACCCTAAACCCTAAACCCTAAACCATAAACCCTAAACCAACAAAAAAAAAAAAAAAAAAACCATAAACCCTAAACCCTAAAACCTAAAGCCTATACCCTAAACCCTAAACCCTATACCCTAAACCTAAACCTAAACTAAACCTAAACCTAAACTAAACTAAAATCTTAAATCTAATTTTTTTTTAAAATTTTATAGTTTGTGCAGGTTGTTCTCAAATGGACTACTAAATCAATCTCAAACAGTACGGCATACTTATCAGGTTCTATCGCTCCTTGCTATCATTTTTCTATTTAATTTCAACTATACTTATTAGATTCTTTTGGATCTAAAAATGTAATCTTCCCTTTATCTACTTTTGAGGATCTAGGATTTCCTTATTTATTTATTTGTCTTTTTTCTTTTCTTGTCATGCATTATAATTTTATTTTTGATTCGTCTCTGTAGCTCTGCATTTTATAATAATTTTGGATATTATATCAATATTATTATAGGCTTACCTTTTTTCAAGATATAATTTGATTGTCTTTGAAGAAATATTTAGATCTTTTTAATCCATTTAAATTAGAACCATTATATATTTTTTAGACCTTTCTTTAACCGCCCTACTCTCCTTCCCTCCCAAAAAAAAAAAAAAGAAAAAAAAATCGTTCGATTTTGCTGCCTGATCACTTATAAGACTTGAACCAGTAAGTCTGAAGGTGCCTAGTCACTAGTGCCTTAAACCAACTGGTTTGGGAGTCACTGACTGAAAATTCACTAAAAGGGTCGAATATAGAATTTAGGATAATATCTAAGCCTTTTTAGTTCGAGCAATTAAGTCCGAGGGATGTCTTTTCATCTAGTACCCTAAAGCCAACTGGTTTGGGTGTCACTGACCCAAAGCTCGTTATATGAACTAATTAGAAAGCTTAATTCGTGTTATCCTGAAAGCGGCAAGTCAACGTTCCTGAAGAAAAAAAAAAAAAAAAGTGGGGGAGTGGGATGGAAGAAGATTGAGTAAAATTAAAAGATTATTGATTGGATTCTATTTTTGGAATTAAAGGATCTAATTTTTCTTCACTTATAATCAATTATATTTTAAAATATTATAAGTTTCTATTAATATTTATAAATGCCTTTTATTATAATTTAGTGAGGTTGCTTGATGAGTATTAGAAATTTAATTATTTTACATGGCAAGTCTTTTTTAGGAAAAAGATTAATAGAGGCATCAAGGATTTTCTTTCTCCAATAAAAATAATTAAAAGAAAGTTTTTTTTTGGAGCAAAGAAGAATCTTCAAAATTAATTGCTTATTCACCAAATAATTTTATTATTTATTACTATATTTTAAATCATCTTTTTTTCTTTTATTATAGATTCTCATCAAGGAAGAAAGATTTATATTAAAGACTTTGAGATTTAAAAGGATCCAAAAATTTTGTTGGGCTTGCTAATGGGCCCATATTCAAGCATCCTTTGATGAGACTTCCCCAAATTGATGGATTGTGCATGAGTTGGGCTTTCCTCCTCGTGGGCTTATTTGATTCTCAATTAGTTTGGGCCCATTCAGGATTGCTGGGCCTTCTTTATGGATAGCCCATTCAGGTTTGGATGAGTTGCACAAGTTGGAGATCCTAATAGGAGCTAAGAAGATTACAGTTGGGCTTTCAAGTTGGGCTGCAACAAGGGCCAATTTATTTGGTCAAAAGATCCCTTCATAGGCTTTGCACAATGGGCCTCAGGTTGGGCTTTTAAATATATGCACCTTCCTTTTGGGCCTTTGGGCCCTGCTCTGTTCCTGCGGCCCGCTGGTCTGTTTCGGGCCGTGGGCCTCTTAAAGCTGGTGGACCCTTTTGCTGTTTGGACTTATTTAAAGCTTTGGGCTTTAGGCTCCTTAGCATTTAAATAAATCATAGCACAAATGTAATGGGCCCTGGGCCTTTTCCCTTATGTTTTGATGATTTAAGCATGTAATGGCCATGGGCCAATCTTTCCTTTTCTGATTGCGGGTTGGGGGCCCGATGAATAATATCTCCCTCAAGTTATCATAAAAAAAAAAAAAATCCTATACCCTAAACCCTATACCCTAAAACTTAAAACCTAAAACCTAAACCCAAAACTCTAAACCCTAAACCCTAAACCCTAAAACCCTAAACCCTAAAACCCTAAACCCTAAACCCTAAACCTTAAACCCTAAACCCTAAATCCTAAACCCTAAACCCGAAACCCGAAACCCTAAACCCCAAACCCCAAATCCCAAACCCTAAACCACAAATCCTAAACCCCAAACCCTAACCCCAAACCCTAAACCCCAAACCCTAACCCCAAACCCTAAACCCCAAACCCCAAACCCGAAACCTCAAACCCGAAACCCTAAACCCGAAACCCTAACCCTAAACCCTAAACCCTATACCCTAAAACCTAAACCCTAAATCCTACACCCTAAACCCTAACCCCTAATCCCCAAACCCTAATCCCTAAACCCCAAACCCTAACTCCTATACCCCAAACCCTAAACCCCCCTAAACCCTAAATCCTAAACCCTATAACCCCCTAAATCCTAACCCTAACTCCAAAACTCTTACCCTAAACCCTAAACCCTAACCCTAAACCCTAAACCCTAAATCCTAACCCTAAACCCAAAACCCTAAACCCTAAACCCTAAACCCTAAATGATATACTATAAAAAAGATATGTAATTGCCGGTATTATATTAAAACTCAATTATTTATATCCAAAATAGATCGTCAAACATCTGCTTTCAGCTAAACTACATCGATATTATAAATATTAGTTATTTTACCAGTGTATTATTTCAAAATGCCTTGATATAGATAAGATCAAAATCAAATTGCTTATATTATCTTCAAGTACAATAAAAAATGATTGAATACTCGTATAATTACTAGTATTCAGTTAAAATACCTAAATATAGATGAGATGAAAGTCAAATTACTTGTTTTTTCTTCAAATTCAATAACAAATGATTGAATACTAGTATAATTGCTAGTATTCCCTGAAAAAACTTATTATGTAATGAAACATTTTCTAAATACTTGTATTCGGCATCAATTCAATATTAATGCAATGAATAGTTGTAAAAATGCCACTATTAAACTTAAATACATTGACATGTCATAAATCAGTCACTAAAAGTGTCTAATAGGTTAAATTAAATTAATATACCATCAAAAAGATGTGTAATGTCGATTATTACATTAAAACTTAGTCAGATGTACCTAATAGATCATCAAATATCTACTTTCGGCTAAAATACATCGATATAATAAATATTAGCCGTTTAATCGGAGTATTATGTTTAAATGCAATAATATATACAAGATCAAAGTCAAATTGCTTGTATTCTCTTCAAATTCAATAAAAAATCATAAAAGACTGGAATAATATTTAGTATCTATTTAAAATGAGTTATTCTGTCACGAATCGCCCTCTAAATGCTTTTATTCTGGTTGAATTCAAAGTTAATGCAATGAAAAGTTTCGAAAACGTCACTGTTCGATTCAAATACATTCATATGTCACAAATCAGTCTTTAAAAGTGCCTGATAAGTTATAATAGATCGATACACTGTCAAAAATATGTGTAATATCCAGTATTATATTAAAACTCAATCATATGTCTAAGACAGATCGGCAAATATCTGTTTTCCGCTAAAATACATCGATATTCTAAATATTAATTTTTTAATCAGACTATTATGTTAAAATAGTTTGATATCGACAAGAGTAACGTCAAATTGCCTGTATTCTCTTTATATTCAATAACAAATAATAGAATACACTTAAAATTGCTAGTATTCACAAAACATTACTTATAATTCAATGAATCGCCCTCCAAATGCTCGTATTTCGCTTGAATTCAATGTTATTGCTATGAATAGTAATAAAAATATTACTATTCAATTCAAATACAGAGAATATGTCATAAATAAGTATCTAAAAGTGTCTACTAGATTAAACTAGATTGATATACTGTCAAAAGATGCGTAATTACTGGTATTATTTTAAACCTCAGACATATGTCCCTAATAGCTCGCTAAATATCAACGTTCGGCTAAAATATGTTAATATAACAAATATTAGTTGTTTAGTCTTTGTAATCTATTAAAATGCCTTGATATAGACAAGAGAAAAGTCAAATAACTTGCATTCTCTTCACATTCAATTAAAAATAATTGAATACTTATATAATTGCTAGTATTCAATTAACAAAACTTATTATGCAATGAAACGTACACTAAATACTTTCATTCGGCATGAATAGTTGGTTAACGAAATGAATAATTGTAACAACGCCATATCTGGCAATCTATTAGAGCGATCAGATTGAGTTTTAACATAATATCGGTAATTACGCATCTCTTTGATAGTATAACGATGTATTTCAACTTATTAGGCACTTTTAGACACCGATTTATAACATATCAATGTATTTTAATTGAATTATGGAGTTTTTACTGCTATTCATTTTATTTAACATTAAATTTAAGCTGTATACAAGTAATTAAAGAACAATTCATTACATAATATATTATTTTGACGGAATACTCGCAAGTATATGATTAATCAATGATTTGTGAATGTATCTAAGACGATAAAATGACTTATATTTGCGTTATCGAAGTATTTTAGATGAAACAGGCATTTGGCAATATATTCGAGACATAAGATTGACTTCAATATAATACCAGCAATTGCATATCTTTTTTGCAGTATATCAATGATTATAACTTATTAGGCACTTTTAAATACTGATTTATGACATATTAATCTATTTGAAATGAATAATGGCGTTGTTACAATTATTCATTTCGTTAACAACTATTCATGCCGAATGCAAGTATTTAGTGTACGTTTCATTGCATAATAAGTTTTGTTAAAC
Source organism: Apostasia ramifera (assembly GCA_019297695.1). Classification (NCBI taxonomy): domain Eukaryota; kingdom Viridiplantae; phylum Streptophyta; class Magnoliopsida; order Asparagales; family Orchidaceae; genus Apostasia; species Apostasia ramifera. The sequence continues at coordinate 540,573 of JAEMOT010001680.1, read as the reverse complement.
AGGCATTCGGCATGAATAGTTGGTTAACGAAATGAATAATTATAACAACGCCATTTTTCATTTCAAATAGATTAATATGTCATAAATCAGTATTTAAAAGTGCCTAATAAGTTATAATACATTGATATACTGCAAAAAAGACATGCAATTGCTGGTATTATATTGAAGTCAATCTTATGTCTCGAATATATCGCCAAATGCCTGTTTCATCTAAAATACTTCAATAACGCAAATATAAGTCATTTTATCTTCTTAGATACATTCACAAATTATTGATTAATCATATACTTGCGAGTATTCCGTCAAAATAATATATTATGTAATGAATTGTTCTTTAATTACTTGTATACGGCTTAAATTTAATGTTAAATAAAATGAATAGCAGTAAAAACTCCATAATTCAATTAAAATACATTGATATGTTATAAATCGGTCTCTAAAAGTGCCTAATAAGTTGAAATACATCGTGTACTATCAAAGAGATGCGTAATTGCCGGCATTATGTTAAAACTCAATCTGATCTCTCTAACAGATCGCCAGATTTCTATTTTCGGTTAAAATGAATCGATATAGCAATTATTAGATGTTTAATCAGAGTATTATGTTAAAATTCCTTAATTTATATAAGATCAAAGTCAAATTACGTGCATTCTCTTCAAATTCAATTAAAAATAATTGAATAATCATATAATTGCAAGTATTTAGTTAACATGACTTATTATACAATGAATCGTTCTCTCAATACTTTTATTGGACTAGAATTCGACGTTAATACAATTAATAGTTGCAAAAACTTCACTATTCAATTCAAATACATTGATATTTCATAAATAAGTATTAAAAAGTGCCTAATTGTTTATAATAGATCGATACACTGTTAAAAAGATATGTAATTATCGGTATTATATTAAAACTCAATTATATATATCCAAAATAGATCGCCAAACATCTGCTTTCAGCTAAACTACATCGATATTATAAATATTAGTTATTTTACCAGTGTATTATTTCAAAATGCCTTGATATAGACAAGATCAAAATCAAATTGCTTATATTATCTTCAAGTACAATAAAAAATGATTGAATACTCATATAATTACTAGTATTCAGTTAAAATACCTAGATATAGATGAGATCAAAGTCAAATTACTTGTTTTTTCTTCAAATTCAATAACAAATGATTGACTACTAGCATAATTGCTAGTATTCCCTGAAAAAATTTATTATGTAATGAAACGTTCTCTAAATACTTGTATTCGGCATCAATTCAATATTAATACAATGAATAGTTGTAAAAATACCACTATTAAACTTAAATATATTGACATGCCATAAATCAGTCACTAAAAGTGTCTAATAGGTTAAATAAAATTAATATACCATCAAAAAGATGTGTAATGCCGATTATTATATTAAAACTTAGTCAGATGTACCTAATAGATCATCGAATATCTACTTTCGGCTAAAATACATCGATATAACAAATATTAGCCGTTTAATCACAGTATTATGTTTAAATGCAATAATATATACAAGATCAAAGTCAAATTGCTTGTATTCTCTTCAAATTCAATAAAAAAATCATAAAAGACTGGAATAACAAGGGTGTGTTTGTTTGTAAGGTTAAATTTAAGAAGGTTAAATTTAAGAAGGTTAAAATTAAATTTAGAAAGAGATATTTTTTTATTGAAAGTTGTGAATGATGTGAAATAAAGTTAATTATTATGTTAGGATTTGTGAGAGATGTGATATAAAGTTAGTCATTATGTTGAAATATGTGAGGGATGTGATATAAGTTAGTTATTATTTTAGTAATATGTGTAGGATGTGAAATAAATTTAATTTTTAATATTAAATTTTATGTGTGATGTGATATGCCTGGTTAAAATTAAACCAGGTTAATTTTAAACTCCTAGACAAACGGGGCCTTAGTATTTTTTTAAATGAGTTATTCTGTCACTAATCGCCTCTAAATGCTTTTATTCTGGTTGAATTCAAAGTTAATGCAATGAAAAGTTTCGAAAACGTCACTGTTCGATTCAAATACATTCATATGTCACAAATCAGTCTTTAAAAGTGCCTAATAAGTTATAATAGATCAATACACTGTCAAAAATATGTGTAATATCCAGTATTATATTAAAACTCAATCATATGTCCCAGACAGATCGCCAAATATCTGTTTTCCTCTAAAATACATCGATATACTAAATATTAGTTTTTTAATCAGACTATTATGTTAAAATAGTTTGATATCGACAAGAGTAACGTCAAATTGCATGTATTCTCTTTATATTCAATAACAAATAATAGAATACACTTAAAATTGCTAGTATTCACAAAACATTACTTATAATGCAATGAATCGCCCTCCAAATGCTCGTATTCCGCTTGAATTCAATGTTATTGCTATGAATAGTAATAAAAATGTTACTATTAATTTCAAATACAACGAACATGTCATAAATCAGTATCTAAAAGTGTCTACTAGGTTAAACTAGATTGATATACTGTCAAAAGATGCGTAATTACGGGTATTATTGTAAACCTCAGACATATGTCTCTAATAGCTCGCTAAATATCAACGTTCGGCTAAAATATATCAATATAGCAAATATTAGTTGTTTTGTCTTTGTAATTTATTAAAATGCCTTGATATAGACAAGAGAAAAGTCAAACAACTTGCATTCTCTTCACATTCAATTAAAAATAATTAAATACTTATATAATTGCTAGTATTCAATTAACAAAACTTATTATGCAATGAAACGTACACTAAATACTTGCATTCGGCATAAATAGTTGTTAACGAAATGAATAATTGTAACAACGCCATTATTCATTTCAAATAGATTAATATGTCATAAATCAGTATTTAAAAGTGCCTAATAAGTTATAATACATTGATATACTGCAAAAAAGATATGCAATTGCTGGTATTATATTGAAGTCAATCTTATGTCTCGAATATATCGCCAAATGCCTGTTTCATCTAAAATACTTCGATAACGCAAATATAAGTCATTTTATCATCTTAGATACATTCAGAAATCATTGATTAATCATATACTTGCGAGTATTCCGTCAAAATAATATATTATGTAATGAATTGTTCTTTAATTACTTGTATACGGCTTAAATTTAATGTTAAGTAAAATGAATAGCAGTAAAAAACTTCATAATTCAGTTAAAATACATTGATATGTTATAAATCGGTCTCTAAAAGTGCCTAATAAGTTGAAATATACATCTTTGTACTATCAAAAAGATGCGTAATTATCGGCATTATGTTAAAACTCAATCTGATCTCTCTAATAGATCGCCAGATTTCTATTTTCGGTTAAAATGAATCGATATAGCAATTATTAGATGTTTAATCAGAGTATTATGTTAAAATTCCTTAATTAATATAAGATCAAAGTCAAATTACGTGCATTCTCTTCAAATTCAATTAAAAATGATTGAATACTCATATAATTACAAGTATTTAGTTAACATGACTTATTATACAATGAATTGTTCTCTCAATACTTCTATTGGACTAGAATTCAACGTTAATACAATTAATAGTTGCAAAAATTTCACTATTCAATTCAAATACATTGATATTTCATAAATAAGTGCCTAATTGTTTATAATAGATCGATACACTGTCAAAAAAATTTTGTAATTATCGGTATTATATGAAAACTCAATTATATATTTAACCCAAGATTAATATATCATAAATCAATATTTAAAAGTGCCTAATAAGTTACAATACATCTATATACTGCAAAAAAGATATGCAATTGCTGGTATTATATTGAAGTTCACTATTCAATTCAAATACATTGATATTTCATAAATAAGTGCCTAATTGTTTATAATAGATCGATACACTGTCAAAAAGATATGTAATTATCGGTATTATATGAAAACTCAATTATATATTTAACCCAAAATTAATATGTCATAAATCAATATTTAAAAGTGCCTAATAAGTTACAATACATCTATATACTGCAAAAAAGATATGCAATTGCTGGTATTATATTGAAGTCAATCTTATGTCTCGAATATATCGCCAAATGCCTGTTTCATCTAAAATACTTCGATAACGCAAATATAATTCATTTTATCGTCTTAGATACATTCACAAATCATTGAATAATCATATACTTGCGGGTATTCCCGTCAAAATAATATTTTATGTAATGAATTATTCTTTAAATACTTGTATACACGGCTTAAATTTAATGTTAATAAAATGAATAACAGTAAAAACTCCATAATTCAATTGAAATACATTGATATGTTATAAATCGGTCTCTAAAAATGCCTAATAAGTTGAAATACATCGTTTTACTATCGAAGAGATGCTTAATTGCCGGCATTATGTTAAAACTCAATCTGATCACTCTAATAGATCGCCAGATTTTTATTTTCGGTTAAAATGAATTGATATAGCAATTATTAGATGTTTAATCAGAGCATTATGTTAAAATTCCTTAATTTATATAAGATCAAAGTCAAATTATGTGCATTCTCTTCAAATTCAATTAAAAATAATTGAATACTCATATAATTGCAAGTATTAGTTAAAATAACTTGATGTGCGATGAATCGGTCTCTAAGTGCTAATTCAGCTTAAACTAGTCCATATTACAAAAAGTGGTGGTTTTTTTCCACTATTCGGTTCAAATATAATAATGTCTGATAAATTAGACACTAAAAGCATCTATTAGGCTAAAATATATTGACATATGACCAAATAGTTACATAATTGCGAATATAATGATAGAATACCACGATACCCATTGAATCTTTCAACAAACATATGCATATAGTTTAAATACTTCGATATGACAAATATAAGTTGTATAAGTGCGAGTACGAAGTTAAAACTCCTTAATATATAGTACATCAATGTTTAAAGGCTTGTATTCTATTGAGATACTTTAAAAAATTAACAAACAATCGTATGATTGCTGGTATTCAATTAAAATAACTTGCAGTACAACGAATTGATCGTTTGTTACACTATTTAGTTCAAATACAATATTGTGTGACAAAATTAGTCTCTAAAAGCATCTATTAAGTTGAAATATATATCAATGTATGACCAAATAGTTGCAGAATTGCTAGTATTATGATAAAATACCTTAATACGCATTTAATCGATCAGCAAACATATGTATGCAGTTTAAATAATTCGATATAACAAATATAAGTTATGTAATTGCAAGTACAAAGTTGAAACTCTTTGATATGTAGTGCATCGATGTCTAAAGGAGAGATTGAGATACTTTAAAAATTTAATGTATAATCGTATGATTATTGGTATTCAATTAAAATAACTTGATGTACATTAAATTGGTTTCTAAATGAAAGTATTCATTGATACATCATTGACTAATGGCAAAAGTTTGACCGTTTAATTCCAATACAATGATACCTAATGCATTAGTTTTTAAAAGCATCTGTTAAATAAAAATTCATTTGTAATCATTTAAAATACAACAACAACAACAACCAAGCCTTAATCCCACTAGGTGGGGTCGGCTACATGAATCCTTTGTTTCCATTGCGCTCTATTAATTACCAAATTCTTATCTAAGTTTAAGTAACTAAGATCACTCCTTATAGTTTCTTGCCATGTCTTCTTTGGTCTCCCTCTTCCTCTTTGTACATGGGCAAAATCCAGTAACTTAATTTTTCTACTCAAATACGATAAAAAATCATCTAATAATCTAATAATTTCTAATATTCAATAAACATAACTTAATCTATATATTCTCGACCGCCACTTCCTACTGTAAATTTATCAATATTTAATTCAAATTCAATGATACGTAACAAATTAGTCATTAAAAATTTCTATTCAATTTAAATATATTGATATACTATAAAGTAGTTGTGCAATTGTTAGTACTTTGTTAAAATATTTTCATATGCATTGAATCAAACGTCAAATCTGTCTTCAATTAAAATACACTGATATGACAAATATAATTATGTAATTGCGAGTAGTTGGTTTGAATACCTTTATATGTAAATAAATTAATGTGTAAGTGCTAGTATTCCATTCAAATAGAGCTAACAATCATTGAATAATGATATAATTACTATTATTCAGTTAAAATAACTTGATATTCTATGAATCATTCATAAATACATGTTTGTGGCTTAAATTCATTGATATAGCAACAAATTATTGTAAAATTGCCACTGTATAATTTTAAAACATTGAAATGTAATAAACCAGTCTCTAAAGTGTCTATTAAATTAAAATACATCGATATACTATCATGTAGATATATAATACCTAGTATTATGTTAAAATACATTCATATGCATCGAATCAATCGCCAAATATGACTTTAGTTATAATACATCATCATAATGAATGTAAATAGTATAATTATGAGTTCTAAGTTAATATGCCTTTATATAAAATAGATTGATTTCTAAATGTTTATATTACTTTGAAATACAATGAAAACTCTTTGAAATGTCATATAGTTGCAGTATTCAGTTAAAATAACTTGATATGTAATGAATCATTCTATAAATGCAAGTATTTAAATTCATCATCTAATAATGAATAGTCGTAAAATTATCGCTGTTCAATTCAATTATTAATATGTAACAAATCAGCCTCTTAAATTCTCCACTAAGTATAAATACATCGATATACTAGCAAGTAGATGTGCAATTGCTAGTCTTTTGTTAAAATACATTCATATGCTACAAATTGAAAGCTAATTTTGTGTCTTCAGTTAAGATACATTGATATAACAAATATAAATTATGTAATTATGAATAACAGTCTAAAATGCCTTGATATGCAATTGATCAATATCTAATTGCTAGTACTACACTCATATACGTTAAAAAATTAACAAATAGTCGTTTGATTGCTGGAATTCAATTAAAATAACTTAACATATAATGAATTGGTTTCTAAATATAAGTATTCAGGTTAAATTCAATTATACAGCAATGAATTACCGCAAAATTGCTACTGTTTAATTCAAATATATTGATATGCATTAAATAAATCAGTAAGTGTCTATTAAGTTGAACTATATTGATGTACTTCTAATTAGATGTGTAATTACTGATTTTATGTAAACATACATTTATATGCATCTAATCTATCACTAAATATGTCTTTCATTAAAATACAATGATACCATAAATCTAAACTGTCTAATTACAAGTATTAAGTTATAATGTCTTGATATCGAATAGGTAAACGTAAAAATACTAGTATTCTTCTCAAACAGAATAAAAAATCAAATAGTCGTATAATTGCTATTATTCAGTTAAAATAGTTTAATATGCAGGGAGTCCTTCCCTAAATGCTTAAATTCTTTAATATAGCAATGAATATCTGTAAAAATACCTCTTTAATTTAAATACAATGATATATAAAAAATTAATCTCTAAAAGTGTCTATTAAATTGAAATACTTCAATATACTATTAAATAAAAGAATAATTGCTGATATTCTACGAAACTATATACCTTGATATGGAGAAGAACGATGTCAAATACTAGTAGTCTTTTCAAAATACATTGAAAAGTCATCGAATAATCCTATAATTTCTAGTGTTCACTTAAATTAACTTGAAATGCATTGAATGATTCTCTAAATGTATGTATTAAACTTACATTCAAAGGTTTACGAATAAATCAAGGAATAATAACCACTTTGCAGTTCAAATAATAACAAATTAATCTCTCAAAGCATCAAGTTGAAATATAACGACATACAGCCAAATAAACTATAACTGCTAGTTTTATGATGAAATACTTAGATACACTTTGAATCGTTCTCTAACCATGTGTATTTAGTTTAAATACTGCAATATAATAAATATAAGTTATATAGTTGTGAATACTATATTAAAATACTTTAATACGTAATAAATTGATGTCTTAATGCTAGTGTTCTATCTAAATAGACTGAAAAAATGTCGAATACATTGATAAGAAATAACTTTTCCAGTAAAAGCATCTATTAAGTTGAAATACATTAATGTATAACCAAATAGTTGTATTGTTGCAGGTATTAATAGAATATATCTTGATATGCATCAAATTGGTGTCCAAATTTTTGTATTGAGTCTAAATATAATAATATAACAAATACAAATTGTGCAATTACGACTACTAAGTTAAAACTCCTTGATATGTAGTAAGTCTATGTCTAAACGCTAGTATTTAATTTAGAGGTATTAAAAAATTAATGAATAAACATATGATTGTTAGTATTTAAATAAAATAACTAGACATACAATGAATCGGTCTATAAATATAAGTATTCAGCCCAAATCATCAATATAGTAGTGAATAATTATAAAATTACCACTATTTGGTTCAAGTATAATAAACAAATTAGTCTTTAAAAGCTTCTATGAAGTTGAAATTCATATGTATTTAGTTTAAGTAGATCAATATAATAAATATAAATTGTGTAATTGTAATTACTAAATTAAAATATTTTGATATGTAATACATCAATATTTGAGGGCTAGAATTCTATTCAAATACAATGACAAAATATGAAATAGTCATATAATTGCTCGTATTCAATTAAAATAATTTGATATGCAAAGAATCGCACATTAAATGCATATATTCGACTGAAATTCATTGATATGTTAATAAATAGTTATAAAATTGCCACATTTAAAAGCAAATATAATGGTATGTAACAAATTAATTAGTCTCTAATAGTATCTATTAAGTTGAAATACATTGATATACTATCAGGTAGGTGTGTAATTGGTGGTATCTTGTATTTAAAAATTAGTATTCTTTTTAAATATAATAAAAAATTATCGAATACACATATAATTACCATAATTCAGTTAAAATAGTTTAAAATGCAGTTAATCCTTCCCTAAATGCTAACATTCATTAATATAGCAATGAGTATTTCTAACAATTCCTCGATTCAATTTAAATACATTGACATGTGAAAAATAAATCTCTAAAAATATCTATTAAATTAAAATACATCAATATACTATTAAGTAAAAGAATAATTATTGGTATTTTTTAAAAATACATTCATATGTATCAAATTGATAGCCAAATTTGCATCTTCTATGAACATACATCAATATAATAATTATAAATTCTTTAATTACGAGTATTAAGTTAAAATGCCCTGATATGGAGAAGATTGATATCTAAATTCTAACATTCTGTTTAGATATATTGAAAAGTCATCAAATAGTCGTATAATTGCTAGTGTTCACTTAAAATAACATGAAATGCAATAAATTATTATCTAAATGTATGTATTAAACTTAAATTCATCGATTTAAGAATATATCACTAAATAATTCCACTTGTTTGTTGAAATACATTGATATATAACAAATTAATCTCCAAAAGCGTCTATCAAGTTGAAGTACAATGTTGTACAGCCAAATAGTTGTATACTGCTAATTTTATGATAAAATATCCTAATACACTTTGAATCATTCTATAACCTTGTGTATTTAGTTTAAGTATTTCAATATAGTAAATATAAGTCATGCAATTGTGAATACTATGTTAAGATGCTTTGATACATTATAAATTGATGTTTTAAATGCTACATTCTATCTAAATAAATTGGAAAATCATTGAATAGCAATATAATTACTTCTATTCCATTAAATTGCAATGAATCTATCTTTAAGTACTTATGTTCAACTTAAATTCATCGATATTGCAATGAGTTATATAATTATCACTATTCAATTCAAATACATTGATAAAAAATAATTTTACAACTAAAAGCATCTATTAAGTTGAAATACATTGATGTATGGCCAAATAGTTGCATTGTTGTTGGTATTAATAGAATATACCTTGATGTGCATCGAATTGGTGTCCAAACATTTGTATTGAGTCTAAATACAATGATATAACAAATATAAATTGTGCAATTGCGACTACTAAGTTAAAACTCCTTGATATATAGTAAGTCTATGACTAAAAGCTAGTATTTCATTTAGTGGTATTAAAAAATTAATGAATGATATTATGATTGTTGGTATTTAAACAAAATAACTAGACATATAATGAATCGGTCTTTAAATATAAGTATTCAGCCCAAATCATCAATATATTAATGAATAATTATAAAATTACCACTATTTAGTTCAAATATAATAAACAAATTAGTCTTTAAAAGCGTCTATCAAGTTGAAATTCATATGTATTTAGTTTAAGTAGATCAATATAATAAATATAAATTGTTTAATTATAATTATTAAGTTAACATATTTTGATATGTAATAGATCAATATTTGAGTGCTAGAATTCCATTCAAATACAATGAAAAATCTTCAAATTGTCATATAATTGCTTGTATTCAGTTAAAATAATTTGATATACAAAGAATTGCTCCTTAAATGCATATATTTGATTGAAATTCATTGATATGGTAATAAATAATTATAAAATTGCCACATTTAAAAGCAAATATAATGGTATGTAACAAATCAGTCTCTAATAGCATCTATTAAGTTGAAATACATTAATATACTATCAGGTAGGTATGTAACTTGTGGTATCATGCTAAAATACTTTTGCATGCCTCGAATCGATTGCCAAATATGTGTTTTCACTTAAAATATATCGATATAACTAGTCTATATTGTGTAATTGCGAGTATTAGATGAATAACTTGATATGCAATGAATCCGTCTATAAGTACTTGAATTCAATTTAAATTTATCGATATTATAATGAGTAGTTGTATAATTATCACTATTCAGTTCAAATACATTGATAAAAAATAATTTAGTTATAAAAAATATCTATTAAGTTGAAATACATTGATGTATGATAAATAGTTGCATTGTTGCTGGTATTAACGTAATATACCACGATATACATTGAATTAGTGTCCAAACATGTGTATTAAGTCTAAATACAATGATATAAAAAATATAAGTTATGTAATTATGATTACTAAGTTAAAACTTTTTGATATGTAGTAAGTCTATGTCTAAAAGCTAGTATTTTATTTAAATATATAAATAAATTAATAAATAGCAGTATGATTGTCGGTATTTAAATAAAATAATTAGACTTACAATAAATCGGTCTTTACATATAAGTATCCAACTCAAATTCATCAATATAGCAATAAATAATTATAAAATTACTACTGTTTAGTTCAAGTATAATGATACTTAACAAATTAATTTTTAAAAGCATCTATCAAATTGAAATTCATGTGTATTTAGATTAAGTATATCAGTATAATAAATATAAATTATGTAATTATCAGTACTAAATTAAAATATCTTAATATATAATAGATTAATGTCTGAGTGCTAGAATTTTATTTAAATACAATAAAAAATTATCGAATAATTATATAATTGCTCATATTCAGTTAAAATCATTTGATATATAAAGAATTGCTCCTTAAATGTATATATTTGACTAAAATTTATTGATATGGTAATGAATAGTTATAAAATTACTATAGTTCAAAGTAAATATAATGATCTGTAACAAATCAGTCTCTAATAGTGTCTATTAAGTTGAAATATATCGATATACTATTATGTAGATGTATAATTGCACTGTTGTGTATATGCACTGTTGTGTATGTACATCGTTTTGCAAGAGACATTGTTGTGTATATACATCTATTATAATATATATTGCGCATATATACCAATACATATAAATAAATATATATGTGCGTGTTTGTATGTTATTATTTAGAACTGTTGTAATATTAAATGTTGTAACTAAAGAGGTATTTGATTTATTTTGTTGTGACTATTATAATATGATAATTGAAGTTATTTTACTTAAAGGTGATTATAATTAAAATGAATGTCAATAATAACTTAAAGGTGAAAATTAGTAATTCTATTTGTGATAGTAATAATTGTATTTTTTAAATAAAATGATGGTTGTGAAATTATAGATGTAATTAAAATATTGAAAATCTCATAATAGTCACCTATGCTTGTTTGAGCTATAATTTGACCATTAATGACCTTGAGGTGATATTGGCTATGATTTGATAAATTTCACGAGGTAATAAAATCCATAAGATGAAAATACCACGAGATGATAAAGACAGTAAAAGTGACATTATGAGTATTCCAAGGCCTTTAATAAAATAATAAAAAATAATTGAAAAATGTGCATTATTCATTTATTTCTATATCTTGATATAGGTTCGTAAATTTTTGTATTATTTGATTGCATTGTTATGATGTAATTAATTATATATAAAAATATTTGATATAAAAAAATTATGATGGCATGCTTGTTTAACTTATTTTATTTTAGCTAGTAGACAGAGTTTACATTCTCAGTCTATGTTGTTCAGAACTGACGTCATTTTTATAGCATGTAATGCAAGATAAAGTGATGTACAAGAGAAAGGGATTCGTGATGGAGAGAAATCATAGAACGAGCTAAGGTATTATCTTTTATTCAGTTTACTTTTAAATCATGAATATTTGAATGGTATAGTTGATATAATGAGACTTATTATTTGCTTTCGATGTTGACTTAGATAATAGTATCTCTACTTATGGTAGAGAGTTATGGAGTTTGGTTTTAGATATTTGATATTTAATTTTTTTATTATTTTTGTTATTTCTAGCTAGCTTTGGTTATTCTCTTTATTACAACGTCACAATCCTAATTTATTATAGTTTAGTCCGTGTTGTATTAATTATAGAAGACTAGAATAAATTGGGGTGTCGATCTTTTTCATAAGTCTAGAAAATCAAATCCATCGCATGCAGTTTCCCAAAGTTGAATGTAGTTGACATAAAAAACCAGTCTATTGGATGTAAAGCCTATGCAACAGATTCCACTCAAATACTAGTTATTGATCCAAGCGGCATATCCCAAATGCGGAATGGATTATGCACTTCAAATGAGATAAGATATAGAAATGAATGATTAACTTGATCAAATTTTTCATTAATATAATTGTACTAATCAAAATTAATATTAATTTTTACGTTACTTCATTTAGGATTTACTTTTCTCAAGATGAAGTAAAAAAAAAAATAGTCAATTTTATAAATTTTTGTCAAGACTACTCGTGAAGTGATGTCGGCAACTATTTATATATAATAAAAAAGGTTAAATTTGATTAGCATAATTGACATAAAAAATATTTAATTAAAGAAATAAAGAGTAAGCTCAATTTCGTTTGAAAATGTTTAACATGCTCGAATCGAGAACTTGCCTTTGGAATTATGTGGATGTGGAGTTATTCAAACTCAGACTATTGCTGCTCCAAAGTCAAATTCTATGCCTCAAGAATTTACTTGATCAAACCAATCACCAGTGTGAGATCTTTGACTGGTCTCCTCAAATTAAAATGCTGAAGCATATATATTTAATATTTATAACATATATTTATATTTAGGGTAAATAGCATCTGGGTCCCTCTAGTTTACTCGTATGGGCAAATAGGTCCCTCGAATATTAAAATGTAGCAAACTGGTCCCTATAGTTTGATGAAATATGCATATAGGTCCTTGGGCCGTAACAGACGTTAGAAATCACCCTCTCTTTCCTCTCCGCATCTCTCTCTTCCCGATCGTCGCGCACGGGCGACGCCGGCGTGACCCGCCGGCGGCAGCGCGCCCGCTGATGGGTTGCACACGCCGCTTGGGTCCGGCGGTGTCGCCCGTGCGTGACGATCGGGAGGAGAGAGATGCGGAGAGGAGAGAGAGGGGATGATTCCTAACGTCTATTACGGCCCAAGGACCTATATACATATTTCATCAAATTAGAGGGACCAGATTGCTACATTTTAATATTCGAGGGACCTATTTGCCCATACGAGTAAACTAGAGGGACTCAGATGCTATTTACCCTTATATTTATATTTATATTTATAATGAATCAGAAGCATAACAGATTCACATGGGAAGTCACCAGACACATCCGTGTTAGTTAACTCAATAAGGGTTTGGTGCCAAACTAGGGTTGGCACTGAGTTGAATTTTATGGCTTCAATTTAAAATTCATAGTGCAATAATTTAAAGGAGCAGTTGAATCATTCTACTTCATATATTTGTTTCATAAATTTTCATAGATTACTTAAATCTTAAAATAATATTAAATACTACCATAAAAAAATTAAATGCTACCATGTTGCTTATTTCATTACGTATAATTGAGATTACATAATATTAACTATAATATGAATATAAGGTTTAATATGATACTTCTGAGCACAATTAATAATTTTTCTTTTAAATTTTAGTATGTATTATTTATTAATAAGAAAAATTTATGAGTCTTAATAATAAATTTGTTGATAAACATCTTAATATTTTTGATATATAAAAGCTTATTTATTATTTTTATATTTGTGAACTAAAATAAATATGTGCTCGTTTATGATCTATATGAATGAAACTCAAATATGTCTTTATATTTGCGAACCAAGCTTGAACAAGCTCGAAATAAGTTTGAGGTCAAGACCAGCTTTAGTAAATGAACATGAAATTGAATAAATCACTGCTCAATTTATTTATAGCCCCACTTGCAATGAAGGAAGGTATATCTTTACTTATTATTGCTCCTTTGAATGGCTCGTCAAGCCCAACACAGCAAACACAATTACTACAATCTCTAAACTTGACTCTAGGCTTCAAAAACTCTGATTAAGGAAGACACTCGCGTCAAGATAAGTACTGCTAAGAGCTGCACAGTCAAGCGCAACACCATTAAGAAAATATGATAAATCATCACTTAGCAAGTTTAGCTTCTCTCCACTCTCATAATATTATATGGATATACTAATTTATGTATAATATTCTGTGATCCAAATATAAAGATATTATCTATTTTAGATCTAGGAAATTTTATAAGTTAAAATACTTCTCAGGAAGGTTATTCAACTCAATACTATTCCAACTCAAACACGGTTAATCACAAAATTTTTTATTATTAGCTTCACAGTTTTGTTCTAAAAAGTACCTCTACTATTTAGGATTACGCTATTTACTTATACAACTCAGGAGTTTCCCCTCCTTTTCGATGTGCATTAATTCATTACTAATTTGCCCTTCTCACCACTCATTATTCGATTTAAAAGCTTGTTAGGAGCCGTACTTTACTCCAGTGATTCTCTTTCCATGCATGGGATATCACTTAGCAATCACTCTTTACTCTCTTCGGCCATGAGCATCACATTATCTCTCTCTCTCTCTCAGCCTTTTCACTTATATTGATTTTCTAGTAAAAAACATTGTTGTCTTTATGATCCTAATAGAAGTTTTTTTTCATAAAAAAACCTACATATTTATCGTTAATGCTACAATATAATGGTTGCAAATATTACTAGATAATTATTATAAATTATGCTAATAGCTCTATTTTATAACTTCATTTTTGAATAGAAATCAACTCCTTCATCAAGGAATGATTTTTTATTAGAGTTTTCATTCAAGCACAATATTCTAAACAAATGAAGAAGAAACAAGGGAGACTAATTTTTTACAGAAAATATCCTAAAGATGGTGAAAAATCATGGGAATAGTTTACTAATGAAAATTTGGTCCCCAAAGTTTACTAATGAAAATTTTCTCCTTGGATACAAATGACTCTCTCTCCACGCAAGGTTTCAAATTTTAGACCTCTGACGTTTATCTTTTTCTACTATGTATATATAGTAGGTCGGTACAGATGTAACTTAATTTAGTTTGGATCACTTTCATACAAATCTTGGCCCATACAAACAAATATCGATTCCACAACTTCAAGAACTAAAATCGAACCAACTTTACCTATAATTGAACTCCGAATCAAAAAATTTAGTTTTGATTTCGTTCAAATTCTGCTCAAGGTATACTATTTTTTGTCGACCCATCTAACATGTTTTTGGGAAACAGAAAATTGATAGAAGTAATGGGACAAATAAACTGTAGTTAGGAAAACCAAATCACCGGCAAACATCTAAGCCCCACTTGTTGATAGGATGTGCACTAAATGGTTTTAACTAAAAATTTGAATCGAACCAAATCTATTAAACTTGTTCGATTTGGTTTAGCTTAGAATCTATTGGTTTAGTCAATGTTTTGGTAATTAAATTTGTTTGGTCATATGATTTGAATTTAATTTAGTATATATGAAAATAAAATCGATCAAATTAACTGAATATCATAGTAATCCGCACTATTTACTAATCTATATATATGCATATAACAAAATATTATCAGCATGTATATGAAAGCAATATCTATCGATTTCTTCTTCTAAGTTATGTAGTATTTCGATATTATTGAAACAAAATTATTTTTTGATGTGACTTATTTAATTAACTTTTAGTAGTATTATGTTCATTTTTATTCTCTATTATTTTTAACTCTTATTCACAGTTATCATATTTATATTTCTTTTTAAATTTTTATTGTTTATTTGCTTTTATTCATGATCATGTTTTTAAATTTCATGGTTGTGAAATTTTATAATAATATTTCACATTATTGTAAAATAATTTTAGAATTTTAAAATAAATAATTAAATAAAATAAAAAAGAATATTTTTATGACAAGAAGTATGAATTTTATTTTATTTAATTGATATGATTTTAGATTTATATTGAATTCAAACTTTATTACGAAGACCATCACTAAGACCAAATAATGGGAAAATTCAATTATACTTGTAATAAGTTTCCTTTCGCGTCCATAAAACAGGCTCGCAGAACTCTCTCTCTCTCTCTCTCTCTCTCTCTCTCTCTCAAGGAAAAAGAGCTCTCACCTGCGCGTGCGCAAGCGGGCCGGCGAAACCCTAGTGAAGAGGCGGCGGCTGCGGCTATGCCGGATCTGATCCGGTCCTGCTTCGCCCCGCCGGCGTCGACAGCGGTTGGCCCGAGCCTCACGACCTCGATCTACGACACGCACCTCGGGCTCGCCTCCCTCAGCTGGTCCCGCACCGTCCTCGGCCTCTCCCTGCGCGTCGACCTCCGCCTTTCTCACTCTATCGGCTATGGGGCCGACAAGGAGGAGGAGGAGGAGGAGGAGGAGGAGATCCTTCGTCTCCGGATCCGGCCGTGGCTACTCTGGAAGCGAAAGGGACTCCGGCGTTTTCGTCACAAGATCGGACTTTGCGACGGCACAATCGACATCGGCTGGGACTTATCTCGCGCGAGATTTGTCGCCGGTGGCGGCCCCGAGCCTTCTTCCGGCTTCTTCGCTTCCGTTGCAGTCGACGGAGAAATGGTCCTCATCGCTGGCGACATGGAGGAGGAGGCTAATCGGAAGATGAAAGCGAGGATGCGACCGCATGCCCTGGCTCTGCTGTCGAGGACGGAGCACGTGATGCTGACAGCCGACGCTGGCTCCGCCCGTGGGAAAACGTTGTATCGAACTGCTGTGATTGTCGCCGGGAGGGAGAGAGGAATAGCGATTGAGATCAGCGGACACGAGGAGTCGGCGGCAGGTATGTGCGTAGCGATCGACGGGGAGAAGGTCCTCCAGGTACGGAGGCTCCGGTGGAAGTTCCGGGGGAGCGAGCGAGTGGACATCGGCGGCGGAATCCAGATCTCGTGGGATCTGCACAGCTGGCTTTTCCCGTCAAAGGCCAATCGTCTTCCTCCCGTCTCGGTCGCCGGCGCAGCTGCGGCCGAGATGGGGCAGGCTGTGTTCATTTTCCGGTTCGAGAATCGGGAGGAAGGGGGTTCTATGAAGAAGGGAAAGATTTTCGCCGGCGGCGCCCAAGGTGCCGCCGGGATTGCTGAAGGCCGTGGTGCCGGGAGTTTGTACAGGGGTTTGATTTCGGGATATCTGGGAACAAATCTGAACTGGAGCGAGAGCGGCAGCGGTGGCGGTGGGTCCGTTGGCGGAGGTGAGAGGAGAAGAACGAAGAAGAGCTTATTGAAGACGAGTTCTTCTTCGTCTTCTTCGTCGGCGTCGTCGGCTGGGAGCTCGTCGGTGATGGATTGGGCGAGCCCGGAGGAGGCGGAGCTCCGTGGGTTTGACGGATTTACTCTTGTTGTTTACGCGTGGAAGAGCTAGCAGGGTAGACTGCTGGTAGCACTGCCCGCGTGGGGTATTTTTGGAAGTGTGATTCTTTTGTCCTTTGTATTATTATTCTCTGCTGCGTAATTTTAGTTGAGGAATGTCATGTTTTGTATATTTTAATTTTAGAGGGCCTTTAATTAGTTATTAACTTGATGTTATGTTATATAATTTAATTATCATAATTTTAGATGTTATTTTTTTATTAATAATTTTATAATTTTATAAAAAATTATTTATAAATTATTGACAAAGAAAGATAAAATTCTAAGAATTAGTAACACATAGTGTATTTAACTCAAAAGTCTAGAGGTTTAATTATTAAGAGATATAATAATTATTTATAATAAAACATAGAGATTTAAGACAGTTTAGAGATGAATTTTTCTAGTCTACCGGAGAGTCAGTAAGGGGGGTTCTACTAAAGCTCAAAAGAGGTTGGTCAGGGGACCAAAACAAGAGGAAAATAAAAATTACAAGCTTCGTCGTCGATGTTTCTCAGGGACTCTCTTCTCCTTGCGAGATCTCTCCTTTCTAACTTATTATATCTTGTTGTCTATCTTGTTGTACCTATCTCTCTTTGTAGGGCTTTGTTCAGAGGTATTTATAAGCGAGCTGTAATAGGGCTCAACGGATTCTCCGAGATGGAATACTGGGTAATTTATCTACTGAGCCCATACTGGCGGTCCCACTACTGCTGGCTTCCGGAAAAACAGTCAATAGTGGCCAGGGCATGCGAATCTTTGGTTTCTGCGACCTGTGGGAATCTTTATTCAGTAGAAGTTAAGCTAACGTATCAATCTGACAGTGACAGCTAAGAAGGGGCAAACTTCATGACCGATATTAGGAAGACGATGAAGTCCACATATCGTGGCCGATGTCTTGAAATGCTAAACCAGTGGGTCTAGGTTCGAGGCCTGCAAAGGAGAAACCCGATTAGTCAAATATCGTTATTGATGATAGATAATAAAGTTTGAAAGAATCCCTCTGGGTGCCGCGTATATGACTGAGATGTGACATTTGATTCAGGTGTAAACATAAATATTACTAAATTAAATAATTATTTTCTCTATATAATAAAATATAACCTATTATAACATTGAATCAAATGCCTTTTTACTAGATTTATAAATAAAAAAATTATTATTAGATTGTTCATAAATTTTAAAAAATTATTAGTTATTCTTGTGTTGTAGCATTTTTTATTCATAGGAATACGTGTTCCTGATTAATGGTGTTTAAAAAAAATGATAATCATTTATGAAAGATATCTAAGCTAATCTTACTCTTATCTATGTTTAACATCTTATTAAAAATAGTATTATAAATAATTATCTGTGACCGTCTAAATTTGAAATTTAAAATAATGTTTGAAATGTAATTGCAATTGATAATTAATTTAAAATTTAATTTTGTATGTCGATATCAAATATAGAAGAATCTTTTCTAATCATATAAATTTATGTTTTTTATGATTGTTATTTCTTGTTTTCACACCATGGGCGGGATCTTAATTTCTCTCATGATCTGATGCTCTTTGCCCACTCAACTTCTCTGATGTCCTCATGCTCTTCCTTCCAAGGCCTCAATCGCTTTTGCCCGTAATCAATATGTGGAGGTAGATGACCTCTACAACGTGGTTGCTACTCTCATTAGCACCATGATGGGATTCATCTAGGAACAAGCCAAAGCTCTACTTCAGTTGGTAATCCTTGAACAAGCTAGTTAAGATGACGCCTCCAATGACCAATCCTTTCACTTTAGGCTCAATTGATAGTCTTCAACTCGGTGTTGATAGTGCCTCCCACTCCCCGCAATTGATCCCTCGATTACTCTGCAAGTGCACATGGTGTCATTACCTCATGAACATGGGCTACATGGGCATGTAGCCCATTTTCATGTGTCGTAGATGGAAGCATGCCTTCTTATTCGACTTGGGATAGACAATGCTCTCTTTATCCCCTCCAGAGAAAGCATAAGCAGGACATCTTCTCTAGTGATATAGGCAATGAAACCCTACTAGTGTCTAGAAGCTTATGACTTCATTTTATCGATCTTTCAAACGAAGGTGGCACTGCCTCTCAAGAAATTCACCCGATGACTTCAATTAATTAGTGTGCCAAGGCCATCAACAATAAGCACTCCAAGCTACATAGTTGTCACATTGACTAGGGACACCACTAGTTCCTCCTTCCACCACAATTGTTCTGAACATGCGAACTCCCTTCATTAGAGAGGATGCGTATGCATTCTTCCCACTAATATTTAAGCAGTTTATGGTTAACAAGAATGTCCAGGTTTGTGGATGATTGATGTGAAGCATCCATCATATGTTCTATAATGATGGTCACATTAGCACTAATAGGATATTAGAGTTAAGCTCACATATAACTTCTTGTTTATTTTTTTGAGTGAATATGTAATGATCGCTAGATTAGTGTTAACTAATCTAACTTCTTGCAAGATTTGATAAGCATGTGCTTTATTTGTGAATGGTTATGTGTATACATCTTAGTATAGATACTAAGGCCTCGTTTGGTTGGAGCTACTTTTTTTGCCCAACACAAATTTCAACTATAAAAATCAACTTTATTTCACATTTAATGCAAAGACGAATATTAGAATTTAAAGTATTTCATATTTTACACACTTTCTAATATTAAAATAAATTTCTCTCTCATTAAACTTAAAAAATAAAATATTTTTTTTCTCTTGTTCAAAAAAAAAGCTCGAACCAAACGAGGCCTAAGCATTCTTGTTTAGTTAAAGTTTATTTTTGGGATGATTTGAGTTATTTTGGGGCATGAGAGAATTTTTTTTTTAATAATGTGATGTAAATAGTGTTAATTTATTATTAAAAATTATGTTGAAAATAAAATTGTAGTGCTCGTGGTCGAAAAGGGTAAGGAGTTATCATCGAGTGATGTCCTAAGAGAAAGGAATCATTGAAACAAAGTGTAGCTACTTCCAGGCTTCTAGCCGATAAATATAGTGAGTGGCACATAAAAGAATTATCTCATATTAGAAAGGGGGGAAATTATGAACTGTATAAGTAGATAATGTGATCTAAAATAGTAGAGACACATTTTAGATAAAAACTATAAGATTAATGATGAAAAACTTCATAATTAAGCATGCTTAGAATAGAATAGTACTAGAATGAGTGACCTTCTAGGAAGTACTCAAAATATGTAGTTTCCTAAAGCAAAGCGGATAATACCTCTATATTTAGATCACAGAATGTTACAAAAATAAAGTTAATCTTTTATTAAAAAATATATAAGATATGAAAAAAAATTAATTTTTTAGGTTAAATTTATTGTAAAAAATTAAATATAGTAAATTTTTTATTATTTAAGTTTTTGTATGATGTAAAATTAATATAAAATTTTATTTATTGATAGGTTTATTGAAGATATTTAGGAAGAAAAAAGAAGATCTGCATTTGATTTTATTGATTTAAAAAAAACTTATAATAAAGTCCAAAAAGAAACACTCTAAAGAATTTTAGAAAAGAAAAGGATTTGCTCTACTTATATACAAGTTATTCAAAACATATTTATATTTTTCTTTAGTGTATTAACAAGTGATTCTTATGCTTCTTATTTTTTGGTGATATTTATCTCATTGTTTTTACATTCTTAGATATTACTCATTATTTTTTTTGTATTATTTATTAATATAAATTTATTTATTTTTTTGTTCTTTTTTCTTTCTTTCTTTTAGTATATTAACTCTACGTTGAGTAAGTTTTAGGTCAAATTATCATTTGTGAGATAGTTGTCAAAAATTTGGTTCCTATGTTTTTTTTTTTGCAATAAAATGTGGCATACAACCCATGCATTTTTGCAAAAAGAAAAAAGATAAATTAAATCAAGGAGCACATAATCAATTTTATTGACTTGATATTATTGGCCTAAGGGGCGTTTGGTTCGATGTTATCTTGATGTTATTTTATGTTATCCAGAAAAATCAATTGTTTGGTTTAATGACATCTACAAATAATCTTCTATTAGATTATAAAATTATCAAAGATGACATCTGGATTCATGATATCTAAAATACATAACATAACACTAAGATAACATCGAACAAAATGCCCCCCTAAAAGCTTTCTAATAGGAGAGGTGAAATGAGATTAATTAAAATTAATTAGCTAAATAAATATAGTAAAAATAATAAAAAATTGAGGATATAGTCAATTTTAGAAATTGGACAGCGTCATAATAAATTAGCAATAAAAATAGAAAATATAGAATATTTAGTCAATTTCAGAAATAGAACAATAGCATAATGAATAGGCAATAAAAACAGAAAATATAAAACAGATGGTCAATTTTAATAATAGAATAATAGCACAGTAAATGAACAGTAAAAAATAACTGAAAAAGTGATTTAAGCATTTATATCAATTTTATATACAAGTATTAATTTTGAGGAAAATTTAAATCAAATTTGGAATAGAATATATTAATTTCACTATAATTGATATCAACAAAATATAAGGGGATTTATAATGGTTCGGCTCTTCACGTAGTCCACTCCCCCCACTCTTCAAATAGAAATTTACCATAATCACACTGACCTTTATGGGAACCAAAGTCAAATAAACTGAGTACAAATCTTAAGACTTTTTATAGAAACTAAAGCCAAACAAACCTTCTAAATTTTTACATTTTTTACAGGAATCAAAACCAAGCAAAGCAATACAACTACAATCTAAGAATAATACAAAAATAAAAAAAAAATTGTTAACTAGCTAGTTTAAATTACAACTTTAAATAAGTAAAAATATTACAATGAGGAGCTTTATACACATACAGAGTTATCAAAAAAATACTCAAGTAAATTTGAGAATGGCATGTACTAAAAAATAGCTAGTAAAAATAGGTTTAATAGCTTAAAGATGAATACCACTATGTATGCTTTCAATAATAATCAAGAAATCAGATTATAATCAAGATATCAGATTATAATCAAGAGTTTTAATAAAACACAGTAAGCAAAGCATGAAGCTCAATGTTCACAATGAAAATGCAGCACAAGTAATACATAAAATTATAGAAACTAGGAAAGAAAGAACTAGAGAGAAAATGAGCTTCTTGCTACTTGAAAAATATCACAATCTCCTTTCTTTAAGTTCTCCTTCTAGAGCTTTACAAGTATAACCTTAAAAGAGCAAAATCGTTGAGAGCTTCAGAGGAGTAGAAGAGTTTTTGCTATAAGAAACTAGAGAGCAGAAGCAGAAATTTTTTTTTGAGTTGATTTGGACCCAAAATGAATAATTTAGACCTAAAATAAATATTTTTAGATCAATTTATAAGAATATGAAAGTTGAGAGACTAAATTATAATTTATCCTAAAAAAATTCCGATAGGGAAGGGCAGCTGAATTTAAAAACTCACAAAAAAAGTAATAATTATATTTTGGTTTCAACGTTTCCACCTTCTTACAAATCAGTTCGAATATATAATAAAATTTATGAAATTATTTATGTAAATTTTGGGAACAAAATTTCTAATGGTGGGGATAATTGTGACATCTAGAATTTAACTTAGGATTTAAAATTTTGAGTTGATTTGAACGCAAAATGAATGAATTTTGACCTAAAATAAATATTTTTGAACCCATTTATAAGGATATAAATGTTTGTGACTAAATTGTAATTTTTTCTTAAAAAAATAAAAATCAGATAGGATGGGTAGCTGAATTTAAAAACTCACAAAACAGCAATAATTACATTTTAGGCTCAACTTTTTCATCTCCTTACAGATCAGTTCGAATGTATAATAAAATTAGGATTTAAAATTTTGAGTTGATTTTGACCCAAAATGAATAAATTTGGACCTAAAATAAATATTTTTGGACCGATTTATAAGAATATGAAAGTTGAGAGATTAAATTATAATTTAAAAAAAAAAAAAATCAGATAGGATAGGCAGCTGAATTTAAAAACTTACAAAAATAGCAACAATTATATTTTGATCTCAATATTTTCACTTCCTTACAGATTAGTTCGAATGTATAATAAAATTCGTGAAATTATTTATGTAAATTTCGGGGATGAAATTTATAAAGGTGAGAATTGTGACATCCAGAATTTAATTTGGAATTTAAAATTTTGAGTTAATTTGGACCCAAAATAAATAAATTTGGACATAAAAATAAATATTTTTAGACCTATTCATAGAAATATAAAAATTAAGAGATTAAATTATAATTTTATCTTAAAAAAATAAAAATAAATAGTCAGTTGAATTTAGAAAAATTAAATTCAAACTAACTATGAATTAATATTTTTGATATAATAGCAGTTTAAATATAAAAAAATTTAATTTAATTCTAATTTAAAAATTTTAGAATGAACTTTTCTCAGTATAATATTTTATTTAATTTAAATTAATAAATTAATTTAAATTAAATAAAATTACACCTAACTAATAAACCACATGCAACTTACTAGTGTTCTTAAAAAATGCAAGGCACCCGAAACATTCGTCCACGTCAGATTTCCACCCTTCCCACCGCCATGTTTTTTATCACAAAAAGGACTATGATCTGCCTTAAAAGCAATTCTATCTCTTCGCACGTGCCAAGGAGAGCGCATTACATGTTATTTACATCCCATGGATCCGCGATACCACACGCGCGCATAACGGTTCCACTTCACTGGATCCGGTGCAGGGAGAAACACAAAAACTATTCCGATCCAATGTCCAACCGCCACGTCATCTATCCAATTTTCAATTTTAAACAGAATATTCAAAAAAAGTACAAAAAACGACAAATTGCATAATTAAATACATTTTTGCAAGAATTTTCCACGGAACAGAATCCAAAATAAAAAATAAAATAAAAATAAAATATCAAATAAATATTAAAAAAAGAGAAATCTCGTGCATTTCAAAGTTTTTTAATACAAGGTTCGGTTCCCCACAGCGCCGACTCCGCCCGTCACACCCGTGGCCTCGCCACTGCCGACGGAGGAAGAAGAGGCCGCCCGACGGCTTCTCCGGCTACCAGAAATGAGAGAAGGCTCTTCGCCGCCGCCTCCGCAGTACCGGGAGGAGCCGCTTC
The DNA here is from genome assembly GCA_019297695.1 of Apostasia ramifera. Taxonomy (NCBI): domain Eukaryota; kingdom Viridiplantae; phylum Streptophyta; class Magnoliopsida; order Asparagales; family Orchidaceae; genus Apostasia; species Apostasia ramifera. The sequence goes on along the minus strand of JAEMOT010001680.1, from coordinate 515,479 downwards.
TCAGGCGGCGCCGGTCACCGTCTCCGCCTTCGGTCCGGCTTCTTACCGCCGCCACATGCACCGGCAACACGCATTTGCAGAGAAACCCTAACCAATCGAAGCGGAAATCGAGGTATCAGAAGAATAAGATCAAGCGGATGAAATAGAAATCAAATGCAGAAAACAATTAGGGCTTCCTGTCGGTTTAATTGGGCGATTGGGAGTGAGTACCGAGGTTGGCAAGGCGATTAACCCAGCGGGGGATCGGATTTCCGGTGAGGCGGAGGCAGGCTTCGTTGCAGAAGTGATTGCAGTTTTTCGAGATGAGATTGTAGGTGTTGCCGGTGAAGATCTCGGCGAGATCCTCCATCAGCGCTCGCACCTCCCTCGGCCCCATATCCGTCCTCCCGATCAAGATCGACTTCCTGAACGCAAATCCAGGGCACGATCGCGGCTCTCCTTCGAAGATCCCCGTCGACGGTTGCTCGTGGGCGCCGTACGCGTACTCCACCCCGTGGACTGCGAGATCCATCCTCAACAATAAGCCGATCCGTTATATTTCATTGGATTGGGGAGAAGAAGAAGAAAAAAAGGATAGATCGGTCGGATCTGACCTTGGACGCCGGAGTGGTAGACGCCGAGGCCGAGCCAGTAGGCGTAGCCATTGATGGGGGTGAGATCGTACACGTTCAGGTACACCGGAACGACTCCCGTCCTCCGCCTTCTGGCGGAGGGGCCCCAGATGAACATCCGGCAGGGAATCAAGCGACCTTTGGCGGCGAAAAAAGAATGGAGGTATGTACTCTGTTTCCTTTTGTTTTTCCTCTTTCTTTGCGACCACTGACCTGATCTTCGTCGTTAATTTGGGGAACAAGGAAGGGGAAAGAGACAGGAGGAGAGAGAGAGAGAGAGAGAGAGAGAGAGAGAGAGGAAGAAGAAGAGGGGTCAGAGAGATGCACCGAGAGGAAGAGAGAAAGGAGTGAAGAAGGCTCTGCTTCGTATTTATTTCTCTTCTCACTCTCTTTCAGTCCTTCAACTTCCGCTTTAGTTTTTTCTCCGGAAAATTCCCCCATCCGTAAACCTAGGGATGTCGCCGTTACAGGGAATAGCAGTACGTCACGTGAGAATAATTTTTGAAATACAAAATGGTAATCGTTCGGCATAAATTCATACGCAAATATACTGTAATAATTGGGAGTGTCATCCTTTAATTGTACAATTCAAATATCTAAATATGTGAAATTTTTGAAGGATAGGCTGATAAAAAGTTCAAGAAACCAGAGTTGTGTTTAGATATGATAATTTTTAGCCAACCCCTTTTATTCGCCTATAATGGGATGAGTATAAGTTGCAAAGTTGAACTGCGACCCGCCTCTACCTATTTTGGGGCGGGTCGGATTTAGGTATAGCACAATTATACTCGCATTGATACATGACTTTTAATTAATGAATAAAATTATATAATTTTAAGGCTAAAATAATTAAATTGCATAATATATTATTATTTTTATTTAAAATAAATCATTATGCATATGAGATAAAGTAGGGTGGGTCAGAGTGAGGTGGGGCGAGACAAAATTGAGAGTATGAGATGATAAAAAGGAAGTGAGGCAGGGAGGGTTGGGGTGGGGCGGAAAGGGGAGAGTATGAGATGATAGAAAGGAAGCGGAGTGGGGCGGCGGCGGGTATGGGTAATGATTAAAAAGATTGCAGAGCAGGTATGAGTTTGCATAATTGACTCATACTCACCTTGTTACCATTCCTAGTTGTTATTGATTTTACTCATATAAAAAGAGAGAGAAGAACTGAAAAAACATAACAAAAAATTATAAGAAATGACTATGGCTACTTGAAGTTAAGTGAGATGTTGTATTTGATAGAGTGTAATGGAGACAAAGAATTCATGCAGCTAGTAGATTAAGACTTAGTTGGTGTTGTATGCAAAATTTTAAAAACAATTTAGCGTTATTACTTTTCGTTTGAGGTCGAGCACCACTTGACCTAATATTTTAATTTGATCTAATTGTGTTAATATAATGAACGATCAAGAAATCTGATTTGTATATATGGCGATGGGCACATGCCATTTGAAGTCACGATAAGACTATATGATCAAGGGTAAATGATCAAATATAACATAAAGACCTACAACTATCTTGTTGATCCCCATGAGGGTAATATAAAGATCTACTTGCAGTCAAGTCACTTTGTAAGTGACTTGATCACTCCTCAATATTTGTCACATGCTCCAGCTATGAGACTGACATAAAGAACTATATTGAGTTTTATGACATGAGGATAGGATATGTATAGTATCGCATCTCGAATCTCAACTACAAGACCAACTTGATGACCTATCTTGTGTCCTAAATACGAGATAAGTTCTCATGGCCCTACCAACAAATAGGATAAGATTCTTAACAAAATACGTTGTGGCCACCTTTGTACGAAGACAGAAAATGGAAAAACATTATCCAAAGTCTCGTGCATAGGGGTTGGCAAATTGCAAGACTTGATAAGGTTGCTTTTGTACCCCTAAATCTAGGAAAGTTTACCCCAGGGATCATGGCGAAGCTTCCATGCTCAACTAAGCCTCAAATAATAATGCTATCAACATTAACTACATAAGAGGAAGGAGGAGCGGAAGGCTCAGATGTCCAAGACAATTAACTTAAAGGAAGACACAACATATCTAAGAAGGCTCCTCCCTATTAACCGTCACTCAGCAAAAGCCTAGGCAAAGCTTTCATCAGGAAGATCCTTGAGTGCAAAAGCTTTGCATTTCCACTAGGATGGTATTAACTCTACATTTATTAGAGGACGAGAAGTTAGAGCATTAACTCTATTTATTAATCACATTTCTTCACTCCATCTGATGTCTTGCTTTTGCTATCCCCATTACCATCACCTAAGAGCACATGCCTGATAGGGATAACTCTTTTGACGACTTCATAGTCGTCACCAACTTTGTTGGTGACACTAATGTCAAAATAGTATAAATTGACACTAGCACCCCGTCAACATTTTTCTTTGAAAATAGGCTCTTGCAGATGGAGATAACACATGGGAACATTCTCCAAGAAGGCATTAGCTTGATAGGCTTTTTCAGAGAAAGAGTTATCCCCTTCGGGTTCTTCATCACTTTTAAAAATGAGATAGGACGTGTGACCAATATAGTCTCCTTCACAATCTTCTGCGTTGCATCAAGCTACAATGCCATCTTTGGCAAAACCACAATCAACCTCTTTGGGATGGTTGCTTTAACTCCCTATTTCTGCATAAATTTCCTTTCACCTAGCATGGCCATCATCGTCAGAGAAAACTTGGTTCAAGTGTTGCAAGCCTTTCAGATTGTTGAGCAACACAGGGTGGATGAACAAGGCGAAGAGGATACTAATGCCCAGCCTTAGGCCCTGTTTGGTTGGAGGCCATCTTGGCCAGGCCATGGCCAAAATGGCCTCCAACCATTTTATTAAAATTAATAATAATAAAAAATTAAGTGTAATGTGTAAAAAAATTGTATAGATATAATATAAAATAAATTTTTTTATATTAAAATTTATGTATTGAGGATGAAAAATGAAAAAAATATTTAATAAAATAGTTGGAGGCTATTTTGGCCATGGTCATGGCCAAGATGGCCTCCAACCAAACAGGGCCTTAAGGAAAGATTATTTCCCTATCTCTAGATAGGGAAAAGACTTCCATGACTATAACCCACTATAGGAAAAAGTATCAGTATTGACAACCACAAGTTACACAAAAACTTACAGTATTGTCACTATTAATATTTAGTGACAAAATATCCTATGGTCACTGGATAGTGACTAATATATCATCTTAAATTCATATAATGACAACCTCTTAATTTATTACTAAATGAAAGTAATTAGTATTAAGTTTTCCTAAATAATGAGACTTTTTTGTGACAAATTATATTTATTAAGTGACAATTATAACTTCTTCGCTAAACACTTTATCATCACTAAAAAATTCTTTATTAGTAATAAAGTGTCGTCATTAAATAAGCATATACTGTGATAGTATTTTAGAATTTATTACAATCTATTTTTAGTCATTGAACTATTAATCATCATTGAAACACCTTCATTAGCAACAAGCAGTTGACACTAAGTAATTGCCCTTTTATGACATGCATTGTAATCAATTATAATATTTTTTGATCACTAAATATTAGGTAATCATTAAAATCTCAATTTTTAGTTCCTAGCTATTGTTATAAATATTTATTATTTTGTGATGATTTTTTTCATCACTAATACTCTTTCTTTCAATTCAAGAATATATTATTAGTGACAAATAGTTGTCATTAATTTTTAATTTTTGTAAGACTTCATTTGTCACTATAGTTTTTAATATTAGCAACAATATATTGTCACTGATCATCAACCATTTGTGACATGCTTGTACCTCTTTGTTTTTATTAAAATACAATCAATTAATGACAATTAGTTGTCACTAATATTATTTTTTTGTGATAAATTTTGACAATTTATGATTACTTTTTTCTATTATAAATCATTGATTATTACTAAAGCTTTACTCTTAAGTAACAACTTGTCATTGAATTTTGCCTTTTATGACAACATTACTATTTATTTTATGATAATATTTATATTGAAATATCTGATAGTAATAATATCCTTTTTCCAATAAAACATATGTAAATTAGTTTTAAATCATTCATCATTCTCGTACAAATTTTTTTTTAGATAATACAATCTCAAATTTAAATGAATAATGATATCAATACATGTCTGTTAATATCTTAAAAGTCTACACAAAAAGTAACACAAAAAGTAACACAAAAAGTAACATAAAAAGTAACACCAACTTCATTACATTTTCGCCTCATAAATAGAAATCCTATAACATTTAGAAGAAAGCAAAATAATTAGATGTAAATGACAAAATCTGGATGCTCATTAATCTGTTGTATTCCACAATTGGTGTCTGCTTCTACTAATTAATGTAGCAACCTTCATTCATGATAACAATAGTTGAAAGATGTTGAAAATTGTGACATTAAAGTATTTAGTAGTAGCGCCTAAAATTGTAACTATAACATGCTCAACATTTAGAATAGTTCAATATAAATCAAAACTAAATTTAATATAAAAGATATTTACAACATTATATAATGTAAATGAGTAATGTGGAAAATAAAATATTACTTAAATTACAATAAAAGGAAAATTGAAAAGAATTTGGCAAAATCCACATCTACCACATAAACAATGACTAACACTTCTAATGTGGCTCATAAAATAGATTACTCTAGCAGTATCAAATTAAAGAAAATATGTAATATGTAAATATCAAAATATTTTACTCAAAAACTTTAAACTTATCTATAAAAAAAAACCTTGAAACTTGATTAAAAAGAACTTGAAGCTTGATGAAAAAATTATTTTTAAAATCATAATAGACATACTATTTCACTTATATGATGCTAAAAAGCCGGGATTATAGTGAAATTCCCATTTGAGTTGCATGGGCAGTGGACTAGGTGGGAGGCCAAACCACTATAAATCCCTTGTGTGCTCTATGTGTTATTTCTTAATATATTAATTAAACTAATAAACTTTTCTATAAATTAAATTTGAATCTAAGTAAAACTTTATATTTCTTATATGAAGATTTATTATAATACATAAATCTAGAATTTCTTTTTGTTTATTCTATTCTGTTGTAAATTTTTAAATTTCTGTGCTGAGTTCAATTTCTTAAATTGACCTTGTGTTCTGGCTGTGCTTTCTATTCTAATGTTACTGCAGGCCTATTTGCAAAATCAACCGCATATGATTAAATAAAATATTTCTTAAACCTATTACTTAAATATTTTTTTAAAATTCTATTATTTCCAATTCACCCCTCTCTTGGGAAGTCTTTGGGCCACAGAGCAGGTCTCGTTAATTTTTTGTTTAGTGCTTTCAGGACTAACCACCTTGAGACGATCCATGGCTCTTCCCACACATATCCCAGATGATGCGATCTGTGAGGTGCTTTCGACAAATCGTTCACTTCTCTTCAAAGGCCAACACTATAATTTTTGGAAGAGAAGAATAATTTACTTATAAGGAATTGACATTGAACTATGGGAGGTCACAAGGAAGCCCTTTGTGATACCCATAAAAGAGGACAAGGTTACTCCTAAGGTCGACCTAGAGATTGAAAAAAAGAAATTAGCATAACTCAATGCTAAAGCACTCAACCATCTTCAATGCGGGTTTTCTCCAAGTGAATTCAACCGCATTTGCAATCTTAATACGGCTCACGGGGTATGATCTAAACTATAACTCACCTATGAAGGTATAAATCAAGTTAAAGAATAAAAAATTAATATGTTTATTCATGATTATGAATTATTTGAAATGCTTCTGGATGAATCTATCAAGGATATGTTCACTCATTTTACCAATATTACTAATGGTCTTATTTCTCTTGGAAAGGCATTCACTAATGAAGAACTCGTTAGAAAAGTTTTAAGATGTCTTTGTAGGGAATATGATGCTAAGGCAACAACTATCGTGGAAGCTCACGATTTTTCTACTCTTGAACTTGATATGTTGTTAGGCTCGCTAACAATATATGATCTAGAGATGAAAAGGAAAAAGAAGAAAAATGAGGAAGATGAAAATACAAGAAAAAAAGGTTCTAGCTCTAAGAGCCTCCTTTCTTCTTACAATTGAACGTGACACTAATACAAGTGGAGATAATAAAGGAAAGCTTAATGATGAAATTGCCGTAATCTCAAGGCGATTTGATACTTTTACGTAGAAAAAGAGACATGTATTTTGACATTCACAAAGAAAGCCAATCAAGAATAGAGAAAACAAAGGAAGTACCTCGAAAGCTAAGGAGGATGATGTAACTTGTTACAAGTGTAATAAACCTGGACATATAAAGTCAAATTGCCTTCTTCTTAAGCTAAGAAAATTAAAGAAGAAGAAGGCTTTTGTAGCTACTTGGAGTGACTAAGATGAAAGTTCATCAAGTGATGACAAGGAAGAAGTGACTAATTTATGCTTGATGGCTGACATTGATGATGATGAAGACGAATCCACAAATTCGACATGTCTCCACATTGGGACCAGTGGAGGCATGTGGCTCTTGAATAGTGGATGTTCTTGTCACATGAGTGGAGATAAATCAAAGTTCATCATGCTAAAATCAAGAAAATGGAGGTCTTGTAATCTTTGACGACGATATCAAGAAACGTATTATCGAAATTGATAAAGTCGGTAAAGATTCTGCAACTTCATTAGATAAAATTCTATTAGTTGATAGTCTTACATACAACTTGCGTAGCATATCCCAATTTTATGATAATGGTTAAGACATTTTGTTTGATGCTTCTCAATGTCTTATCAAATACGATAATATTATTATGTTTGTAGAAAGTAAATGCAATAACATTTATCAAATTGATCTTGCTATATTGTTTGCAATAAAGTAAAATATTTAACATCTCCATGTCAATGATTTATGGCTATGACAGAAAGATTACGATATAGGAGTATGCATATTTTGCACAAAATTTTTAAATTAAATTTAGTTAAAGGTCTACCCAAAATTACATTTAATAAAGATAGATTATGTGATGCATATCAATTAGGGAAATAAACTAGGGTTTTGTTTAAGTTCAGGAATGTCATCTCTTTATGCAAACCTTTTGAATTATTGCATATAGTTCTATTAGGACCTAATAGAACACTTAGTCTTGGTGGTAAGAAATATTGTCTAGTTCTTGTAGATGATTACTCGAGATTTTCATAAATATTATTTCTTGCTCATAAGCGTGATGCATTTGATTGTTTTAAATATTTGTACAAGCGCATTATGAATGAAAAAAGTTTTGATGCTTTATCTATTCGTAGTAATTATGGTGGTGAATTTGAGAATAAACGGTTTGAATCTTTTTTGTGAAGAACGTGACATCTCACATAACTTTTTCGCCCCTCGAAAACCTTAACAAAATGGGGTTGTAAAGAAAAAAAACCAAATTCTTATTAAGATGGTACGATCCATACTTCGTGAGCGTGGACTTCCAAAGTATTTTTGGGCTGAAGCAGTAAATACGACTTGCTATGTTGTGAACCGTATTACTGTTCGCTCGATACTAAGGAACACCCCTTATGAATTATGGAAGGGTCGAAAACCGAACATCTCTCACCTTCGCGTAGGCAAATTTCATCCAAAATTCGATGAAGCTATTTTCTTGAGGTATTCTTCAACAAGCAAAGCTTATCGTGTGTATAACACGATAATTATATTAGTTGAAGAATCTATTCATGTCAAATTTGATGAATGTAATGCCTACTCTCCAAGGAAAGATGATAATTTTGTTGAAGGTACAAGCCTTGAGAAGCTAAATCTAGAAGATGGAGGAACAAAACCATAGAAAAATCTCATCATGATGGAGCACATACCCATAGAAAAGAAGAAAATGCTAATGAACTGAATTTATCGAAAGAGTGAAAATTCAAGAAAACTCATTCTCCTGAGTTAATCATAGGTAATCCATCACAAAGAGTACGCACTAGAGCTTCCTTCTAAGATGAAGTAATTCATTCCGCCTTTATCTCTCAAATTGAGCTGACATCTTTTGAAGAAGCCGAAAATGATAAATTCTGGATTCTTGCTATGCAAGAAGAATTAGAACAATTCTCTAGAAATGATGTTTGGGAACTTGTACTACGTCCTAAGAATCACTCCGTAATCGATACAAAATGGGTTTTTCGAAATAAGCTTGATGATTCCGGCTCGATTAGAAGCTATTCGCCTTTTGCTTTCATTTGCTTGTTATAAATTCAATTATTTCAAATGGATCTCAAAAGTGCATTTTTAACGACTTTATTATCGAAGAGGTTTATGTTGAGTAACCGCCCAATTTTATCTATTCTTATTTTCCGGGTCATGTGTTTAAGCTCAAAAAAGCTCTTTACGGCTTGAAACAAGCATCTCGTGCTTGGTATGAGAGACTAAGCAAATTCCTTGTAGACAATGGTTTTATCAAGAGACAAGTTGATACTACACTGTTTACAAGAAAATATGAAGAAAATTTCATAGTAGTACAAATTTATGTTGATATTATTTTTGGTGCTACTAATGAGTCCTTGTGTGAGAAATTTTCTAAGTACATGTCTAAGGAATTTGACATGAGCATGATGGGAGAACTTAACTTCTTTCTTGGATTACAAATCAAACAACTTTCCAATGGTATCTTCATTTGTCAAAGTAAAACACAAAAGAGTTTCTCAAAAAGTTTGGCATAGATGAGTCAAAGCATATCGGTACCCCAATGAGCCCATCTACAAAGTTAGATAAAGGTGAAAAAGATAAAAATGTGGATGAAAAGCTCTATCGAGATATGATTGGATCATTATTTTATTTAACTGCAAGTAGGCCAGATATTATTTTAGTGTTTGCATGTGTGCTCGGTTTCAATCGTCTCCTAAAGAATCCCACTTAACTGTAGTTAAGCGGATCTTTAGATATTTAGTTGACACACACTCACTTGGTCTTTGGTATCCCAAAGGAGACATCTAATTTGATAGGATACTTCGACACCGACTTTGCGGGTTGCAACATTGATCGTAAAAGCACATCCGGCACTTGTTAATTTTTTGGTAATGCACTTGTGTCTTGGTCTAGTCGTAAGCAAAATTCTATTGCGCTATCGACGGCTGAAGCGGAGTACGTGGCGGTAGGTAGTTGTTGTGCACAACTACTTTGGCTAAAGCATCAATTACTTGACTATGGTATTAGTTTAGACCACATTCCTATCAATTGCGATAACACTAGTGCTATGTGTTTAACTAAAAACCCAACAAAGGAAGAACCAATGATCTCTTTCAACTCCCGTAGGAGTCTGAGCCATTGCCTCATCATTGCTCTCAAAATTCTTGAAAATCTTGTGTAGCTTATGGCGCTTATTTCAATAGTGGATATTCATTTGTTTAGAAATGGCCTTCTTCTCATGTGGTGCATCATCATATTCAATGCCATTCTGTACACATGAATATACAAGAATCATAAAATGAAAAATAATACAATTTGAAAGCTATCTAAAACAATCAATCCCTATAAATTGTGTATGTTTATCTTACCAAAGCCATATAGATCCTCCTTGTGTGCCTCATCTAGCTTTGGCCATTTCTCGACATTCATTAATGCATGTTTCCGAACAACGCAGCCTACCTCTGTAATGAAATGTTGAGAGTCCTCGCCAACTATTCGTCCAACATCTACTGGGACTTCAATCTTCAAAAGCATCTTAGACCATCTTTTTTGGCCAAAGTTGTATTTGTAGTAGGCCCTCTTTTTACATGAACTAACTTAACTATATTCAATCTTAATTATCAATTCATTATATTAAATATAACTTTAAACTTTAGTAGACATGTATATATGTTAAGTATAATACTTAAATCCATGACATACCAGAGCCAGCATCTGTCTCTTGGTCTCTCTTGGTCTCCATGGGTACTATTATTATTGTGAGATTCAGATGTTTGTGGATGAATGATGCCATTTTCACGCACATCATCTCCTAGTCGGGAAGAGTTTGGTGTTCCAATGAGAGACTCATTGGAACCAACTTTGGCACATGAACTTCTACTATTCTTTGGGGAATCTTCAAGCCTTTTTGATGGCATTTTGGCTGAAGATCTAGTCCACCTCCTTCCTGGTCCAACCATTTGAAATATAAAAGGAGATAACTTTGAATTCAAAATATTTAATGTACATATTAGAAAAGAATTAAAATGGAATTAAAATATTTTGCAAACATTTCAAAGCAAATTATACATATGGCTGATGGAATAAATCAGTTTATTGGAAACTACCAAATGATTATTTAATACAATAGTATGCCAATGAAATTCACCTAATCCGAGTGGGTGAGATGATCATCCAATAATTCCGCATCGTGATTAAAATCACTCTCAGAATTTCCTTCCAATTCAACACCATCAATGAGTAAGTCCTCACAAACTTCTTCTAACTTAGTTATTCCGTCATTTGATCAAAATATTGAGGTATCAATAACCTTAGGTTGGAACACATCTCTTCTTCCAAGTGAGCCCATAACATCACTTGCACTTACAACATTTACATCCACATGTTTTTCTTGGTAAGGTTCTATCAACAATATCTTCCTCCATATGTTTAGGAACATCATATAAATTACGAGGAGTGAATATTTCAACTACATACCAATTCTTACCTAATTTCATATCTTGGATATAGAAAACCTGCAGAGCTTGACATGCAAGTATGACGGGTTGGTCTACATCCTAAGTTTGTGATAAATTCACACTAGTTATGTTCCAATCTTTATCTATCTGAATGCTATTACTATCCCCAACATTAAATCTATTATACTTAAAAGTAACACTTTGTGATTCTTCAATAAGCTATGAAGTACCGATACTTTTGGGAGTCTAACGTACCCGTATTTGATACTTTTTGGATACCGATACGCGCCGATACGACTCCGATACGTATTCGATATGCCACCTAGCGTATCGAAATTTTTAATATGAAAATATATTGCCGATACGACCCAATACTTTGGCGATACTTCTCCGATACTGTTTTTTTCAAAAAAAATTAAACTGAACCAGTTCAATGGGCGGTTTGGTTCAGCGCGATCATATTAGGGTTGGCGGAAGCTGCTCAACGCGTCAGTGAAAAATCGAATTGCGTTATAATCGTTGTCCGCTGTCGTCACCCTCGCTGTTCGCTGTCGTCGCCCTCGCCATCCACTGTCGTCGCCCTCGCCATCCACTGCCGTCACCCTTGCAGTCCACTTCCGTCACCCTCGCCGTGGGAGACGCTGTGTGCTCCTGTCACCTCTTGTTGTTCGCTCCTGTCGCCTTTTGTCGTGCACACCAGTCGTCTCTCGTCGTGTGCTCCCCTCGTCTCTCACCGTCCGCTGCCCTCACCTCTTGGCTTTCTTTGTGCAGTCTGCAGCTTTCGCTGCGTCACCTCTCTCCGTCCGCAACCCTCGTCTCTCGCTGTCCGCAGCACTCCCTCTTGGTGTGCTAACCATAGCCCTTGCGGCGTCGCCTCTCGCCGTTTGCAGCACTCCCTCTCGGTGCGCTGTCCGCAGCCCTTGTGGCGTCGCCTCTCGCCGTCCACAACACTTGCCTCTCGCCGGTTCATCCTGACATCTGTGCACAGGGATTTAGGTTTGCACTCCATCTTGCTCTTTTTTTCCGTCATTTATCTGCCTCTTTCTTTTCTTATTTTTCATTTATTATTAGCTTGTGTGCAAAAAAATTAAAATAGAATTATTTTTAAAGCAGTAAGCTATTTAAGATTTTTTTGTTATAAGTTTTTAATATTATTCTTACTTTTTCTGCAATTAGCTAAATGATATATGTTATCAATTGCAAGAAAATTGAAATCATTTATCACATATTATCAATTGCAATATTCTTCAATAAATATTTTATGGTTTCTAAGATATTTCTTTATTTGAGTAGATGATTGGTTTTTTTCCTTATTAATTGTTATTTTCTTTGTTACTTTTATTTGTTTTGTTTTAGGAAAAATGACAGATAGTGGTTCTGGGTCTTGTGATTATTCAAAAGAGAATGATGAATTTTTTTTGTGGAAGTATGTTGAAAAGTTAGAAAAAAAAATCTTGGTGGTGGAAACACAATGTTTAAATGCAATTATTGTAATTTGACATACAGTAGATCATATTTCAGGGTAAGATTTTATTTACTGAAAATATCAAGAAATGGAATTAGATGTTGCCCTAAAGTGACTGCTTCACATCTTGCTGAAATGTAAAAGATAGATGCTGAAGTAGAGAAAACTAAAGCTTTAAAAGCAAAAAAAGTTTCACTTTCTTCTGCAACATCTCATTCGGTTGTTGGTGCTTCCTCTTCGTCACAATCTATCTTCAAAATGGAAGGTTTTAACATTGGTTTTAAGAGAAGGAGAGGTGAAAACACAGATATTGAAAGGACATTTAATTTACAACTTGGGGAACAATTGCATGAATCAGTTGCACATACTTTTTATTTTGTCGGCCTACCTTTTCATATTGTTAGAAATTCTTATTGGGTCGATATGCTACGTTTGTATGCAAGGCCTCAATGAAAAATTACTTTTCTCCAGGATATAATAGTTTGTGGACCACATTACTGCAGAAGGAGAAAGCACATATTGAGAGACAACTGCAACCGATTAAGAGTTTGAAAGGTGTGACATTAGTAGCTGATGGATGGACAGATCCTCAGAGAGGACCTTTAATTAATTTTATAGCAGTCTCAGATGGATGTCCGATGTTTTAAAGGTTGTGAATTGTGAAGGAGAATATAAAGATAAATTTTTTATTGCACAACTTATTAAAGAGATTATTACAGAAATTGATTCGAACAATGTGGTGCAAGTATCACTGATAATGCACCTGTTTATAAGGCTGTAAGGGCCATAATAGAGGATCATTTTCAGCATATTTTTTGAATACCATATGTTGTGCATACATTGAATTTAGCTTTAAAGAATATTTGTTCTCCTAAAAATACAGAAGAAAATATTATTGTCTTTGAGGAATGCCATTGAATTAGTGATATTGCAAGTGATGCAAATTTCATAAAAAATTTTATCACTATAATGATAATGTGGAATTAAAGGTGTTAGCTATTGCAGATACTCGCTTTGCTTCTATTATTGTCATACTTAGAAGATTTCGGCAAATAAAAGAAGAGTTACAAAAAATGGTGATATGTGATAAGTGGAATATGTATCGAGAAGATGACATGGAGAATGCTTGATATGTGAAAGAGAAGTTATTGAGTGACTTATGGTGGAATAAAGTTGATTATATCATTGCTTTTATCGAGTTATATATGAAATATTGCGTATTGCAGATACTACCAAACCATGTCTCCACTTAATATATGATATGTGGGATAACATGATTGAGAAAATAAAGATAGTTATTTACAGGCATGAAGGAAAAGCGAGTAATGAAGAATCAATTTTTTTTAATGTTATTTCTGATATTCTCATTCAACGTTGGACTAAAAGCAACACTCCTCTTTATTGTTTGGCACATTCGTTGAATCCAAAGTAATTAATAAAATATTTATTTAGCATTCATATATGTTAGATTACTTAAATTCTTCAAATATAATATGCATAATTATATATTTTTATTGTAGATTTGATAGTAAAGAATGACTCTCCGAAGATCCAAATAGAGTTACTCCTAATAACGATGAGGAAGTACAAATTGAAAGAATTAAGCATGTGAAGAGGCTATTTCCTAATAGTGAGCACAGGAAAAGAGTTAATCAAGAGTTCGAAAATTTTTTCTTAAGTCTTGGTTCGTTTGATGATCTAGATTGTATATCAGATAGAGCAGTGATGTGGGCAATATACGGGGCTAGCACTCCGCTCCTTCAACAATTAGCAATAAAATTACTTGGCCAACCTTTTTCATTTTTATGTTGTAAAAAGAACTGGAGCACATATTCATTTATTTACTCCATAAGGAGAAACAAAATTTTACAACATGCTGAAGATTTAGTGTATGTCCGCAATAATCTCCGTCTCTTATCTAGAAGAAGTCTACAATAAATGGAAAGAGCGACAAAGATGTGAGATGTTTCTCCATATGCATTAATTTCTATTGAAGATACATGTATGTTTGAGGTGACATCAAACTCGAAGCGATGTTAGTTGATGAAGTAGACGATGAAGGAGACGATGAAGGAGATCTTTATGACAACTGATAAAGGAATTTATAAAGACATAGGGCAATCTATTAGAATATTTTGTGATCTAATTTTGAATCGTTCAATTTTAGAAACTTTTGATTATGTTTTGTTATTATTATTTTGTGTTTTGGACATTTGGACCTATGGTTATTGCTAATGGATTATGTGTTCTATATTCTAGTTGATAATATTATATTTATGATCAATATAAATTCAGTTATGTTAATTACTTATTAATACTAATAACTTTTATTATTTGATATGGCTATTATTCTTAATATTTATTAATACCTTTGTTAATGCAGATATGCTAATATGTCATAGAAAACGAGAAAGCCACAATTTATTGCTGTCATCTGTCGGTGATTTCATAATATAGTTGACTTATGGGTTAGCTTGGCTCTCTCAGGTAAGTGTTACATTGAATCATTTGTTTTTAGTTTTGTTTTTATTATTTGTAAATTAGTAAATCACTAATTTGTTATACAATTTCTACAAATAAAATAAATTGAGATGTGAGGATTCGAACCCCATACTTCTCACTTACTAAAAGTGAGTGCTCAATTATATGAGCTATATCTCAAATATGATATATTTTTTTATTTTATGTATATATAAATGTAATATTTAAATGTCGTATCTTGACATACCCGTATCTTAGTTTTTCTGAAATTGTCATATCGCCGTATCCGTATCGTATCATACCCGTATCGCTGTATCACTCCCGTGCTTCATAGCCAATAAGTAGTCCACTTCAATAATATCATTAACAACACCATAAATATCTATTATGCTATTTCCAAGATCACCTTTAACTACAACACCATTGTTTTGTGTTCTCCTTCCCTTTTCATGTACAATGGTGTGAAATCTATAACCATTGACCATACAACTATCATATCTTCTTATTCGATTGTCTGGTCCCATAGCCAATGACTGTTTTATCACTGGAGAGATTGGAATAATATAAAATCTAGTTATATAAGAGTCAAATAAAATTCAGTGAGCTAACTATAATGAATAAATGCAAAAGCAAATAGGATTTAAGAATTGCAAGCATTAGTTCCCTTACCTTTTCTTGAAACCATCTAGGAAATCCCTTACCATGTCTTTGGTCGATATTTACATTGCTTTCGTGTTCTAGTTTTTGTTTATGTTTACTAAAATGAAAGATTTCATCAAGTAAGCAACTATTAAGGAAATGAGGATCAGCATCAAAAACACGACTAAATATAAAAGCAAATGTCTTAATAAGTCCCTCTATTTCTTCGCAATGATTTAATACAAAGACGGAAACTTTCTGCAAATCACATTCGTTTAAGCAAAACTTGAATAGGACCACCAAATGGATGGCCTGTACAAGAAAAATAGAAAAATTCAACTATAGATTTCATTGGTTCATCACTATTACGTTCCACTTGATTGCATATTATGTCAATGTTATGTAGATACATAGAGCAAAAAGTCACTTTTTGTCGATGTATCTTTTAGCAATACATCCTTCAGATCGAGCCTTGTTATTCACATAGCCTTTCAATGTACTCATTTTCCTAATATAAACCATGACATTTGTTAATAAAAATAAGTTTCAAGCCGTTAAATTTACATATAAACATCACTTACGATCAAATTCGTTACCTCTCAAATGGAAACATCCATCAGTATTGGGGCGATTCGGCAAGTTTAGTTTTAGCTGCAAGATGAACCATTAAATGTATCATTATATTAAAAATTGAAGGTGGAAAAATCCTTTCTAGTTTTCACATGATAATTGCAATGATTTTTTCTTGCTCTTCCAAAACATTTATATAGGATATTCTAGAGCATAATTTTTTTAAAAAATCACATAGCTCAAACAACACCTGATGAACATCCTTTGTTAAGTTTCCATGTATTGCAAGTGGGAATAATTACTGTAGAAAAATATAGAAGTTGTGACTTTTCATGCCTGACATATAAAACCTTCCATCCTCAACACATCGAGAGATATTCAATGAAAATCCATCTGGGTACTTTATTGAAGCCAAGAAATCACATACATTTTGTCTTTCATCTTTAGAAAAACAATAGCAAGCACGTGGCTGACAAATGAATCGCTATTGGGAATTAAGTGCAAGTCTTTCTTTAGACCTAATTGCATCAAATCTTTTCGAGCTTTCCAGCTATCCTTTGGATTACCATCAATGTTCCAAGGATACCATCAGACACATTCTTCACTACATGCATGATATCCAAGTTGCGTCGTATCTTGAGATCTGCCCAATATGTTAACTCAAAGAACACACTTTTCTTTGTCCAATTCAATCCATGTTCTTTACGTTGTTGCTTCTTTTGTTGAACAAAGCTTGGTGCTTTCCCAAACTCCACCTTGCTAATGTTATGTAATTGTTGAAGAATTTCTTTACCAAATAAACTTGAAGTTGGCTGTCTGAAATTCACTTCGCCATTGAATGCTTTTTATCCTTTTGGCACTTATAATTAGTAGGTAAGAATTTGTGATTTTCAATGTAACACAATTTGGATCCATTTTGTAAATGTAAACTAGATGTCTCTTTCATGCAAATAGGACATGCATAGTACCCTTTAGTGCTCCAGCCAGATAACATTGCATATGCAGGAAAATTGTTAATAGTCCACAATAGAATAGTGAATTTTTTTCTACGTATGAATCATTTGCTTCAATTCCATTCCACAACTTGTTCAACTCATCAATCAAGGGCTGTAAGTGGACGTCAATATCATTTTCTGGAGACTTCCAGGGATTAATATAGATAACAGTAAGAATGGATCTTTCGTACATTTCCAAGGAGGTAAATTATAAGGAATTAGAAACATGGGTCATGTGTTATATGCATTGCTCAAATTCCCAAAAGGATTAAATCCATCAGTAGCAAGTCCTAGTCGTATATTGCGAGGATCTTTAGCAAAATTTAGATGTAATTGGTCAAAATATTTCAATGCTTCACTATCTGGATGCCTCATAATGTTCTCATCATTTGCTCGTTCCTTTTCATGCCATCTCATTTCACAAGCTATGTCTTTAATTATAAATAATTTTCATAATCTAGGTTTCAAAGGAAAATATCGCAAAACCTTCCGAGGGACCTTATTACCCTTTGGCATGTAACGAGGTTCTTTGCATTTTTCATTTGGACAATTGTTCAACTCCTTGTACTGATTTCAAAAAAGCACACAATCATTGACACAAGCATGTATTTTCTCACTTTTAAAACCTAGCTATCTTATGACCTTCTTAGCATCGTAGAAAGAATTAGGAACTAGAGCTCCATCTGGTAGTACATTTTTAAAAATGCCTAATAGCATATCAAATGATTTGATAGTCCAACCATTCATTGTTTTCAAGCAAAGTACGATTACTATGAAAGACAATTTCGAAAAGTTCTTGCAACCAGGATAAAGCTCTTTCTTTGCATCTTCTAATAATGTAAGAAACACGTTTGCTTCACTTTTTTTTTTTTGGCACTACATTCATAGTTTCTTTGCTCATCTATTTACTTTTTCCCCAATTTGCCTTACCAATATCAAGCTACATATCATGATATCATCATTATCATCTTCTGCAGTCACATTGGCTTCAAAATACTCATCTATGCCAATATTAACAGATTCACCATGATATATCCAAGTAGTATAACTCTTACGAACACCATATTGGATTAAATGATACCTCTTAATAGTTTTTGTTGGGTCTCTAAAGTTATTACACTGAATACATGGGCATGGAATCTTACCCTCACATTCTTTCTGTGCATAAGCAAAGTTCAAAAAATTTTCCACGCCTGATAGATATTGACTGTCTTTCCTATTTTTTAATTGCACTCAACTTTTATCCATTGCCTAAATTATACAAGGAAGAAGCTATAAGGATGCAGACGTGGAAAAAAAATTAAGCAGGCAATCTATTTTTATTTGAAAAATCAAATTATTTGACACAAATACAAAATATTAAGATTTAGGCAGCCTCCCAAATCCATAAAGTCTGTAGCTTTACAATCACTATTTTTGTAAAAATTAAAGTTCACATTTTACATAATATTATCATTACTCAAGAGAATAAAATATTTTAATTAACAGGTGGATCACTGTAAGCAGCAAAGTAGCTTTAAGGAGAAGCCACTTTTGCTTTAATATTTCATATCAAAATTAAACTATAAATCAAAGATGACAAAGATAAATTTCTTGAAAAAAACTGTCAACATCTCAACATAGGAACAGAGGAAGCATAGTAGATTTATTATAGAAGATATATACAATCTCATTCTTCAAACATCCCAATGAATTTTTGTGTTTAATTCCTAGCATCACCTCACCGACATTGAGAATGGCAGCCTCAAATCCTAGTATGCATGCAGTTGAAGGAGATGGAAGAGGAAAAATGAGTACGAGAAGATGAAAACCTTAGTTTGTGTGCAATGAGAAAGGGGGAAGAAAAAGGAGTTGGAGTGGGGGTCCTTAGATGGTTTTATCTCAAATCTTGAAGTGACGACGATCGAAGCAGTGAAGTTAAGGATCAGCTAGCTGCAGGCTATTTTCTGAGAAGTTGAAGATCGTCTGTGCACAAAATCATGGACTCACAGTGGCACCTATTATCCAAAGCTCCGGAAGACTAGCGCTAAGTATGGAATTAGGGAGGATAAAATCCTAGAAGCTACCGTTGTGGGAATAGCAAAAAGCCTAAAAGCGTGTGTAAGCTAAAAACAATGGCATGTATGTTACCGCCAATCAATATTGCTGCCATTTTATATTTTTATAAAAAATGTTATATTGACATTTGATATGATAAAATGATAAACTCAAATGTTGGGGAGAAATAGAACAAGTCCGAACTACTGGGGCTTCGCCCCTGCGGGGGTGCGGGATTAGTGGTGGGCTACGGAATCGGCCCAATAGGCCTGATCGCTACTTAGTTGTTATACTTATGGTAACCCTGACTTACTGAACTTAGCACATAATAGTTAAGTAGGACTAGCTTCAATTTAAGTTCAATTAGCAACACACTTGATCAGTGTATGAACATAAGTTTCTCAAAGATAATAAAGTCAATTCAACTGGCTACTCACTCGATCAATATTGTAAGAATATAAGCTTCTTAACTCATGTGGTCATGTTATTTGTATATCAACATAATAATTTTTAGTAACAACATTTTATTAGTTGGCACTATAAATGTACCTTGAATGAGAAATTTTGATAACATAAATTAGTGTCATCGATGCTTAATAATAATGACGACTTAGTATTGTCACTAATATTAAGGTTAATTAAATAATAATGGCAACTATTCATTGTCAATAATGATTATAACTCAGTGGCAATCCACTATTGTCACTGAAAGATATATTAGTGGTGATTTTAGATTTCATCATAAAATGTTGTCACTATTTTAAATTTATAATACAAGAAATAAGTACTTAGTGATTACATATTATGGCTTATCATGAAATATAAATTTGTGACAGTATAATTATGATAACTTTAGATTTTGTCACTGATAAGTAATAATAGTGACAAAAATCTTCATTATCACTATGAAATTTGACACTAATTCTCAATTTTCTTGTAGTGAACATTTCCTCTTTGCATAACATAAGATAGATGTCTAATGTTCTTTCCCTCTTTCATAAGTTTGACATTGTGTTTGCATGATCGCCCGAGGACATAGTAGGCATTAATAAAGCCATGGACGAGCACAAACTAGATGTGATCCTGGGCTCCAAGCTTATTAGGCAGGACAAGCAATCAAGGCAGAAGTCCAGAAGTTGTTTAAAGATATGTTCATCGGGAAAGTCCAATGTACTATCTTGTGATCTAAATGTAGTTGCATGATCCGATTTTAGGGAACTGCATGACTTGAGTATTTTTAAGGAGGTTACTGGTGGGGACACAGATCAGTATCGAATTGGATGGCTAAGATGACGTCATGTGCTGAATCAAAATTCAAATTCAAATTAATTAGAGCTATTAGAGATTTTCATATTAGCTTTATTTAAATTTGATTTAATTGATTCAGAGCATATCTGGAAGATTTGAAAACTCACCACATTTAGAGCTGATTTTATTTTATTGTAATAGAATTAGTTTCATATTTGCTTTTTTTTATTTGGTATTTTATTTTCTGTATTTAATATTGTATTTTCAAATTTCTATATGGCATCTCTGTATAAAGAGGTCGCCTTGCATTGTAAAAGATAGAGTATTGTGATGAATGAAATCATGTTTGAGTTTTCTCAGAGCCTAGATCCGGGTTAAGGGGTCGATATTCCGGTGAAGAAAAGGGTAGGGTTAGCCTTTGGTGAGAATTCTCAAATTAGCCTGGTTATCCACTTTTCAAAAAAAAAAAAAAAAATTCTTTCCTTCCTTCTGCTCAACCAAAATCCAGGTCCCTTGATGTAATTTTTCACTTTCTCTTCTTCCTCTCTGCGNTCAGTTAATCATCATCGTCAGTGACTCTTCTCCGATTTAAATCACTGGTAAATTCTTTCCGAATGCAACTAAACTGATTATTTAATTTCAACACAAATTATTCGCTTGACTTGGATTATTTATTTGGTTCTAATTGTGTGATCCGATATTTCTTGTGTGTCAATTACTATTGAATTTAACTGTGAGACGTCTGTCCTAAATTCCTAGACCTCGGATCTGATTTATTGAATTTAAATTGACGCCCTAATCTAAATTGATAAATTCTTATTTATCATACGATCCAATTTAATTTTAATTTTAAAATACCTTAATTTACGGGATTCAAAATCTTATTTATCATATAATTTATTTTTAAAAATATTTTTCTCTTAATTAAAATAATTTGCTAATAGATTTTGCTGAATATAAATATAAAATATCATTGGCATCTTCCGCATCAACTTGGTATCAGAGCATGGTTGAAATAGGGTGCATTTAGATATATTTATTTCTGTTTGCATATACCCACTAGGTCTAGCTTCCCTATTCCCATGGATCCCAAATTAGAAGCTATGTTGATCGAGCTTATCGTAAGGTTTGACCGCATATCCACACCTAATAAACAACATGAGCCTAAATTAGTACCAATTGCTCCAATTCCTACTCTCATTGCCAGACCTATTGAGACTATAGGTGACCAATCTAGTTTCTTCGTGAAAGAAGTTTTGAATGAGTTCTCCACGGAGATCTTCATTTTTCCTGAAGCATTGGAACTTAATTCCTTACCTATATCCATTTATATAGCAGATCCTAGTTTAGCCGAAGAGTACGAAAAGTACGAGGACGAGATGCACGAGGAAAATAGCTATAGGATAGAAGTTGAAAGTCAAGTTGAGAAAATAGTCATAGAGCTGAGTTATAAAGAAGAGCGGATCATAGATTCGATAGAGGCCACTAAATAATCTTATTGTGGTGATAACACTATCTATCACATTGAGATGATTATATGTCATGGTCGTTCTGAGGTCAATAAGTTTGATTTAGTCGAGTATACCTATGCATATCCTCGATTTAGTAAAAGCTCGACACCTATAGACCAATGTAGGCAGATGATGCATGAAATTGAGTGGTTGGCTACGCGAGCATCTAGCTGGTGTGCTATACAATTCGCTAGATATTTCTGGAGAACGTTATGGCACCTATTAGGAACCGCATCTCTCGTGACTCTGACCTATTCTCCACATGCTTATAATCAGAATTAATTATTCAGTAGGCACTAGTAGGGTCATCAATCAAGTCTGCATATATTTAATTTTCTTTTCATATTGTAGGATTGAATCTAGTTAGTATTTGTATTTGCATTTTATTTTAGTTCATTGCATGTGTCAGTTTTTTTTAAAAATAAAATCAGTAAAATTAATG
The DNA here is from genome assembly GCA_019297695.1 of Apostasia ramifera. Lineage (NCBI taxonomy): Eukaryota > Viridiplantae > Streptophyta > Magnoliopsida > Asparagales > Orchidaceae > Apostasia > Apostasia ramifera. The sequence continues at coordinate 492,890 of JAEMOT010001680.1, read as the reverse complement.
GTGAGCTATTATAATTAAGTGTAGAAAAATTTTCTAAAAATATTTTATTATGATACTTTAAGATAATTAAATCTTTAAATTAATTTATTTTAAAATTTTTATTAAATTGGGTCAACTGAATAAGTTTGAATATTATTATTAGATCATGGGAATAGTTGATACTTTCAATATTTCAGATCTATTGGTTATCAGGACACAACAGTAATCCCTAGGGAAGCAATCGCCTTTTATTCCCTTTGAGTGTAGCTTTACCCACGAGAGTCCACAACCAAAATCCACCTCAATAATTTTAGAGCTAATTGAATAAATTTGTTGAGCAAGTAATTTTAATAGAATTCAATTATCAGTGATATTGGGTTCGGTGGAGAATTTTACTTTTTCAGGAGACTTAAAGGTTATAGTTGATCTGACCCACTCGGAGACACACGAGTCGCATGACCCATACTCGACAGGGTCGAGTTCCTCTCACATGGGGAGAATTGGTGGGGACACAGATCAACATCGAATTGGATGGCTAGGATGACATCATGTGCTGAATCAAAATTCAAATTCAAATTAATTAGAGCTATTAGAGATTTTCATATTAACTTTATTTAAATTTGATTTAATTTGATTCAGAGCATATTTGGAAGATTTGAAGACTCACCACATTTGGAGCTGATTTTATTTTATTGTAATAGAATTAGTTCCATATTTGCTTTTATTTATTTGGTATTTTATTTTCTGTATTTAATATTGTATTTTCTGTATTTAATATTGTATTTTCAAATTTCTATATGGGATCTCTATATAAAGAGGTCGTCTTGCATTGTAAAAGATAGAGTATTGTGATGAATAAAATCATGTTTGAGTTTTCTCAGAGCCTAGATCCGGGTTAAG
>JAEMOT010001680.1:420680-491696 GCA_019297695.1 Apostasia ramifera | reverse complement strand
GCCTGTGCCTGCCCGCGTGCCGTTTGCGCTTTGTCTGCACATCGCCGATACTCGATCAGATCAGTTAATCATCATCGTCAGTGACTCTTCTCCGATTTAAATCACTGGTAAATTCTTTCCGAACGCAACTAAACTGATTATTTGATTTCAACACAAATTATTCGCTTGACTTGGATTATTTATTTGGCTCTAATTGTGTGATCCGATATTTTTTGTGTGTTAATTACTGTTGAATTTAACTGTGAGACGTCTGTCCTAAATTCCTGAACCTCGGATCTGATTTATTGAATTTAAATTGACGCCCTAATTTAAATTGATAAATTCTTATTTATCATACGATCCAATTTAATTTTAATTTTAAAATATCTTAATTTACGGGATTCAAAATCTTATTTATCATATAATTTATTTTAGAAAATATTTTTCTCTTAATTAAAATAATTTGCTAATAGATTTTGCTGAATATAAATATAAAATATTATTGGCATCTTTTTCCGTCCCGCATTAGTTACTCATCCCAGTATTGCTCCAGTTTAAGCACACTTAATTATGAAATTTTTTATCATTAGCTTTGTAGCTTTGTCCGAAAAAATACCTATATCATTTGAGATCATATTATTTACTATACAGTTTAGGAATGTAGAATTTAGGTATGGTTATAAAGGAAGGGGTGAATAAATTTTAATTAAAATTTAATTTACTTTAATATAGAATTTAATTTACTTTAATTTTATCACAATTAAGAAATATCACAAGTATAAGTTAGCAATAAGATAATCAATAAGTAGAAAAAAAATAAAAGTGCAACTAAGAAAATAACTGTTGATGGAGAAAGACTGAGCTCTGAGATCCGTAGAAATCATGAATTCTTTGGTTAACAAAAGGAGTTCCATTATCAGTAATAATAGTCATAGGAACACCATATCTGTAGAGGATATTAGCCCAAAGAAAATCTTCCACACGTTGAGTAGTGGGTTGGACTATAGGTTTGGCTTCAATCCACTTAGTGAAATAATCAACGACAAATAGGACCCATTGATAACTCTGAATAACAAGTGGCATTGGACTTAAGAAATCCAGTCCCCAAATAGCGAAGGGCCAAGAAGAAATAATTGACTTGAGAAAACCCGCTAGTTGATTGCATAAATCTGCATAATATTGGTACTGCTCGATTTTTCAACAAACGCCTTAGCATCCCTATGAATATTGGGCCAAACAAATCCCTACCAAAGGATGCGCATGACCAAATTTTGACTTTTGGCAAAAGTTTCACATTCTTCTTGGTGAATAGATTTCATAAACTCTGTAGTCTTTTCTAGTCTTAAGCACTTTGTGAATGGTCTTGAATAAAATCTTCTATATAATTGTCCATCGATGAGAACATATTTGGCACATTCTAGCTTCAATTTCTTTGCTTTTATTCGATTATTCGGTTGGACACCATCTTTCAAATAAGCAATAATTTGATCCATTCAACACGACATTTTGTTAGCGCATGGAACTTCTACTTGATTATAACTAGGCAATCAATGTATGTTGAAGTTGATCAGGTGTGATGCAAATGAACAATAAAGTAAAAATTATTAAAAGTACATCTTTATGCTATTTTTTTTAGTAAATCAAATAGAGAATCACTTTCTATATATTATATTTCATATTTCATAAAATTCTACTATATATAAAACTAAACTATTTCAAATTATTTATCAAAACTATAAATACTACAGTTTTATATCAATATCTATATTTAGTTTTTTCTATATAAAACTTATCAACAATAAATAAAATATAATACTATTCGACCTTGCTCTTTTTTCTATCTTTTTTCTTCATCATGTGCACCAAGTGATATACTTACCATAACATGACATGAGTTCATTAGGATAGACTCAGTAGATAAAATAGGATCTTAAATAATAAATAAACAAAATTAATAATATATGTAGACTGAACAAATTCGATTAAGTATCTAAAAAATGGTATCAATGTAATTTATTTTCATTATGATGAGCCTAAACATACAAGACATGTTTTCTATGATATACACTAAAATCAAAATCATGAATGCCTTTATAAAATTTTAATAATTCAATTTATTTCATTTTGGGATCTAGGTTTCTCAACCAATCACCTCAAATACCTCAATCATCTCGGAGATCGTCACCTCCTCGTGAGTAATCTTTTTCTAATTACATCACGGGATGCCGTTGCGTCAATAATCATTGTTATAGGAATTCTTTTACACAATGGCTCTCAATAGTCACTTTTATGGAAGTCGTCACCCCCATCAGCTGAAAAGGGCATTTGACGCTATCATGCCAACATCATCTAATTCAAGTTCGAGCTAGGCATGTGTGATTACTTATGAGAAATCTTTTTTAATTTAAATTTTCGCCTTTAAAAATAATATATACACAATATGAATCAAAAATATTTAACTACTTAAGCCCTTTAGGCTTCATACTTTATGCCCCATTGGTCTTAACTCATGAATTATGTAATCTTCACAATTACTCGTAGAGACATTTAACTAAACTTAAATTTTATCTCAATAATATCATACATGTTGAGTAAATAAATTTACGTAGTTGAATGCATCTTGTAATAACCAAAATCAAACTTACATTTTCATTCAAATCAAAACATAAATATAAAACTTAAAAGACATGAAGTAAGTTCAATTTAATAGAACAAGCTTTTATTAAGTTTTAATAAAAGTTTCCAAACCTACCCTTTTAGTCAAAATTAAATAAAAATTTAAACACAAAAATTATAGTAGACTAAACAAAGAATACTCTCAAAACTTTTTATGTAATTTGAAATTCATTTAGTAGACAAAGTCCAAATCAAAAAATTTAACATTTATTATTCTAAATCCCCAAATTTAACAAATTAATTAGAATGATGGAAAAGATTCATGTACCTTCTTTGCACCATAATTTAAATAAAGTGGGGAGAAGACTTTTGGCATTTAAAGGATTTTTCTTCTTCTTCGTCTTTTTTCTTCTTCTTCTTCTTCCTACACGCAGCAAACAGAGAGAGAAAGCTATTGCTGCTTTCTCTTCCTAGCCTTCTCTTCCCTTTTCTTCTTTTTCTTCTTCCTTCTTCTTTCCCATACATAGAGGGAGGGAGGTGGAACCGAGAGGGAGAGGCGATGAGAGAGAAAAATAGCAGCCCCATATAATTCTTCACTTATAAATAGGTTCAAAATCTTTACACGTAAGTCCAAAATTTTTTATTTTAAATCCAATTCAGTTTTAATAAATTTTAAATCATATTTTGAGTTGCTATAAATTATAAAAATAATTTAATGACATGCAATTCAGTTTTCAACAAATCAGAAACGGGATAATAGGAATATGGGAACTCACAATATTTCACTAATAATAATTAAATTGCTCTCAATAATGAAAGGTCACACAGGCGGAATAAGTTCGAGCAAATCACAAGCGAGCAGAATGATCCAGAGTGCTCGATTTATCTAGGTTAAAAGATTGCTGAAATTCGTACCTGACTCAGAAAACTCCAAGGACCACGATGTAATTTTCCCAAAAATTAGGGCTGAAGGCATGGCTCTGATACGGTTGCAGGGGAAGACGAGCGAGAGCGCGGGGAGGGGGGCGGGGTGAGGTGAATCCAAAACGCAAACTAGCAGGGGGGTGGACGAGGGCGAGGTGAGGTGAATGTTGAGGGATGTAAAATGAATGAAATCAAACCTAGTGGGCAGGAGATGGAGCGGGAGGAGTTTAGGGATTCTCACCTAGGGCCCAAGCCCTTTCCTATCCGGGATATCGATTCATTCCAGAATCAGATAATCCAAAGGAAAAAAACAAATCAAATTAATTTAATATTAGAAAAATAAAAATAACAGGAAAGCGTTTATATAAATCTCCATATAAATTGACTCAATAAAGAAAAATACATAATATAATAAATTCCTCACACAAACGAAAAAGTACCAGATAACATGCCTAAAATAACAATTACAGAAATAAAAATAACTAATACAAAATAAATGCGAGAAATAAAATCATCTCAAAATGGAATCTTCAATTAATCAGAATGAATGGGAGACTTCCAATCCATCAAGTCAGCGATCCGCATCCATCTTTCCAAATCTGTCCTAATAGTCAATCGATCCAGATTGAAGCAGCATGGCTAGATCTAGCCATCGACGGTAAACTCTGCCAGGAATGAATCGACGTTCGATTGTGGTGTCTCCACCAGCTCTCCCCGAGTGGGAAAGACTCGACTGATCGAGTAGGGTCCTCTTTGCTTTGATATCTCTCTAGTAAATCTGGATCAAGTCCTGTAGCTCATCTCTAGTAATCCATGAATCGTCAGATGGAGGTAAACCCTTCCAACGAATTAAATAATGATGGTATCCTCGATTACTTGTGGAAATTATCTGCTCATCAAGGATTTGCTCTATTTTCTCCTATTTATAAGTGGATTTGACTGGTGGACATTTGGGTAAGGCTTCACTCACAATGGGTAATGAAGGCTCAAACGGATCATTAGGTTTTACAGTTAGCTCCTTGTATGCCACCAAGTCTGAGATATTGAAGGTTGAACTGATACCATACTTTGGTGGTAAATGAACAACATACGCATTTGAACCAATTTTTTTTAAAATTCTAATAGGACCAACTCCGCGAGCTTATAACTTCTTAACAGTTCTAGATGGGAACCACTCGGGTCGAACCCGAAGCATCACATAATCTCTTTCTGAAAATTCCTGTATTTTTTGTGATAATTTGCTAATTTTTTATAAGTGTCATTACTGGCACTTATTTTTTTGCTAATCTCTTTATGCAATTCCCTAACATGCTGTGCAAATGACTCAGCAGACTCAGACATCCTAGCATGCATAGGTAATTGAATGAGATCTACAAGAACTCTAGGCTTATAACCATGCACAATTTCAAATGGACTCATGCTTACAGACCTATTGACAGAATTATTGTATGCAAACTCAGCACGAGGTAAGATAAGATCCCAATTTCTTCCATTTTCTCCCACTAAACAACGAAGTAGGTTCCCTAAACTTCTATTAATTACTTCTGTTTATCTATTTGTTTGAGGATGAAAGACCGTGGAAAATTTAAATTTCGTACCGAGGAGATGCCACAGAGTTTTCTAAAAATAACTGGAAAATTTAGTGTCTCGATCAGACACCATTGACTTTGGCAACCCATGCAGTCTAACTACCTCATCGAAAAATATGCGAGCGATCCCAGAGGCATCTTATATTTTAGAACAAGGGGGAAAATGTGTCATCTTAGAAAATCGATCAACCACGACACAGATGGAATCGTGCTTATCGACAGTCGTAAGTAATCCTAGAACAAAATCTATGCTAAGATCTTGCCAAGGACGATCAGGTATAGGTAGAGGCGTATCCAGTATTCTATTTTTGTTGTTTCGCCGCAGCACAAGTTCGACACTGACCAAATATACGCGCGACATCTCTCTTGAGGCTTGGCCAATAAGATTGATTCTTTACGACCTCAATCCTTTTATTTCTGCCAAAGTGATCGGCTAATCCACCTGCGTGTAACTCCAAAACAAATAAGTCTCTAACAGATGTTCATGGGAAACAAAGTCTACGACTATACAAAAGGTAGCCATTCTGAATTAAGAAGTCAGTAAACTCCCAAGATTGTCCGTCCTTTACGGCAGCATAGATGACTCCAAAGTCAGGACAATCATCATAGGATTCGATGAGTTTATCAAATCCCACGACCTCGACGCTCATAGTGGATAGGAGGGAGACTCGACGACTCAAAGCGTCCGCGACTTTATTCTCGATTCCTGCTTTGTGCTTAAATACAAAGGTGTACTCTTGCAGGAATTCGACCCACTACGCGTGCCTTGAATTCAACTTCTTTTGTGAGTTCAAGTACCGCAAAGCTTCAGGATCAGAGAATAGAATGAATTCTTGGGGTAAGAGATAATGTCGATAGTACCTCAAGGCTTGTACTACAGCATAGAACTCTTTATCATAAGTGGAGTACTTCTGCTTAGCCTCGTTCAACTTCTCACTAAAGAAGGCAACAGGGTGATTTCTTTGGGATAGTACACCACCGATGCCAACTCCTGAAGCATCGCATGAGACTTCGAAAACCTTCGAAAAGTCTGGAAGTTCCAAAACTGAAGCTTCTGTCATCCTAATCTTTATTTTTTTGAAGGCTTTAGCAGCAGCTTTCGTCCACTCGAATGACCCCTTCCGAATACAATCGGTAATCAGAGCTACAATGATGTTAAATTCATGGATAAATCTACGATAGAAAGTCGCAAGTCCATGAAAGCTACGTATATCATGAATGCTCTGAGGAACTGACCAACTAACTATGACACTTACCTTTTTAAGATCAACACCCTCAGGTGATACTATGAAGCCTAGAAAGATAACTCGATCAGTCTTAAATACGCAATTTTTTAAATTTGCATATATGTTATCTTTCTTAAGGGCTTGACAGATTTGAGATAGGTGTATAACATGTTCTCTCTAGTGCTACTATAGATCAAGATGTCATCAAAATAGACCACAGCACAAATACCAATAAATGGTCGCAGGACTTAGGTCATCAGCCTCGTGAAAGTGCTGGGAGTGTTAGATAACCCAAAGGGCATTACCAACCACTCATATAAGTCATCCTTCGTTTTGAAGGCTGTCTTCCACTCATCCCCTGGACGAATTTGAACTTGATGATAGCTGCTTTTAAAATTGATTTTAAACAAAATAGTGGCTCACATCATGTCAAGCATATCATCCAGGCGGAGAATGAGAAAGCGATACTTGACCGTGATTTTGTTGATGGCGCGACTATCTATGCACATCCTCCACGATGTGTCTTTCTTCGGAGTCAGAAGGGTTGGAACAGCACAAGGAATAAGGCTTTCTCGGATGAATCCCTTCAGAAACAGTTCATCTACTTGCCTTTTTAATTCTGTATGTTCAGCGAGATTCAAGCGATAGTGTGGAAGATTTGGAAGCGTTGCTCTAGGCACGACATCATTCGCGTGCTAGATATCTCGCATCGGAGGTAAGCAGTCAGGAAGATCTTCCGAGAACACGTCAGCAAATTCCTTAAGAGTAGGAATTGCTTCAGGTGGGGGTACGACCGGATCAGTCTCCTTTACTTCCTTAACAGCAACAGCCCAAATTAAGGAGTTTTCATCTATTTCCTTCTCAAACTCTCGAGCGCTAATCAAGTGAAGGTCTTTCTTTTTTCCTTGTTTGGTTTGAGCTTGTTTTTTGAACAAGAAAAAATAATTTATTTTTAATATTTAATAGAAAAAAAAATTATTTTAATATTAGAAATTGTGTAAAATATGAAATACTTTTAATTTTAATATTTGTATTTGTGTTAGATGTAAAATAAAGTTGATTTTTATAGTTGAAATTTGTGTTGGGTAAAAAAAATCCTTCGAAACAAACGAGGCTTGAGGGCTCTTTCTTAGTTGAGATTTCTTTCTTATTAATGGCCTTAGGAGAAGGATCTATAAAGATCTTGTCACCTTTATAGGTGAGCACACATAAATTGGATCGTCCTCGAAGAGTAACATCTAAATCGTACAACCAAGGTCTACCCAAGATGATACTACCAACTTCCATTGGTGGGACGTCACACTAAACCTTGTCCTGATAGGAATTGAATTGAATTGGAACTAAGCATCGCTGTGTAAGCTCCAAGGAAGAAGCATTAATCCAGGAAATTTTTTATGGATTGAGATGACTCTTGGGAATTAAACCAACCCTAGAGACAGTTGTGGTGGTAATTACATTCACACAACTTCCACTGTCAATGATAATCTTACACACTTTTTTATTGATTCTTATGTAAGTGTGAAAGATAGAAATTCTGCGTCAATCACCACTTTCTTTGGGCTGGGTTAGAGCACATCTAACAACCCCAATTCTTGCATCACTATGAGAGTCAGACTCATAAGTAAATCCGACATATCCTAGAGTTTTATAGTCGGGATTCTCAAATTCACCAATAAGTGCCTCATCAGCCACATAGGTGGGTGGGTCATCCTCATCGGCTGGAGAATCATCATCTTGTTCTATGATCATTGCCCTTGTAGGATATTCAGATGTCATGTGACTGATTTCTAGCACCTGAAACAGCGTATAGACTGATTACCACCACTACGAGAGGTTTCCCCGATAACAGTCTTGCCTTTGTCAGTGGCAAGATGTCTGCTAGTGGCTGGTGAACCATCAACTGGCTTGGTCCCCGAGGGCGTGGACCTTGTAGGAGCTACAGTCGGGCGCGGATCAACTTTACAAAGTATGATCGGCCTTTGATATCTCTCTAGATCTTGAGCAACTTGATAAGCTTGCTCAAGGGTTGGGATCTGTCTCACAATAATTTTGCGTCGTATGTCGTCCCGAAGTCTAGTAAGGAATTCATCGAACTTCGCGGTGTATTCAGCGACAGTCTTATTACCCTGAGTCAATCTCTATTATTGATCTAAGAGGTGATGCTGATAGGAAACAGGAACATATTTCTCTCTAAGTTTCGCTTTAAGCTCTTCCCACATTCCAATAGGTTCTTGTCAACCGTGTTGCAAGATTTGCTCAACATTATTTATGTAAAGCTTGGTTTGCATAGTGAGCTTCATCTTCGAAAATCTAATCTTTCGATTTTCCGACATATCATAACATTCATAATAATGGTCCATGTCCGCTTCCCAATCTAATAAGCCTTTGGGTCCAGACGACCGTCAAAGGTAGGGGCATTTACTTTCACGCAATGCCAGTTATTTCTTCTGGCTCACGTGATTCTCGTGTTTGATAATCCATAGGGTTATGCTCTGTTCTCCTGGGTCCATAATTTTGCCTAGGTTGTTTGATTTCACTTTCTTGATTATTTTGGCCCTCAAGTTAGTCTATCCTACCGTCCATACGATCTAATTTAGTTATAATCTCAGTTAATGCTCTTTGAAGTTCGGGATCCATACTACTATTTGGTTTAAGGTCAAAAATGGAATATTCGAACTAGAACGAGTGCGCATGCAATAAAAATAAATATGACCTAATTCATGCAGATGCGAATATACCCTTATCTGACCTAATACTCTGATACCCCAGAGCCACGCCTTCAGATCTGTCAAGCCCTTAGGAAAGATAGCATATATGCAAATTTAAAAAATTGTGTATTTATGACTGATCGAGTTATCTTTCTAGGCTTCATAGTATCATCTGAGGGTGTTGATCCTAAAAAGGTAAGTGTCATAGTTAGTTGGCCAGTTCCTCAGAGCATTCATGATATACGTAGCTCTGATTACCGATTGTATTCGGAAGGGGTCATTCGAGTGGACGAAAGCTGCTGCTAAAGCCTTCAAAAAAATAAAGATTAGGATGACAGAAGCTCCATTTTTGGAACTTCCAGACTTTTCGAAGGTTTTCGAAGTCTCATGCGATGCTTCAGGAGTTGGCATCGGTGGTGTACTATCCCAAAGAAATCACCCTGTTGCCTTCTTTAGTGAGAAGTTGAACGAGGCTAAGCAGAAGTACTCCACTTATGATAAAGAGTTCTATGCTGTAGTACAAGCCTTGAGGTACTACCGACATTATCTCTTACCCCAAGAATTCATTCTATTCTCTGATCATGAAGCTTTGCGGTACTTGAACTCACAAAAGAAGTTGAATTCAAGGCACGCGTAGTGGGTCGATATCCTGCAAGAGTACACCTTTGTATTTAAGCACAAAGCAGGAATCGAGAATAAAGTTGCGGACGCTTTGAGTCGTCGAGTCTCCCTCCTATCCACTATGAGCGTCGAGGTCGTGGGATTTGACAAACTCATCGAATCCTATGATGATTGTCCTGACTTTGGAGTCATCTATGCTGCCGTAAAGGACGGACAATCTTGGGAGTTTACTGACTTCTTAATTCAGAATGGCTACCTTTTCTATAGTCGTAGACTTTGTTTCCCATGAACATCCGTTAGAGACTTATTTGTTTTGGAGTTACACGCAGGTGGATTAGCCGATCACTTTGGCAGAAATAGAAGGATTGAGGCCGTAGAGAATTAATCTTATTGGCCAAGCCTCAAGAGAGATGTCGCGCGTATATTTGGTCAGTGTCGAACTTGTGCTGCGGCGAAACAACAAAAACAGAATACTGGATACGCCTCTACCTATACCTGATCGTCCTTGGCAAGATCTTAGCATAGATTTTGTTCTAGGATTACTTACGACTGTCGATAAGCACGATTCCATCTGTGTCATGGTTGATCGATTTTCTAAGATGACACATTTTCTCCCTTGTTCTAAAATATAAGATGCCTCTGGGATCGCTCTTAACAATTCTTAAGAAATGATACTTGAGAGTTAGTCTTAATTCCCAATGTGGGTCTTCAGCAAGAAATTTACTGAATACGAGACGAAACTCAGGGGTAAGGTTGGGTTAGTTGCGTAGGGATACAATCAAATTGAAGTAATTGATTTTAATGAAACCTTTGCACTGATGGCTAGGCAAGAAGATTTTAGACTACTTTTGAATTTTAAACAATCTCAAATGGATCTTAAAAAGTACGTTTTAAAATTTTTCTTTAATGACGAAGTTTATGTAGAATAAACTCTATTTTGCAAGTTTTGAATTTTTTGATAAAATATACAAATTTAAAAAGGCTCTACATGAACTAAAACAAGCCCCTAATTTTTTTAAAGAAATGATTACACTAAAGTAGATACCACTTTATTCAATAAGAAATCTGAAAAGAATGTTGATAGCCCAAATTATGTAGACAATATAATATTTGTTGCTACTAGCAAAACTCTTTGCCAATTGTTTTCTAGCTAATGAGCAAGGAGTATGAGATGAGCGTAATGGAAGAATTAAACTACTTTCTCTGTCTTCAAGTAAAGCAAAAAAAGAGAATAAACATGCATCTCTCAACTGAAGTTCACATTAATGGAGCAGTGAATAGGATGAACTCAATTCGAATAAGACTTATGATTATATCGACAAAAATAGACAAAGATGAAATAGCAAGGTCATTGACCAAAATATCTTTAGAGGAACGATTACCTCGACCAACTTAAAGGCATAGATATTATTTCATTCCACTTGCTCCCTAAGTGCTTAAGCTTTTTTTTTTATCTTTTTTCTCTCAAATCTCTCCTCTCTGATATCTTTGATTTAATCTTCAATCCCTTGTCAAAATGAATTCATCTTCTTCATTTAGACAATGCAAAACTATGATGACCAGGACTCACGGTCCGAACCAACGTAGACCTGACTATGACACAATTTACTTGACATCCTTACAAAATAGTAAAGTGTGCAAACAATTCCTGCATGTTGGCTGTCATGTACCACATGTCATTTCAACAACTCAAATCTTCACAGTCCCATCTTTACCAAAATAGTGAAATGTTCTACATTTGCTAGTCTAACCTTGTTTAGCCAGCAACGATCTAGAATCCATTAACTCCGTAAGTCTAACATGACAAACCATTACATGATCAACGCGAATGTTGGTCAGTTTTGAGCAGATAACCTTCTTTAGATGGGGCAGTAAGATGGTTGTAATGTTGGGTCAACTTGTACAGTTGGCGGGACAACTAGCATGACATATGTTGTAATAACTAAAATGTGGCTGGATGACAACTGTAAGACAGCTGTAAGATGACATGGCCAAGTAGTTAGTTAGAAGCAAGTGCAACATCCTTGAGAGGTAATCAGTAGGCATGAGACTTCTAGCTCAAAGTAGGCCTCATAAACTAACTCCTAAAAGTTTTAGAACTTTTGGATGATAATTTTGTTCAATGTACAATACACTCATCTAATAAATAAAGTTGTTTTCCAAAAGTCTTTGAAGTTTTGGGAACTAATTTGTGGGGTTACATGGCATTTTCCTTAAAACAAAATAGGTAAGTATATACACTGTAATTAAAAATCTATTAGCATAATACCAAATTTTTCATTTTTTTAATATTATTGATTTAGTTGGCATCTTTATGGAATTCTTCATATAACATGTTGAGTAATATGTATTTGATCATTTCTATGCATTTGAATCGTAATTCATAATAAATTCTATAGGATTCACTGCATTGTCATCTACCTCATAAACATCTTCTGCATTCACTGGTGTACCTAAAGAAGGTCAAATATCTATACTATGTAATGCAAATGAAGTGTACTTAGTCTCTCTTTAATTGTAGTTGTTTTGTGGATCGGATGGATTAGTTTTTGAACTGATGAGAAAGAAAATTAACATCAACTAAATAATCAAGCATGCATTAGGGTTATCATCACTGAACATTTTAAAATAAATGTCATATTTGCTATGGTTAAAATCCTCAAATACGACATTATTTTGGTCAATCATTTCTTCGTTGCAATCTTGGGATTTTGGGCACTTCTTGTTGCCTGACACACCAACTTCTTTGAGCGTAATGATCTCTGCCCTTTTGCCTGTCTTCTTTTTGATCTGCTTCAATAACTTTTCTGGTTCTATTTCCCCTATAATCATGGCCTTGTGCTCATTCATATCAACTTTGGCCTCCTCCACACCTACCCACATGGAATAATATGACATTTCATATTGTATTGAACTTAAAGATAGCTCATAAGAAAAATGCTACACAAGGATTCGACATTTAATGATTTTTGGTCCACTAGATAACATTATTCGGTAGATAATATTATGTTATGTTATTCATAAAATATATGCTGTGTCAATCGGATAAATCACACTACTTGTCAATACTTTTATCCAGCAAACCAATAATATTTTTTAGAAGGCTTTTGAGCTGTGTAGTATTTCTCAGCTTGAAAATATAAATTTTCTTCTACCTTTTAGTTTGGTGACAGTCTTGAGCACCAATCTCTCACAAGCTTTGCAATGCATATATACCTTTAGTTCCATGACGCGTTTCTATTGCAAAAATGTTTGTTTAGTTAATTCATGTATAAATTTTTTGAGAAAATTGAGTAATGCTGGCATAAGAAATGTTCATGCAAACATAATGGATTCATGGTTATATTTCAAAAGAAGTAGGGTTGTCGAGGTGAGCCGGTGGGTTGAGTTTGGTTTTCACTTGATTAACCCAATTTGAATTTAACCCAAATAACAAATGGGTAAAAATCCTTCCACAACCTAACTTAATTGTAGCTTTGGTTAACCCACGATGCAACATGATTGTGGCACAAGTATCTATATTGGATAATTTGAACCCAACTTGATGTTAAGAGAGAATATCAAAGACCTAAGTTAAACTCAATACACAAGTGCGTAGACAATTATTAATCCAAAGATTTGGGTATATAGATAAGAGCCATCACTTATATATTTACACCAGAATTAGTTATCTAACTATCAACACGCATGAGACAATTGCTCATGTGCATTTTCAAAAATCTCCCCTTTGGATGAAAATTCATCCACATTTATCTTTTTCTCATCAATGGGCAATTTAACCCATCAAATACACGTACATCAAGAGCTCACTCAATCATTGGATGCATAGAGTATTAGTCTTGGATTTCACTCAACCATAGTCAACCAGAAGAAAATCCATGAAGCACTCACATGAACCATTTGATCATAACCAAATCATCGATTCTTATACTACTTGTTCTTTAGTGTTTTCCTTCCTTTTGGCCGCTTCACCAATTCGAACATCTAATTCTTGTGCAAGGAATCTATCGTTTCTTGCTTGGCTTTCCTTAGTTACTGAGAATGCATTTGAGAGTCTTCACTATCTCTTTCCCTTCACTAACAAATGAAACCTCATGAATTTTTTAAAGGGCAAACTACTAATAGGCCTCTTATCATTTATTCATAGTTACACTTTGATTTATATTTTTGAAATCTCACTTAGATCCCTATTTAAAACTATCGGGACTTATTAGTTTCATTTTTTGCTTTACTTATAAAGTTCTTATTTAAAATTTTAGGAACCTAGTGTAAGAATTTTAAAAAATATTAGTGAACTAAGTGAAAGATTTTTTTAAAAATGGACAAAAGTGTAATTATGGGTAAACTGTAGAAATCTATTAGTAATTTACTAATTTTTGAATATCTTGCTCTTCAAATTAGAGATACACTAATATCTTCCTAGAGTTGTCGTTGATAAAGGACAAGTATGAGGCTCCACTATATGGACTCTGACCTACTTGTCATGCTTGCTTCAATGTCAACTTACACTTCAAGTTGGTTTCTTGTTCAACATCTCGCCTGTTAATGATCTTTGATACATCGTCATTGCTTTTTCTGATAACTCTAAAGTCGCCTAGCTTGTATGTCGAAAATAGCATTTTTGATTAGCTATATGATATGAAGCAAGTCACTCATCATTCTCTTCAACAACCAACAAGACCAACAGCTAGGCCTTGACTATGGTTGGGTGACAATGCCTAAAGATGAGACTGTGGGCTTAGCATCTTCATCTTTCCCATCCTTTTACAAATTGTGACAATCATCGTAGTACTAACAGTAAAGCTACTTTAAGGATGACTTTGTTCGTTATTTGCTTCAATCCTAGGACTTATCTCTTGGGATTTCTTCATCTCTGTTCGGCTACCAGAGCTCCATTGTCTGTGGCTCTTGTGTTCTTCGTCTTATTTCCTTATTTAGCATACTCAATCCAACAATGTTCACAAAAAGTATTTCATCCATTGCCAAGTTATTAAGACATACTGCGAGAGTTTTCCAACTCTAAAGTTGATCTATTTAGTGCATTGTTCAGAAAAATCCAATTTTAAGTCTTAAGCAAGGTTTTCAAACTCAGTTTCAATTTCGATTTCAGTTACAAGGTGAAAGTATCGGTTTCGATAGTTTCAATTTTTTAATAAGTTATTTAAGTTTTTTAAATTTAAAATTGAATTTTATTATTGAATATTATTTTATGGAGAGAGATGAGTTTCGGCTCAACAGAAACCGAAATTCAGTAGCTTTTTCGAATCGATTTCCACCAAAACTAATTCGAAATTATCGAAACTTGACTGTTTCGATCGAGTTTTAAAACCTTGGTTCTAAGCTCAACAATAATTGTGCAACTCAAATTGAAAGTTTATTAACTAGGCTTTTATCTTGTCAATTATTTCCATCATAAATTGTTATGATGAATTCTGTCTGTGGAGGTAATACGCAATAGCTCTTGTATGAGAAAGATTTGATCCATTCACAACAACCTTGTAAGAAAAATAAAATAGCGAGAAAAGCAAACCAGAGATAACACACAGATTTATATAGTTTAGAGAGATCATCCTATGACTAAGTATTACTAAGAAAAAGATTTCATTATGGAGATGTCTAAATGTCATAACATCTAGGTATCATCTTTTTAATAATCATTCTATAATTTTTTAGTAGATTATCTACATATATCATCAAACTAAATATTTTTTTAGATGACATGATATAATATCAAGATAACACATAATCAAACGCTACCTAAATTAAATAATAAAGTGTACCATTGCGAAGTAATCTCTCTAGCTGTAATAAAGGAATACAAGGTAATCTTTGAGGGGTCTATAAGCTTTGAAACTGAACTCAATGTGGAAGTCCCTTCTCTTGGGATAGAATTCCTCCTATATTTATAGTTGAAGCTAGCAGTAAAACCAATGGTATGTCATCAGTGGAGGAACTAATCACCGGTCACTACAGGTGAGCTTAGCGCGAGAGGATGTAATGGGCTTGTTTGGCAAAGCCCTAAAAATGGGCCAAGTAATAAAATAATAATATTTTAAATTTATTGTAAATTTTAATAACCTTATTTCACATCCAACACAAATTTCAACCTTAAAAATCAATTTTATTTCACATCCAACACAAATTTCAACCTTAAAAATCAATTTTATTTCACATCCAACACAAATTTCAACCTTAAAATCAACTTTATTTTACATCCTACACACCTCCTAATATTAAAATAAATTTCTTTTCAATTAATTCTATAAAATAAAATATTTTCTTTTTTCTTATTTAAATTTATCCTCTAACCAAACAAGCCTAATATGTCTTCTTATTATGCTAAGCTATTAGGTGACTGATTCCTAGATGGAATAGAAGTTGACTACTCATGCAAAAGGCTGTCGATTGGAATTGTAGTTGTGTATGTAGCAGTACTGACAGGCGAAAAGGAAGAAAATGATGACATTATAGTTGCAGTGGCAAGTGACTGTGATTATGCAAACTGGAATGTCATTGGCCCTAATCCATGCTCGATAAAGTTAGGAGCAGCAAGAAGTATCATAAGGGATAATTTCATTGTTCATAGAGCTTACGAAAACTGGAAACATCATTGGAGGTGATCCTACAGTTCATGGAGTTTGAGGAGAAGTGCAAACATCAGGGAAGAAGGTTTGAGAGTCGAATTCTTAAATCCACAGCATAGTCATTGGGGTTTGTTTCATCGACTTGTCTTAGTGTTTCGCAATTCTTAATCATTCAGCTCAAAGCTCTATAATTCGATGTTTTTGATCACCACATTAACAATTTAGATGTATATGTGGAACCTGTATAAACATTAATAGATGCAAAAATACTATCACGCATGATTTGAAGAAGAGAATGAGAATGCAAATATAACGTATTTAAATGTTAGAAAATATGCGTAGGCTAAAATTAATAATACACACAATCTACATAAGATAGATTCGTAAAAAACCAACTGAAAGACTTGTGGAAAAGCTTACAATGATAATTTTATTTTATTTTTTTTTAAAGAGGGGAACACAAACCTTCCTAGGGCATTTTTTGTCCTTTGTCATAGAATCATTAACAAGTCAACGACTATGTTTAACCTCTCTCCAATTGAAGTACTTTGCTCTACAGAGGTAAAAAGAAAGAAGATAGTGAAAACTTTTCTAAAGAATAAAAATAAACCACTAATCGGTCTTGTTTCATGACCGAGTAATTTAAAGATTAAATTCATTCAACAACTATAGTTTAGCATGTGGGGTAGGATGTCGTATATTATCAAGTATTTCTATGTTATGCTTGACTCATGTTAGCCTTTTGTTCGCTATAAATTCCATCCAATGCCATGATTGAGTCATGATGAACTGAATTGATGATGCTCTTTCGAGGACCAACGAAGCTCTTTAATGTTGATGATCAAATGTTGTTCCATACATGCAATCGAATAGAAGTTGTAATTAATCGTATTTAAATCATTAACTTGGAAGTATTGTGAAAGTAGATTGAAGGGAAACAAGAACATAGAAGACTTACCTCAATAGCTAATTAGCATTGCTGTAATTCCAAACCCTCTATAATCTCTTCTTGCAAGAAGTTTAACAATAAAACAAATGGTGCGGAGGAAATCTTGGGCTACATGTGCTCTGGGCTTCACAATTTGTATTCTTAAAAGGCTCTAAAGCCCATTTTCCTACACAAGACTCTCTACTGATTCATACTTTGATTTTAACTCAGAAGTTGCTTTAATCCTAAGTTTTATGGGTTGAATTACTTATAGGTCCCTGTAACATAATGCTGACAATGTATGACCCGACCCACAAACCTGACTACTCTAGAATTCTGGATATACGTTATGATTTTTGACCTGTTTATCAAACGGGTTGAGTTCGGGTGGAACATAATTGAGTCGGGTTGTGTTGGGTTATCCATTTTGTAAATATTTGTTTTAATTAATAAATTAAGTTCAAGTACTTGATCTTGACCTGTTTATTAATTAGGTTAGGTTCGGGATGAGTTATTTGAGTCGAGCTAGATTTGAGATCGAGCTGAACCCGATCTGCTAATCCGTTTTACCACCCCTGCTGTAATTAGAGGTAACAAATAATTGATCTATATTTTTTAAATTTCTTAAATCAAGTTACTGTGATTCATTAAACAATTCAATTAGGTGACTAGCTGTTTTCCTGAAGTAGGTTTATCCACTGTGAAGGAAATGATTGTACCTTAATTGATTTTAACATTTGATTATTGCTAAAGAATCTTTAGGTTAAAATTGTCATTTTATTTTTAGTTAAAAAATTTTTTAGTTAACGAAGAGACCCAATATGAATATTTTATATATGCCTTGTTTGATTAGATTTTAAGTATTTTTAAGAAAAAAAGACAAAAAAATATATTAAAAAGATATTTTAATATTATAATATAAAATAAAGTTATTTTATTATTAAGAGTTGTATTAGATGTGAAATAATTTTTTTAATTAAAATATATTTTGGATGTAAAATAAAATAAAATTTTAAAGTTAAGATTTTTGTAGGATATAAAATAAAGTTAATTTTTAATATTTAAATTTATATATGAGATGAAATAAATATAAAATATTAATGATAATATTTTTAGAAAAATTTGGTGAATTTTTTTGCCCTAATTAAATAAGGTAGGCTAATTAAATTAGGTATGCAAATTAGATTAAGAAAATAATAATTTTATGTTATTATCTTGTCTTATGATAGATGAGTTGACAAGGCAAATTTAACTCGACAATATGCAGTGTATATTTTTTGGGAATGATCTAGTTCAAGTAGATGAGTTGTGCGTGAGTTAATTGACAAGTTAAATTTTCGAAAGTGTGCCGTAAGTAAAGGAATTAATTTAGTATCAATCTATGGTTTTGGAGAATACAGTTGAATTGGTTTGGGTTGTTCTTATTTTAGAAAGAGAAAAAAAAAGCTATATATTATGATATGCAATAAAATTATATTAATATTGTGATATGTGTTGAATATGAAATAAAATTGATCATTATTGACATGTATGATGTGAAATAAATTTGAATTTTAATATAAAAATGTGTAGGATGCATGTGAATATAAATTAATAGGATTGTTATTAGATTGTGGGCTGAACAAGATATATTACATGCATTATGGATTTTATGATCTTTAAGAAAGAAGTAATAGTATTGTGAGGCTTGGTGGAATGACAGTTCCATCATAAAAAATTCATAGGTATGTTAGATATATTCAAACTTATTTAGTAATTAACAAACATACATAACTCAAACTTGTTTGATAAACTTAACAAATAAATATAAATAAGTTCCTATCAAGCCATTGCATATTATTTGCAAATTTGACAACAAACGTAGAATCCATATGATCCACAAGTGGTATCAAAGCCAACGGTTCGGTTGGACTTTGTGAATTATGATTCATTGAGAATATACTCTCATGAGTCTTTTCTATTTTACCATAACTGAGAAATTATAAGAGCAGATGACTCCCTGCTGTATCTCTCGTTGATTGAGTGAGTTCTTGAGGTACATGTACTTGAATTATCCTTTATGAGCAAAATCTAATGTGTACGGATCTGAGAGAGATTCATTGGGATGCATATATATCATCTCGTATTGAATATTTAGCATTTATCGTAGTTTATAGGAGTGTGCTGACACTGTTGGAATTGCTTGTGAACAACAAGATGCTCATTTTGGGGATGTGTAAAATGTCAAAAGATGTAATAACAGAGAAGTAAAGGAATTGAATATAATGACTTTAGGGTAACAGACATAATTTCCATGGAACATTGTGAAAGCAATTGAGTTCTATGATGTGAAATTTTCTTTAGGGAACAAACATGAAAGTGGCTCAAATTTTCCTGAACTAAAATGACAGGCATGCAGTTCAAGTCAATAAAGCTGTTCAGCAGCATATTTTGGCTTCCAACCTGATCCCTAAACTTCAATTCCTGTCATTTCAGCAACTTGCCAGTTTCCAACTAAAAATTTGACTTCATCTTATGATTAGACAAAGCTATGTTGATTATACAATAGGATTAGCATTGAGTCACCTTCAATCAAGTATGAATGGAGTTTATGTAAAAATATTTTTTTAACTTTAAGTATATGATTAAAAATTGATATATATATATATATATATATGTGTGTGAATATTTAAAAAAATCATTACAGTTTCACCCTGGCCTAAATTAGGGTTGCATTTTTGTGCACTATCAAAAAGAAAACTCACTCAATTTGAAATATATATAGATATAGAAAAGAGGGAAGGCCTGTAATAATATATGATTAGACTAAATAAATACTTTTTCTGTAACAACCTGAGATCGAAGTGGGCAGGGGGTGATTGTCGAAGTGATATTCATATAATTGAATTGAAATCATTTGAATAAGGAGTGATTCCTGGCGGGCTTATAGGTGGAGAGGCACAGGAATGAGTCATCTCACATTGAAAAATGAGAAAAATTTTTGAGCTGTATAAGCAAATAATATGATCTTAAATCATTGAGGCGCCTTTTGAGTTAAAATTGTAAAATTTATTATGATAAATTCTATAATTAAGTATACTTGAGTTAGAACAGTACTGAAATGGATGACATCTTAAGAAGTACTCAAGTAACGCAATTTCTTAAAATCAAAGTAAATAATATCTTTAAATTTGGATTATGCAATGTTGCACCCTCAAGGTTTAAAAACAGTATAGGAGTCGAATAGGTTAATTATTGATAAAAATCACATACATATATAGTACTCAATACTATTATTAGTTCAACCCAAATACATCTAAATCAAAACAGTTCTGAGTATATTTTAAATTTGATTTGATATATGTGTGTTTATGAAGTTATCCCACATAAGATACACTATTAAAATATTTTTTTTAATAGAGAATAAGAGGGAGAGAAATTAAATAAATAACTAAAATTTTATATAATGTAGCGTGATTTATTTGTGTTTAAAAACTTAAGTCGGTAAGTTATAGGTTAAAAATAATTTTGTATTCTAACAAATGCATAATTGATTTTGAGCTAAATCAATTCTCATTTTAAATGGCAATAGTTATTATCATTTCTATTTGATTGAAACTCAAAACTATAATCAAATGAGTTTCATATTATTGTAAGCCTTCTATTTTAATCATATGAGTTGATAAAAAAAAAAAAAAATTCTTACTTGTATTAATGGAACTCTTGCTTGTCCTACTTCATTAATTAATCTAATAGAAGCTCTAGAGAAGTGATTGACATGCAAGTTGCTAACTGCCACCTTCATTTTTATAGACTGCCATGCATGTCTTTAGCTTACAAAATGTGGGGCCCACAAAATCTTTTTGCACAAACTCTGCATCACACAAAATCTCCATGCATTTCAAACCATACCTAACTGTGGCCACTTATATAGACACCTATTTGCATTCATTGTAGCAGCTGACATCATTGGAGGTTTAGTGAGTGGGTATCAATTCCAAATTAAATTATTTAATTCTTTAATTTTTTTAAAAAAATATATTAGCCTTTGCATTAATTTAATTTAGCTTATTAATCTCAAGTCTTCATATGTTCATGCATTATACATATTATATGTAATATATATTTATCTCTTTTATATTTTATTCAATACCAAAACCTTTAGCATTAGTTGCACTTAGAAACGTAGTATCAATTGTGGAGGATAATTGTGTCAAAAGAAAGCAAAAAATAAAAGATTAAATATGAACTAATACATATAACAACTAAATTTTTATCTCACTAAATAAAGTTGACTATATAAGTCCTTTATTTTCATTGTACTTCATCAAATAATAAATTTTTATTTAGTTCTAAATATGTAAGATCATTTCTTATAGTTTTTTGTTATATCTTTTTTGGCATTCCTCTTCCTCTTTTTACATAGGTAAGATTCAATAATCTAATTTTTTTTATTAAAGCTTATATCATCCTGTAGTTTATATGTCCAAACCATCTAATCTAATTTTCTCTGAGCTTATCCTCAATTGAGATCACTCTAACATTCTTGTGAATATATTTATTTCTCACTTTGTCTTTTCAGGTATACGTACTTATTCATTTTAGGGTCTTCATTTATGCGATATTTATCTTATTTGTGTTTTTATGCTTTATAAGTCGGCATTTGGCATTATATAATATTATCGGTCTTACAACTATTTTATAAAATTTACCTTTAAGTTTGAGTGAAATTTTTTATCACATAATGTATTATAAGCTTTTTTCTATTTTATCTATCTTGCTTACATCCTACTAATGATATTACTATCTATTTCATCATTATTTTATATGATTAATGTAAGATATCTAAATCGTTCATTCTTTCTAATAATTTTATCATCCAATTGTCACATTATCAATACAAGTGATTCTTTTGTAATTAAATGTGCATTTTATATACATATATATCAATTCTTGATCTAGTAAGTTGAAAATGTTTAAATTCCAAAGTATTCTTCTATAACTCGTTTTTTGCCTTAGCTTTCTCCAAGATGAATATAAACTAATAAGGCATGCACCCTTAAAAAAAATAAACTAACAAAATAGCTAAAAAGGTATTCTTTGTTGAAATTTCATGTATTTAATTATATTAAGAACCTATGGGCTTGTTTGGTTGGAGGATGAATTTGGGTAAGGAAAGAGAAAATAATTTATTTTATAGAGTTGATGGAAAGAAATTTATTTTAATATTGGGAGGTATGTAGGATGTGAAATAAAGTTGATTTTAAGGTTGAAATTTGTGTTGGATGTGAAGTAAAGTTGATTTTTAAGGCTGGAATTTGTGTTGGATGTGAAATAAAGTTATTAAAATTTATAATAAATTTAAAATATTATTAAGATATTTTTTTGCCCATTTTTGGGCTCATGCCAAACAAGGACAAAGGACATAATGAGTAATTCAAAGCTTGAGTTGTAATGTTAAAAAGTAATGGCGTATATTTAACAAAACAACAATAACAATAACAATCAAACCTTAATTCCACTAGGTTGAGTCAACTACATGAATCATTTGTTTTTATTGCGCTCTATCAATTAACAAATTTTTATTTAAGTCTAACTAACAAAGATCACTCCTTATAGTTTATCGTCATGTCTTTTTTGGTCTCCTTCTTTCTCTTTGTACTTAGGCAAGATCCAATAACTTGATTTTTTGTAACTGGAGCTTCAATTGACCTACGATTTATATGTCCAAATCATCTAAGCCGACTTTCTCTAAGTTTATCCTCAATTGGTGCAATACTAATTTTATTTTGGATATACTTATTTCTCATTCTATCCTTTCATATAAATTCACAAATTCACCTTAGCATTCTCATTTCTGTAATATTTATTTTATTTATATATTTTCTCTTTGCAGGCTAGCATTCAGCATCATATATCATCGCTGGTCTTACTACAATTTTATAAAATTTATACTTAAGTCTGGATGAAATTTTTCTATCGCACAACACACTAAAAGTATTTTCTTCATTTTATCCATCCTGCTTGAATCTTGCTAATAATGTCGTTATATATTTCACCATTATTTTGTACAATTGATTTAAGTATCTAAAGCTCTCATTCTTCTTGATAATTTGATCACTAATTGTTACATCACTAATATAAGTGTTTCTTTCTTGATTAAATGTGCATTTTATATATTTAATTTTTGTTTTACTGAGATGAAAATCTTTAGATTTTAGTATTTCCTCCAAAGCTCTAGTTTCACTTTAGCTCTCTCTTTAGTCTTATTAACAAGAATAATATCATCTGTGAATAGCATACAGCAAGACACCTCATCTTAGATATGTTTAGTCAGAATTTTTATAATCAAAGTAAAAAAATATAGACTTAAAACTGAACCTTGGTGTTATCCAATTGTAATATAAAAATCTTTAGTCAAACCTTCTTGTGTTCGAACACAAGTAACAGTTCATTTATATATATTTTTAATAACTTGAATATAAGTAGTGTAAATTTTTTTATTTTTTTTTTAAAACTCTCCAAAGTACTTCTCTTGAGATTTTATCATAAGTTTTTTTAAATTAATAAAAATAAAATGTAGGTTTTTCCTTTCTCTCCTTAAACTTTTTTATTAAACTTTTCAATAAATGAATAGCTTCTATAGTATAAAATCAAACTTATTCTCTGATATCTTAGTATTATGACATAATCTATGTTAGACCATCCTCTCCCAAAGTTTTCAAGTATGACTCATTAATTTAATTTTTTTATAATTAGCACAATTCTGTATATTACTTTTATTCCTATAAATAAGTATTAATATATTCTTTTTCATTTATTTAGCATTATTTTAGTCTTCAAAATCATATTAAATAATTTAGTGAGCAAAAAAACTCATTCATCTCCTAAGCACTTCCAAATATCTATTAGGTTATCTCATCCTACTGTTTTTTATATTTCATCTTTTTTTAAGTTTTTCAGACTTCAGCTTTACTGATATATCGGATATAAGAATAATTTTTACTTTCTTTTGGGGTGTTGAGTTTAGTAAGATCAATTAAATTTTCACAATCTTTATTAAAAAATTGTTGAAAATAACTCATACATCTATCCTTGATATCTTCTTCTATAAAAAACACTTTTTGATCTTCATTTTTAATATATTTTACTTTAGTTTTTAATTTTTTTATTTCTTGTCTTAATCATCACATATAATTATCTTTCTCCTTTCTCAATGTCTAGCTTTTTCTATAAATCCTCAAGAGTCATATACTTTATATTGTCAACCGCTTTTTTATATTCTCGTCAAACTACTTTATATTTTTTTCACTTATTCATTTTTTTGTTTGTGAACTAATCTTTATAACAAATCTTCTTCTCCTTAATTTTTTTTTATATATCATCTTTCCACCATCAAGTATCTTTATTATTTGGAATTATTCTTTTGGATTCTCCCAGCATATCCTTCATTACTTTACAGATGCAGTTAACAATCATCAGCTACATAAGATTAGTTTTCACATTAATATTTTATTGCCCAAGTTCTAGAACTTTTTTATTAAATATACATCTGTTCTCATTTTTTAAATTTCACCATCGAGTCTGAGGATAAGGTTTCAGCTTATTATTTCTTCTCCAAATAATCAATCAAGATTATATGCTGAAGAAAATTCTAAAATAGTTTTACTCTGCTCATTTATTTCTCTAAAATCATATCCAC
This sequence comes from Apostasia ramifera, assembly GCA_019297695.1. Taxonomy (NCBI): domain Eukaryota; kingdom Viridiplantae; phylum Streptophyta; class Magnoliopsida; order Asparagales; family Orchidaceae; genus Apostasia; species Apostasia ramifera. The sequence continues at coordinate 466,840 of JAEMOT010001680.1, read as the reverse complement.
TATGAATATTATTGAGTTCCTTAGCAAACATTCTAACATGTTCGTTTAAATCTTCTTCAATAATTAATTTTTTCTCCTAAAATATTACTTATATTAACTCTTCCAAATTATTTCAAAAATTTTTCTTTATGCTCGCATCTAAACCTACTTGAGAGGCATACACACTTACAATGTTAATAATCATTTCATTGATTATAATTTTTAAATATCATAATTCTATCACAATTTTTCTTAACTTTTATCCAGAATTATATTCACTCTATTCTTATTTTTATTTTTATTAGAGTACCAAAGTCTAAAACCTAAGTCATCAATTTCTTGGCTTTCTCTCATACCCATTTTAAAAGAATTCATGTCATGATTGATTTGATAGATTTTACGCTGGATGTCGGCTGCCTAATGCAACCCTTTGTATTTCTCATCTGGCACTTGAAATCCGGCAACAACGCGTAATATAGAAAATAAAATATCAAACTTAAAACCTTGAAGAAAGCCCATGGTGCAAGAGAAGGAAAAAAAATCAAAATAAATTAAACATTAGCGTAATAATATTTCCTCTCCCTTCAATAGGCTTTCAAAAATCACGCAATCAAAAAGTGCTTTAATGAATTATTCATGTAGATTGTGTTTCTTTTATTGAATTAAATACTGATAGCAATGAATTATAATTATAATTCATATTAATTTCTTTTTGAAATTTGAATTCGAATTAATTTCTAGTAGATTAATTCTCAAATAACATATCTAAATAAAGATAATCCTCAAAGAAACGACAAATAACAAATTAATGGCTTGACCATGCATTATATGTAAATAAATTACAAATATGCTCTAAATAATAAAAACCCAAATTTCTTTGGAACCAATTTAATCTCAATTAATTGATTCCAATGAGAAACCCATACTCAAATTAGCTTATATATTTTCCTAAAAATTAAGAATGCCTATGGTTAAAAGAAATTTATTTTAAATTTCACTTCATTTTTTGTTGAGAAATTTCATCACATCAAAGAAAAAAAAAGACTTTCTTAAATAAATCTTCTATTCTCAAAACCAAAAAACTATCGAAATTGCCAAAATTCAGTCGAAACGCATATCTCTAAAAAATAATATTCAATAATAATTATTAATAAATTAAAATTTGAATTTATTTTAACTAATTTATGGAGAAAAAGAAAACTGTCGATGTCAAAGTTATCAAAATTATTGAAATTGCTGGTATTGAAAGTAATGAAACGGAGAGTGAAACAGAAATCAAGTTGTAAAACTTTTATCTTTAATTTTAACAAAAATAAATAAATTAAATCAAATTAATTATATATATATATTTTTTTTTATTTATTTTTATAAAATGCATGAGAATAGTATTACTTGTCAACTCTATCTCAAAGACAAAGGACTATGACATGAAGGTTATGCCATTTTTGTCACAACATAATTTCATGAGATAAGAATAGCAATAAATTATTAATGAAAAATCTTTTTTTTTTTTTGTCATTTTTTAAAGATCTCTATGATATTCCCTAAATGGGTTTTGGGATTCAAACACTCCCTTATATTTTGCAGAATTCTCATTCATTGGAACCATATATTATGCCATTTTTAGAGCATAATGCCATAACTAACTCTCCCATTTTCCATTCCTCAAAATTAATGCTTTATTTATTCCCACTATATTAATGCTTCATGATATTCATAATATCCCCTCAAATATTTCATATACTTATATTCTAAATTACATTAGAGAGAAAATAAATACATTGTTCTTAGTTCTCATGGGGACAATTTTTTTTTTTTTTTTGATAAATCCATCTTTAAAAATGTTAGGTGTGAACTATAAGTTTGTTTTGCAAATGTTAAAGCTAACCATGGTTAACTTCAACATGACTAATAAAATCATTGAAAAAATTAAAAATTGAAAATTAATTGCAACATAATATACCTATTTTAAAACAAAAAAATTAATTGACATATACACAATAATATAATAATCTACTAAATTCACTTATCCTATATGTGTGTGCATATATTAATATTATAATAACTAATTTTTTATTTAATATATAATATATATTATCTTACTTTAATAAATTCTTATATATTGTAATTATTCACTGAATCGAGATTATTACAAGAAAAATTTATATTTATCACCTCCACAGAAGTTTTTTTTTACAGGCATCATTTTTGAAATTAAATATTTACAGTTACCAATTTTTAAGCTCAATATTTACAAAAGACTCTCCCAAATGGAAGTTATAGTGAGGGCACTGTGTATAAATTTATATTCAAAATAGATGATATTATTTATAAATATTAGATTTAAAGGGTGTTACTTGTAAATATTTAATTTAGAAGATGCACTTATAAAAAAAAAGCTTTTTTATGGGGGTACATATGTAAATTTTTCTCATTATAATTATTTACATTTAATGATTAGATTTAGTGTGACATGTAAATTTATTAACTAAAATTGAATGTTAGGATAATTTGCCTACTCGATCATTTCAAAATTTTAATAAATTTAGATTCTTTTATTTTAGGAATTTTTGATCTTTCTGTGAACTCACCTGGATTTTGAAAACTCTCCTAATTTAAACTACTGCATTTACAAGCTTTTAACACCATGATCCTAAAATTTAAAATTAATATTTGGCTGTCATATGCAAAATTACTAAATTTGAAAAAATTCATTATTAAAACAAAAACTTATTCTTTTTTTTAATGAAAGGAACCCAAAAAAAAAATCTTGAATTCAAATTCATGCAATTAAAAGCAAAGACAAATATCTTATCTAGATACACAATCAAATTTCATGGAGAAAAATCGAGAAATTAAAAAAAGAAAAAAGAAAAAAAAAAGAAAAAAAAATAAAATTAAGCAATTTCTTTGCTGGCTAAAAAGACTACAATTTGAGCGACAAGTCAAGCTTATGCGTCTCCTCATGATGAGAATTGAGGTGATTAATAACCACACCGTCGCCGGACCTCAGCCACCGGTAATGGTAGCTCACCCCGCCGCCCGCCACCGTCGCCGCGGGAGACGGAACCTCCTCGAACCTCACCGCAGGGCCTCTCGCAGCCATGAGCATCCCGGCGGGGTATTCCTCGGCCGGAAGCCTCCCGACGGTCGGGCGATGCCCGAGGAACGCCGTTGACGGCGGCCGACACCACCCCTGGCGGCCCATCATCATTCCGGCGATGGCCGCCACCGCCGTTCCCGGAGCGCCGAGGTACGGCTTGTGAACCATGGCGTGCGCCTGAATGCCCAGTGACGACGACCTCCCCCCGTGGAAGCCCATCGCCCCCACGGCCGCCGCAGGCGGCCCTCCGCGGCAGCGCTTCGCCAGCGAGCGCTCCCGCTTGTGCGCGTTCTGGTGGCCGCCGAGCGCCTGGGAGCTGTAGAACTTGCGCTGGCAGTAGTTGCAGGGGAAAACCCTCTGCTCCGCCACTCCCTCGGCCGAATCCGGGGAAGCAGCCGCCGGCAGCGCCGGCTGATTGGCGCCAGACAGCAGGGAGCTGATGAGGTCAAGCTCCACAGCCGGTTCGGGGCTCGAAGTCTTCTCCTCGTCCTCCAGCATGAACTTGGATTTGCTGCCGTCGCCGGAGATGGAGATGCTGGAGGCGTCGGAGAGGGATTGTTCTCCGGCGGCGGCGGCGCCTCGGGACTCTGCTTCCATGGTGTGTAATTGGGTCATCGGAGGAATTAGAGGAGGATATAAAGAGAGGGACAGAGGAGAAGAAGGAAAGATTGGGGGCGGAAGGAGAGGGATTTAATGCAAAGATCTCCAATAATGGAAAGGAGGGACCTTGGCTTCTAACAGTTACATGGAGATTGAAGATGAAGGAAAAAAAGCAACCTTTGGCAAACTTTACACCTTAGTTTACATATTTAAATTTAATTCTTCCCTATCCAAATTCTTACCTTTTTTATTTCAAAATATTTACATAAAACTTACAAAAAAATATTCAACTATTTTTATAGTTTTGAGACTCGTGACATTTTATTCGATTTGAACTCAACTTAAAATCAAGTCATTCAAAATAAAATCGATTCGACTCTTGGTTGATCTGAATCTCTATTTCGATATTTTAAATATTTTATGATATATTTATATATCTTAGAGGGCATACATTAAACATGTTAAAATATAGGGTAAGCTGTATGCTACCATGCTGGTGATTGTGATAAATTGATTTCAATTTTTCAAAAATCTCGATTTTAGTCTCTGAAATTATAAAAGTGTTACAATTTTGGTTGTTTTTTCAGAATCTCGCCTTTTTTATTGACTTTTAGTGATAAGAATATAAAGCTTTATTGTTTTACTAATTTGAATAATTTATATATTTTAAAGGACGGATATATCCCTCTTTCCTCATTATTTTTTAAAAATTTAATAAATTACTAAAATTTAATATCTCCAATATTTTGCTTTTGCGCTTTAAAAATTTAAAATTAAAAGTTATAAATTTTAATATTTTGAAATTATATTCTAAAATAACAAAAAAATAATGATTGAGAATAATTTTATAATATAATAATAAAATATTAATAATTATATCTTAAAATCAAAATTAAAATTTTTAAAAAATTGAGATTAATTTGCAATACGTCCTTGGGAGCCCAAATACATTTTACCCTAATATGTATATACACATATATATGTATATTTAATGATATCTGCAATGTAATATAAATTTAAAATTAACATGAGACCGATTTAGCTCGATAATCTAATTTAATTCGAAAAGAATTTAAACAACTCGAACCAAACATAAGATTGAATTTGAAAAGTTAGAGCTCAAGTTGAAACTAATTAACTCATCTAATTAACATTCCTATGTATATATATATTTTTCTATATTGTCTCAAAGATTACGTATCATATCATATTAAAGCATAGATGAAAAATAGGAGGGATAATAACTTTCATAGATAGTCAAATTGCATTCTAATTTACTGGATCAGCTTCAATGGTTCTAAAATCTATTGAAAATTTTTTTCAATTTCAAAAAATTAAATAAAAAAAAAATAAAGATGATGTTATCATCCTACTATGTAAATTTTTATTAAAATTTTTTGCTGGTGGATCTCTAGATAATTCTGAAGATATTATGATATCATCTTTGAAAAAGATTCATCTAATTTATCTGATATTGATTATAAAATCTCTACTATTGAAGACATAAACAATATAAACATAGAAGGTGAATCTGATATCACCAACTCCGATTCTCAAATAACCTCGGACTCTAATGATGAAGATATAAATTATATATTAATGTTAAAAAAAAAATTGACGATGAAGAAGAAAACATAGGAAAAATAGTTAATACATCACCTAATGATCACAATGAATAATTTATATTTGATAATAACCTATATGAAAAGATAATTAAACTAAAAAAAAAATACCAAAGGTAAAGATATATATAAAGAAAAATTCAGCCTACAATTAACCAAAAAATTAATGTATTTTATAGAATATTTTGAAGGCAATACTAATATTTCAGAAAATAATTATTTAGAGAATATCTTCTTCAGAAATGTGAAGAATATCATCCAGATCAATATAGTGATTTATATCCTATATTAGAAGTTATATATAAATTCAAAAATATTAATTCTCCTCGTATGGAAAAAGCCAAAAAGAAAAAATGCCTAAAGAAGATCATGGCATTATTACCTATGTATATATATATTTTTCTATATTGTCTCAAAGATTACGTATTATATCATGTTAAAGCATAAACGAAAAATAGGAGGGATAATAACATTCATAGATAGTCAAATTGTAATCTGAACAATGTTAGATAGTATTAAGAGTAAAAATCTAATTTTTTGGATGTTTAAATTATGTAAATTTTCAATGGATTTTTATTTCTATATTTTAGTATCTTAGATATTTTTTAAATTGAGCAAATTATTGTTATTTTTTAAAATCTTTGTATGAGCATCATAAAGATTTGTTGTTTGACCTACACAAATTGTTAGTTCGGTCTAATTATGGATGAGTTTTGCTCGTGATCATAGCCATCTAAAATTCATATGCTCGATTTAAGTTGAAGTATGTATCATCTGAATAATTTGGGTTGGCTTGAATTTGAGTAATGTCAGCTCAATTCGACTCGACATAGGTGAGTTACTCTTCACAAGGAATTTCACTCGCGTTAATGACGAGCAAGTCTTGAGTTTGGGTGGAGCAATGTTCGGCACCCAATCATAGGATACTATGTCTGCATAGAACAGCTTGGATTGCAAACGTGGCTCCGCTCGAACCTAGTAAATTCTTATTATCGAGGGATGGAACATTTTAAGGGGACTTAAAAATAATTTTGGATTAATTTTGAATGAATACGGTAAACGCGTGATTTTTTGCATTAAATTTGATTAATAAATCCGGTAAGTGCATCAAATATGGAGATGCGAAGGGTTGGGATTTCGTTAATTGAAGCAGTGGAATTATTAGTAAAATGGAGTCATGGATGGTAATTTCCCATAAATATTTTGGGAAATTACTTAATGATCCCTCCAGTCTTCAAATATGTTCATTTAAGATTTTTTTTGTCTCTCTGATGTGAGGTTATGTTAGACTTTTTCTTTCCGTCTTTTAACATTTAATTTTTTTTTAATCCAAAACATCACTAAGTATATAAAATAAAGTTAAACTTAAGAAAAATAAAAAGGTAGATTTCATATATATATTATATGTTCCTAAAGTTTTAGAATTTATCTGCATATTTGTGCATAAATTTTAAATTATAATACTTATATTTCTAAGATCTTAGTATTTTTGTATTATGGATCATATATTTTGAATCATAACATTTTGATTCCTAAAGCTGACAATTTATTATCGTGTGATCTTATTACTTATAATGTTCTATTTAATTTAAATAAAGTTTATAAAATTTTAAAATGTACGTGAAGCAAATCATAATAGGTGACCAATACTTGAGGGATTTAACTAATATGATAAAAGTCTACTGACTATCATGCAAAAGTTATAATATTTTAGAGGCCTAAGTGCTATGATTCATAATATGTGTATTTAAAATAAAAAAATATTAAAATCTTAGGAACCAATATATAATTTATGCAAATTTTTAATAAAAATTTGCATGATGGTTATTGCATAAAGTTTTTAAAAAGTATTCTTAAGTTTTATTTCTTTAGATTTGTTTTCAATTTAATTAAATTTAAATTAGGAATGGAAGTTTTATGTAATATAATTTTTTTTTTGAAATTACTGAAATTTTAAAACTTTCTGAAATGAAATATGTAAACATGATTAAATGCAAAATAATTTGAAGAGTAAATTACATCAAGGTCCCTGAAGTTGAAGTTAGGAAGATAGTGCCGCTTAGTTTTAACTTTTAAAAAATCTTAATTTTGTTCCTTATATTATAAAAGAGTAATAACTTTGATCATTTTTTCAGAATCTCACCTTTTTGGCTGATCTTTTATGATAAAAATTATAAATTTTAATTATATTTTGATTATTTTGAATTGTTTACATATTTTTTACTGTTTATTCATCTTAAATGGCCATTAAATCTCTTTATTTTCACCCTTTTTAAAAAAATATTTAAAATTTATTTCCTCCCATTTTTTACTTTTTTTACTTTAAAATTTAAAAATAAAAATATAAATATTAAAATTTTAAAATTAAATTCTTAAAAAGTTGAAAAAGTTAACGATTAATAATTATATCTTAATTAAGACTAAATAATATTATTTTAACAATTTTGGGGACTTAAATTAAATTTTTTAAAAAATTAAAACCAATTTGTAACTTGCTTGAAAATGGATGCAATTTATCATATTTTAAAATTCAAATTTGATCAAAAGGAGACAAATGTGACCTCACAGATTAATAAGGAATTATTTACCAAATATTATTTAAATAGGAGGCTTCATAGCTCATTTGACATTAATTAAGGTAGATCATTTGTCATTAAAAATAAATAAAAATAAAAAATTAAAGCATACTTAGTTCTATTTATGGTTTGTGCCATTCAAAGCTTGAATTTTAATGATGATTTTTTTTTTTATTGAATTTATCATTGAAAGATATTGTAATATTTTTTGCATATCTGTTTTTTAAACAGAATAATGAAAATAGTAATATTATTTGAAAATTAAAAGTAGTAATGAAAATAACAAACATTTTACAAGTTTGGTATGATCTAAAATTGAACTACATACATTATGTACACGTAGAAGCAAGTTTTTAAAACTCAGTTTTAGTTTTTATTTCAATTACAAGACAAAAGTATCAGTTTCAGTAGTTTCGATAATTTTAATATCAGTAATTTCGATCCTTTTTATAAATTATTTAAATTAAAATTAAATTTATTAGTCATAATTATTAATATTATTTTTTAGAAAATGAATCTCGACAATTTCGATCAACTTTAGGTAGTTTCAGTCAAAACCGAATTAAACTACTGAGTTTTGGCTAAAACTAAAACTTGATAGTTTTTTTGAATTGGTTTCAATCAAAATCGATACGAAACTACCGAGTTTTGATAATTTCAGCTGAATTTTAAAACCTTACATAAAAGTATAATTATTGTAACTTGAATTGATATGAAATTAATTATAATTTTAATCAGAGTAATGGTCTTCAAATAACAAAATATGTAATTTTCTTTTGGAAAGACTACCAAATAGCTTTTAAATTATGAGTTTTGAGTAAAACTTTTACTCAATTAACTTAACTCGAATTTGATCCATTAGATCAAAATATAGTTTTGCTTATTCCGATTCTAATCAAACTCGGACAATACTTTAACATAACCAATTTATTTTTGCTGGTGTTGGAATATCAAAAATCCAATCGAGCTTCTTCACGAATTACCATTAACCGTACTCCTTGTAATCGAGCCTCAGCCAGCTAAAAGCCTAGACCGTTCACAACCCCACACGTATATAATAACCAATCGCCAAACTCAGTTTGATTCTAATCGAGTTAAGAGATCGAGTAGAATTTTGACACCCTTGCAACGTGCGAGGTATAGAAAAATTGCAAACCACATTAAATTTATTGAAAAAAAAGGGCAAGAAAGTGTACATTATATCAAACAGCTACTAATAATTAAAATTCTACATATTTATGACAGGCATAATACGTGCCATGCATTCCTCATTGCTAGCTATACCAAAATGTAACTCATGGAGCAATAACTCATTAATTTATTTAGGTTTAATTCGAATTCAATATTCAAATTAATATTTAATTTAAATTAAGCTCAACTTAAATTTTTAGAGCAAGATCATTTTTTTTTTAAATGTGAATAATGTCTTTATTTATTTATTATAATTATTAATTAGTTGTATATAAGTATATGTTAATTGTAATTATGATATCTATTTGATAATTTTTTGAATACGATTAATTTAATTTAAAATCTTATTAGAGATAATTTTTATGAAAGAAATTTAATTTTTTGAAGAGTTTGAGTTGACTCGATAACTTGAAGTTGAGACGAGTCAGTATGAACTCAAATAGAATTGAAACGAGCTGCGACTTGGCTTGAACTTGGATTATTCTCATCCTAGCACGTGCTAATGTAAGCACACGTGTGGCATTTTTTTAAACATATTCTACGATTCTTGCTTTCAAATGGAATACGCATTAAATTATGTCTTCTGAATAAAATATAATACGTGTTAAATAGCACATAATATGCATTAATGGACGTTGAAACTTGAACGGACACATAAAAGAATCAATTTTAAAATAAAAGGTAAATTGCATGTAGGTTATTAAAGTCTTATAAATTTAGCACATTAATTCATAGATTTTAAATCGTAACACTTAAGTCTTTAAGGTTGACGAATTATCGCTCTACAGTCCTTCAGTCATATACAACAATAACAGCAAATCAAGTTTTTTGTCCGACTAAGTGAGGTCAATTATATGAATTATTTATTTTCATTACAATCTATTAAATAAAAAATCCTTATTTAGCTCAAAATATGTAAGATCATTTCTTATAGCTTCTTGTTATATTTTTTTAGCCATCTTTTTACTCTTTTTATATGGACAATATCTAATAATTCTATTTTGTTTACTAAAACTTCTATCAACTTACGATTTATATGTCTAAATTATTTAAGCTGACTCTTTTTGAGCTTATTCTCAATTAAGGCCATTCTAATTTTCTCACAGATATACTCATTTCTCGTTTCATCTTTTCGCATATGCGCGCTCATCCACTTTAGCTTTCTCATTTGTGTAATACTTATCTTATTTATATATTTTTGTTTTGTAGGTCAGTATTCAGCACCATGTAATATCATTGTTCTTATAACTATTATATAAAATTCACCTTTAAATTTTAATGAAAATATTTCATTTTATAGATCCTATTTGAATTCTATTAATAATATGATCATTTATTTTATTGTTTTTTTATATAATTGATTCAATATATGTAAACCTCTCACTTTTTTTTAATAACTTGAGCATCAATTGCCATCTCCCCATCACATATACTTGTATTTTAACTAAATTTGCACTCTATTATGTTCGATTCTTGATCTGGTAAGACAAAAATTTTAGATTTTAATATATTTTTTCATAACTTATATTTTGCCTTAACATCTTTTTTAATTTTATTAATGAAGAGAATATCATCAGTAAAAAGTATACACTAAAATATATTTTTTTTAATATATTCAATTAAATTTCTATTACTAATGTAAAAAAAAGCTGAACCTTGGTATAGTTAACTGAAACAGAAAAATTTTTAATTATTATTTTTTTTATTAGAACACATGCAACAGAAACTTTATAATATATGCTTGACAACTTATAATGGTATTTTTGAGATAAATTTAATTATTTATACATATATAAGCATAAATGCATTTTTATTCCCAATAATATTACAAATAATATTTGAAATATATATATATATATATATATATATATATATGTATTTTGAAAATTAAATATATTTTTGTTTACTATAAATGAGTCAAATTTAAATAATGCATCTCATCTTGCATTAAGTTTCAAGCAAAAAGAAATAATGAGCATCGATTTATAGTTGCTTGCAAACGGGATGGTATGCAGATTCAAAAAAGGCCAACGGCTATTTTTCTCTGCTTCTTGCCAAAAATTTCTTCATTTCTTCTCCGATCTCAGAGTCCGTTTTCACGAGGAGGCAGCCATCACCGAGCTCTGCAAGCAGAAGAACTTCAGGGAAGCCATCTCGGCCTTTACTTCCCTCAAATCACGAAAGCTCCGCCGCAGCACCTATGCCCAACTCTGCATTGCCTGCGCTAACCTGAAGTCCCTCCGCCATGGTCGCCTTGTCCACCAGCACCTCTCCTGCACATCCAATACTGCCCCCGATGTCATCCTTTACAATCATATCCTCAACATGTACGGCAAATGCGGAGCCATGGACGAGGCCCGCCAACTGTTCGACGAAATGCCGGAGAGAAATCTTGTTTCCTGGACTTCGATGATATCTGGGTATTCCCAAAATTTCAGAGAGATTGAAGCGGTGGAGTTCTTTATTGAAATGCTTCGTTCAGGTTTTTTTCCTGATCAGTTCTCCTTGGGTAGTGTGGTTCGATCTTGCTCCGGCCTCTCTGATGCTGAACTCGGTAGGCAGCTTCACTCCTATGCTATAAAACTCGATTATGGGTCTGATCTTATTGTTGAAAATACATTTGTCAACATGTATTCAAACTCTGATAGGATCGACGAGGCATTTGCGGTGTTTCAAAGGATTGCGGAGAAGGATTTGGTATCTTGGGGTTCAATGATTTCTGGGTTTTCTCAGCATGGGCATGACTTGGAAGCTCTCTATCTATTCAGGGAGATGATTGGAGAGGGCAGTTGTCAACCTAACCAGTTCCATTTTGGGAGTGTTTTCAATTCCTGTGGAAGTTTGAACCTACTTGAGTATGGCAAGCAGCTACACAGTTTATGCATAAAGTTTGGACATGGAAAGGATGCATTTGCTGGTTGTTCTTTGAGTGAAATGTATGCACAGTGTGGAAGATTGGATTTTACTAAAATGACATTTTACCATGTTGAGTTTCCTGATATTGTTTCGTGGAATTCGGTAATAGGTGCATTTTCTCGTGGAGGGCTTTTAGATGAATCTTTGCGATTTTTCTCGAAAATGCGACTTTCTGGTCTGAATCCTGATAATATCACTATTCGATGGTTGCTCTCGGCTTGCACGAGTCCTCAATATCTATTTCAAGGCCAAACACTCCATTCTTATACATTGAAGATGACCTTTGCCAGAAATACTGCAATATGCAACTCCTTGCTGAACATGTATGCTAAGTGCTCAGACCTAAATACTGTATCATATCTCTTTGAAGACATGGAGAGTAATCAAGATACTGTTTCTTGGAACACAGTTTTAACTGCATGCTTGCAGCACCAACAGCCAGAGGAGGTATTTCAGTTGTCGAGACAAATGCGAAGTTTGGAAATCGAGTTTGATCATATAACTCTTAATAGTGTCCTGAGTGCTTCCGCTGATTTGTCCTGTTTAGAAATAGGAAGTCAAGTTCATGGAATTGCCTTCAAAGCTGGATTCGAGGAAATGTTAATGGTTAGAAATTGCTTGATTCATATGTACGCGAGATGCGGAAATATAGATGATGCAAGAAAATTGTTCGAATTGACTGGAAGTGATTGTGATGTGTTCTCATGGAGCAGTTTGATTGTGGGGTATGCACAATCTGGATGTGGGAGTGAATCTCTTCAGCTATTTGAGCAGATGCAAAGCTTCATGATTAAGCCGAATCATGTTACATTTTTGGGGGTTTTAACTGCTTGTAGTCATATGGGTCTGGTGGATGAAGGGCTCTATTACTACAACTCTATGATTTCAATTTATGCTATTTCTCCCACTAGAGAGCATTGTTCTTGTATCGTTGATTTGCTTGCTCGTTCCGGTAGGTTAATGGAGGCTGAAAATTTCATTCAAAATATGCCAATTGAACCTGATTTGAAAATGTGGAAGAGTTTGCTGGCTGCTTGCAGGGCTCAAAACAATACAGACATTGGTAAGAGAGCAGCTGAGTATGTTATTTCTGAAGATCCTACAGATTCTTCAGCATATATTTTATTGTGTAGTATTTATGCTTCTTCTGGTTGTTGGGAAGATGCCGCCAATATAAGAAAGTTGATGAAAAGCTATGGCGTGAAGAAATCTCCTGGGAAGAGCTGGATCGAGATCAAGGGAGAAATGAGTGTTTTCATTGCTGAAGATCGAAAACACTCGCAAACAGAAGATATATACGGCATGTTGGAAGTGCTGGATTTCGATATGAGGACAGCGGAACATGAAAAAGAAAAAAATGTAAATGCCATTCTAAAGAGTGCTCAGCCTTGACATGACTCTACAAGGACCTCTAAAGCTGGCTGCTTTGCAAAATGCTAAATGAATATTTTATGCTCTTTTATGAGGCCTTTTGATTCCACTGTAAATAAAAGGTGATTATATTACAACTACAACATGTAACGTTTAAAGCTTGATTATTTACTTCCTTATTTTATTTCTTCTTTAGGGTGCTGCTGCTTAACTTGAAAGGGCGAACTTGAAGCATTTCATTACAGCGTACACTAGAGGTATGCTTGTCTAATGTAGTATTCCTCGTGTGAAAGGGCCATTGTTCTTATAATTTTGTTATTGTTGGCACTTTTTTGTTAAAGGGTTAGACGTCCTGTATAATTTTATTATTCTCTTATAGTCTCAACTCCAAATCCTAATTGGGATCATAGGCACACGATTAATCTCAAAAAATCTCATGGCAGTGACCAAACATGAAACTTTTATCTCATTAAATTGAGTTTAATCCAGATGAAATCTCAGGCGAAAAATTTGGGATTATGCATTTTTGATTTCATTGAAACCAAACATAAGTTCGAAAACTTTGAACTTGCTGAAATCTCTACTAACATGTTTTATGGCAATCCATCGGTTTGTTCAACCTCAAAGCTTTACGTTCAATAAAACCTTGGCAAGAATTTACTGAAGATTCTTGGTGGAAGTTCATTTCATAAAATAGTTCTTCTGAATCTGCATTATGTTTTACTTCTTATTAGGCGCTAAGTTTAGCATTTACTCGGGATATTATAGTTCATAGGGTAAATTATTAAGAGGTCCCTATTGTTTAACCTGATAACAAAATTCCTTGATTTAGACCTTCTTTTTTCTAGAGGATATTAATGAAGTCACTGAAGTTTTCATTTATTATGTAAAAGGTCCTTGATGGTGTTTTCTGTAAGGCTTTGATTTTAACTCGATCTGGAAAATAAAAGGCCACATATCTAGTAATTGATGACTCGGTTCTACCAAAAGCATCCTCACTAATTCTCTCTTTCTCCTTCTCCTCCTCCTCCTATCTTTCTTTCCATTCCCCCCTCAAACACTTCGACTCAAAAAAAACACTTCAGCTCCATTTCCCCCTCTCTATTTCTTCCAACTTCGATGCACCCGCTGTTGCCATCCCAACTGCCACTACAAGGCTTTAAAGCTTTTAAATAGCTACTGCGATATATCTAGGCGTAAAGTAAATGCATAAAAGTCTTCTATTATGCTCAGCTTAAGAACAACCAAGAATAAGATGGTAACCATCAAAATAAGGTTTAGAATGCATGAAGAAACCAATTGACAAAGCTTATGAAAGAGGACTTCACTGCTCTTCTGAACAAAATCAGATAGAGGATTCATAGGTGGGGAACTAGGCATCTTTCTCTTGTTGGTTGAGTCACACTTATTAATAGTGGGCTAACTTATATGCCTATTTATGTGCTCTCACACACTTCTGCCACATTTAATGTCCTTTATGCCATTGAGAAACTGCTAAGAACATTTTCTGTGGAGTGGACTTGACAACAACAAAGCTGTGCATTGCATCCCTTCGCAAGACATATGCAAACACAAATCATGTAGGGGCTTGGGAATCCGTGATGTCAAATTATTTATATCCAAGTACGTAGCCAAGCTTTTTCAGAAAGGAGACTGTATTTAGAGAGAGGGCTTCATTGCCAAGTATAGGGACGAAAGTACCAGTTTTGAAGCAAAGAGAGGAGATTCCTAGGCTTGGAGCTTGCTATGTATTTAGAGGATCAATAGTTCAGAATAAGCTCATATGACAGGTCTCCACTGGCAATTTAGCTCCAGTATGGAGAGATTTCTAGCTCAATACAACCCTAATCTCTAAATGGCCCATCTTTGTTAACACAGAACTAACAGGCTAATTCTCAATAATGGTAGACCAAATTAGGCAATTTTTGGTGAGGAAACCCAGACAAGACTAAATACCAACAGAAGATTGGTTGATCATCATAGTGACACTCTAGTTTGGGTGCATATTTAGTTAGCTAAAATCCCACTATTGCCCTTTATAGAAAGGAGTTCGAGGATGGTAATTGGTCCCAGTCAAGTGCTTCGAGCTGGAAAACCACTGCATAACCTAGAATCCAAGGTTTTGGCTGGGGATTGGCTAAGAAAGCTATCCTTACCATTGCTCTTTATAGGAAGGAGTTCCAAGATAGCAACTAGTCTCATTCAAATGCTTAGAGTTTTAAAACCTAGCTTTTAGGGAGATTAGCTAATAAAGCTATCCATATTAAGTCATTCCTCCATAGAAGGGGTTTGGGAAACTCTGATCAATGCGCTAGGTGCGGACACATATGGAGCATATTATGGTCGAGTTTATTAGACGCGCCAAGAGTTGATTCAGTATTTCCTATTCAGTTGGACTGAGTCGTATTTAATTCAGTTAGGTTGAGTCAGTCATTAGTTCAGTTGGGTTGATTAAGTCAATATTTTTGAATTTGAAAGTTTTTTGTTAATTAGAGTTGGCTAAAATTGATATATTTTATTTTAAAATTAGATTTTATCTAGTTTTAAAATAAAATATTTTTAATTTTAAATTAGCTTTGCTAAATTTCATCTTTTCAAATTAAATTTATGACATTAGAATTTTTTTTATTTATATGTCTAAAATTTATACATTTTATTGACTTGATAAATAAAATTAAATTATTCATTTGATTTATAAAATTAAATTAATTTTAAATTTTAAAAGAAAAAGCTAGAACTTAGGTAAACACTAATTTTATTTTTCATCCTTTCAATTCCCAAACCCTAGCCGCCGCTGCCGTTCCACTTCGCTTCCGCCTCGCCGCCTCATTCTCTGGATTTCGACTCTGCTCCGCTTTGCCGGGTGCGTGTCCTGCTCGCACGCAGCCGTGAGTCAGGCAATCGCGCCCGCCGGCTCCCGCAGGCGTGCGTCGCTCCTATGCCCAGTCGGTGCCCGCAGGCGCGAGCTGTGCCCAGCGTCGCGGCCTGCGCCAGACCGCGCGACCGGCGCGATTCAGCGCAGCCAGGCTTTCATCGCGCGAGCCCATGTTCACGTGCCGACCCAATCTTGCTCGCTCGAGAGCGCGGCCCGAGAGTTGCAATCGAGTGGCGCCAGTGGTGATGCTATTGCAGTGTTTGCCAGGGCTAGAAAGAGCTAGCGTAAAGCCAACCGACGTGGGTGCAGGGACTGCGGAGCGTGGTGTATTGTTACAATTCAATTGCAAGATATGAAATTTGAGTTTATATGAACTTTGGACTCTCCACCCTCATGAGCTAGCTTTTGGGGTGTGGTTCTCCCAAAGTTCATATCATGAGCGAGCCAACCCTACCCACGCAGCCCCTTCTGTGGCCTCGGCTGGTCTTTGAGCTTGCACCTGTCGTCGCTGCCGGCGTCTCCTGTGCTGCCTCGTAGTTCTCTCACATGTTGCTTTTGACTGTTCGTGTGCTTTATTTGGTACATCTACTGTGACGATCATGCAGTCACACTAAAATTTATGTAAATTAGGGGAGAAGTAAAATAAAATTAGTAGTGGAATAAAACTAAATAGATCAAATACTACCTTAAGAATTCATATTACTATAACTCAAAACAGAAATAAACATCAAAGTAAAGCAAATAAAATAGAACCACTAAAATCTCGACTAAACACATAAGCAAATAAGTTATTTTTTAAGAAAATAAAGAAATAAATTTATCTCTTAAGTGATATTTTTTTCATTCCCATGATTAAGTGCTCCAGTACCTGTCATGTTAGTGACAAGAGTCCGTTAGAACAGACTCATAAGTTGTACACTAATAAAGCCTTTAAATAAAAATATTAAATAATAATAATGATAATATATTTTGACATGATAAATAATTAAACATGAGCAACATAGATTCCAATTAAGAATACACGTAGGATAAGAAAATAGTATATCATAATATAAACAGTAAATATTAAATAAATATAATATGATTTGCATAGTAAATATAATATCAGCATGTAAATAGAATTGATGCAAATATAAGTAATGTGCAAATTAATTTTTAATTAATTTTATTTTATCTTTTTAAATTTGTGATTTATTGTACTACGCCTTGACTGTTTTTTACATGTTTGAGGATCGTCACTTCCATAAATAGTCCTTCGTAGGCATATTTAAATAATTCGTTTATTAAATAATTTAAGCAATATTTTCTCAACTATCAAAAAATGGTGACCCCATGGTGGTGCTGGGAGGCGAAGGCAGAGTAGGCCGGCGGCGAGAAAGCTCCATCACGGTACAGATTTCCGACGTGAATGTCAGTCCCGGGAGAACACTCACCGAGAAGGGGCACCGCTGCTCCTCGTTTCCGGCGGCAGACCACCCTCACCTCCATGACAATGAAAAGCAAAACAGAAGGGTTTTTTCCACCTACATCTCCGGCGAAAGCTGTAACCACCATGGGAAGAGGAAGATCTAGAAGAGGAGGAGAGAAAGAGGAGAAAAGAAGATGTTTTCCGGCGATCGCCGCCGCCGGCGACCACCAAGGGCCGCCGACGGCGAAGTTTTCCAACCTTCCTAGAGAGAGAAGCTCTAGGTCTAGAGAGAGAGGAGAGGGGGGTTAGGGTTTAGGATTTAGAGTTTAAGGTTTAGATTTTTTGTGTTTAAGATTTTATATTTATTTATGGTGTAATGTAAAGATTGTATATTGAGGATAAATTTACATTAAGATATAGTGAACTTATTTGAGGATAAAAAAAAAAAAATTTGGTAACGGCCGAAGTAAAAGCTGAGATCGTTATACATTTTATGTCCTAAGTATTCTTGGATACGAGGTCTTGCATTCCATCTCCTGTTTTCTATATTTGATGCATTGTTTCTGTCATCTTGGCCATCATTTTATTGGTTCATCCATTTATCATCTATAAGTTCGAAGTTTTAAAGTGAAGCATTTATTTGGTTGGTGCGTAGATTTTAAGCTTATGATTTACAGATATACTTTGCATTTGCTTTCTAATGAAAAATGCCTGCATAACACAATTTTTCAGTAAATAGTTTTAAAAATGCTCTGAGGGGGTGTTTGTTTTAGTGCCATCTAAATATTCATGTTATCTAGATATCGATGCTATCTAGGTGCCTATATTACCTCTAACTTGTTATTTATTTGATCAAATGTCATTATATTTAAAGATGATAATAGAAAATAAATCCAATCTCTCTCTCTCTCCAATTATGGTGAAATCTGAATGTCATCATATTTTAGGTGGCATCTAGATGTCATTTTAGACTGACAATCTTGTAATTTTTTCAGATAACGTGACATCACAATAACATTGAACCAAATGCCTGGCCCCTTTGGTCAATTCTCCGTACCTTTAATCATTTTGGAAATGTTGAAACTTCTTGTATGGCAACTTTAGTTAAGGTTGTTTAAAGTTCAATGCATGATTGCCTTACTGATCTTTAGTTGGTTTTAGCGTGATAGAGTTGAAGCTACCATCCTTCCTCCTCCTGGCCTCCAGCATGCTGCATGATGAAGGTGAGTCGTTTTGCCATTAAAACTGTAATTCTTATTATGCTGCTTTCTGTCCCATATTCTGTGTAAGTGTTGTACTTCAGTTATTCAATTAGCTCAGGATAATTAGTTCATCTTTATTATAATTGAACCATAAGAAAAGTAATCTGAAGTTCTTTTTTCTGTGCTTGACTTGCCATCATGAACACTGTGTTACGAATGATGCCTGATTGGACTAATAACTTCATTCCATAATTATTATCTGCTCCTATGAACTCTGATTGTCTCTTGAAAGTTCTTGGTTGAGCACTATCCTAAAATTATCTAGAATTGAGTCGGTCGGGTTGGGTTGGATTTAGTTTTGATTGTTTCTCAAATGACCAACCCCCCCCCCCCTACTACAATAGTAGGTGTTGTGCTTTTTTTGCTGTTTTTCTTCCTTTTCATACCTACCTTTGTGAGCTCAGGTTATGTGAAGTGTATGTCTGTGTTTTTAATCACGCTCGATCTAAATTATGTGGTTTGCATTCGGTACTTATAGTTCTCAGGTCAGATCTAGTTCTAGTACTTGTGGAATCGTTACTCTTGGTTCTATTATAAATTATACTTAGAACCTGTCCTGCATTTAAAATAATATTAGGTAAACTATAAGGACTTAATAGAAGGAATTTTGGGAATTTTAGATCAAAATGTAATTATGAGTAAGCTAATTTGCCCTTACTATTGTTTTCTATATATTTTTAGTTCATGTGGTATAATTCATTTTTTGGTGTGAGAATGTTCTACTCATCATTGGATTAAAAAAAATTTAAAAAGCATCAGATTTACATGCAAGAAGGATTCAACCAAATCATAAGATTTTCATTTAAAACGCATCAGAATTGCTTATAACCTTTTATAGAAAAAGATGGATCATCCAATTTAGGGCTTTGAGCTGGTTGAGTTGACACTATTTTGAGTTTTGGTGTCTCGAGTTTGATTCACGTCAAAATACAATTATCCAAGTTTGAGTTAACTTTCGAGTTTATTTAAGCTAAGTGATCGGTTTTGTGTAATAAAAAAAAAATACATTTCAAGTATTATAATTGTTACAATAAATAATGATATTGAAATTTTTAAATATACATATGCGTAAATATTTTAATTTTAATTTTAAAAAATTTTAATCTTAAATAAATTGCATAAAAGTGTAATATGGTATTTAAATATTGTGAATTTACTAACATCGAATTGAGTTCAAGTTGTGTTAATCCCATTTTGAGTAAATTAATTTTGAGTCATGAGAAATTTGAGTCAAATTTGAGTTGAGCTAAACTCGAACAAGTTTCGAGCCAAACTTGCATCCCTAATCCAAGTATTGTGCAACAAGTTCTGAAATGAAGATGAGTGCTCTGTGATGGCTAGAAAGATTTTGAGAGAGTGAAGAGGCTGAATAGGAAAAATTATTGCATTTGAGACAATATAGCACATCATTTTTCAGGGAAAACTGAATGAGATTCTTGTCGATATGCGAGACTCAGAATCAAAGCGGTGTAGACTAACAATGTTAAAGTTAACATTTATAACTATGTGTATGCATGATAGTGATATCTGCAAGTTGCTGTAGAGCATAATATTATAGGAATTGATTGTAATAACTTTTGAAAACATACGAAAATATAAGTGCCTCAAATCACAGGGACCTATAGAAAATTTACTGGTCAACGGAGTGGATTGAAATAAAATATAGGATTTAAAAAGGATGAAATTGTAAAAAGATAGATATCACCTCCATATGCGCGCAGCTCTCATAAAAGTTTTATGTTGAGTGCAAAACGGACCGCATAGAGGTTATATGCGGGAAGAACATAATTCTTATAAAATCTTCCCAAAAACCGTGAGCTAATAACTCACCGTTTTGGCAGATTTTATCGATCGCATTCAACTCATTCTGCGAACAATCGCATACACTTCTCATCACACTAATTTTGTGCGGGACTGTCTTGATGACCTGCACCAATCTCAAAGCACGTTTTCATTATTCCTTTTAGGGATAATTACATTCAGATTTCTGAGTTTAAAGTTTATTATCATATAAGTCTATATTTTTAAAATTATAACATCGGGGTCCCTAAATTTTAAAAAATTATCATATGGGTTCTTTTTTATTATTAAAAAAATTTAAAATTACCATTATACCCTTACCTCTCTCTCCACCTGATCCGGGTTGCTTTCTCTCCAGTAGATCTGGGTCGCTGGGCCGCGCGGCCCCCTCTCTCTCCTCCCGATCCGGCCGCCTGGCGCGGTGACTGCGCTCGGCCGCCGGCGGTGTCGTGGCCACCGGATTGGGTGGAGAGAGAGAAGTAAGGATATAATGATAATTTTAAAAAAAGTTTAAAAATAAAAAATAAAAAAGGACCCATATTTATTTTTTAAAAACTAGGGACCCCGATGTTAAATTATAAAAAATGTAGATCTGTATGATAATAAGCCTTAAACTCAGAAACCTGAGTGTAATTATCCCTTCTTTTTAATAATAAAATGTCGCTGACGTCATGAAATTTAAATTTCCATCATAACCTTGTGCTATATCTGACTAATGAAATTCATAGTTTTGTTATAATTCACATTTCATTTTTTCCTTTAAAAAAAAAATTCACACTTCATGCTCTTCGTACAGATGGAGCTATTGCTTTCTAATATCGAGGCAAATTAATTTTATTTTAGTTAATTAAAATATATTTAATTTTTTTGAGATGTGAAAGTATTATTGCCAGAAGAGAGCATGTAAAATGAGATTTTTGCCCAAATTTATATAAACTTTTTGCAGAATATTTGACATGTTATTGTGTTACAAATTAAGTCTTATGTAAACGAAATACTATTAAAGAGTAAACTCATAACTTTTAAAAGTACTTAAAGAATTTTTTTATTTAATATTGTTAACACGTGGTTCCAGCGCTACATTCCTACCGTACACGTGGCGCCTAGTTGGCCTTCAGCTTTTATTCATTTTAACTAATCCATCTATTTGCTCTCACAGGTCAGACCTCGATCAAACCTCGGACACGAGAGTTCAACCAAGCCTCGTCCACGATGAGCCAAGACCACCCCTGGTAACATCGACCTCGATGTTACAAAGCGGTGCCTGTCACAATCAGCTTGGCCCGACCACGCCGTTTCCCGTACAAGATATTTTTTTCAGACCCACAAATCAAGGATCCGTATGCCCCAGCTACCACGGATCCCTAGAAGTAGTACCAATATTAAAATATAGCATCCTCTTTTCGCGCCTTCTGGCCCCTCCGGCGCCGACAAGCGGCGCGAACTCAGAGCTGGTCTACCTCCTTTTCTCCGAAAAATCAGGACAAAGTCGAGCATTCCACCGCCTACAAATACCTCTGAATAGTCTTCATCAAAAAAGAGGAGAGGAGGACCAGAAAATACAGATCAAAGATCAGATCAAGGAGATCAATAGGGCGACCAAAGTGCAAGCAGCTACTTTGATTCTCCCATTCTCATTGTATTAGAGCCCCAACTGAGGAGCTATTTCTCTCTCTCTCTCTCTTTCCCAAATATTGTATTAAGCCTTCACGACTATCCTTTTTACTCGAGCGAAATTCCTTCACTGATCGCTCGGTAGATGTAAGGGATCTCCTCCCAGAACCATCTTAAATCTCTGTGTGCTCTTCTGGATGCCCTGAACTCTCTCTCCTTTTAAGCTTCAACCATCAGGCTTATACCTCGGCTCGCCGCCGTCTCTCAGAACTCTCTCTCTTTTTTGGTGTTTATCGGGATCCTCTGCATCCTCCGTCAACATCTTCTGGAGCTTTCATTGAGACCTTGGGAAGATGGTGGCCAGAACGTGCAAAACTAACTCCGTTGCTCGCAGTACGCATGCGGGAGAATCTTCCATTCGGGCGCCGGACGACAGAGCTTCGGCCTTAACCTCTCAGCGCCACGCCAAATCTGCTTCTTCCTCTAGGGGCACCCGTGTCTCAGAACTCCAGGGGATGCTGGCAAATCTCACCGACCTGGTCATTGGCCTCACAGCCTAATAGGTCGTGATCTTCAGGCAAACTCAGCCAGTATGCATAGTACTCTCTCTCCCGCCAGCCGCGGCGGCTCCTCCGCCTCTCCCACCGGTCGCGGTGGCCCCAAAGCTTCTTTTGCCGATAGCGGCGGCCCCTGTACCCCTTCTTCCGGCTGTTGAGGCTCCTGCTCCCGCGCTTCCTGTCGCAGCGCCTTCCATTCAGACGTCTAGCTCCTCTCAACTGCCCAGACACCTCTTTCGTCTCCAGGAGGTTCACCAGAATCTTCTTCCACCATGTCCGCTACCACAGCCTGTTTTCCTTCCACTTGCTTTCCCTCCTTTCCTTGCCTGAAGAGATCCCCTCTTTCCAGGCATTCAGGCCCTTCATCATGGGCCTAACCCCTTCTTTGGACCGATGGATGGCAATGCCCCTTTTACCAATGCCCCTTTTACCAATGCCATTCGGCTGGCCCCAATCCCAGAGGACTTCAGGCCGCCCAGGCTTGAGGCTTATAGGGGCGCGACCGACCCCCGCGAGCACGTCCAGGGATTCAAGGCCGCAGTCCGTTACCGCCAGCCGGACAAAGCCACTAAGTGCCATCTCCTGGCCAACACTTTGAAAGGGGCGGCATTTAGCTGGTTCATCAAGCTGCCCAGGGGTTACATCTCCTCCTACGAACACTTAAAATGGGAGCTGATCGCCCGTTTCATCGGTCGAACCCCAATGGTCGTCCGACATGGTGCTCGCCAACATCAAGCAAGGCGAAAGAGAGAGCCTCCGGGATTACACTAACCGCTTCTTCGCCGCCGTGGCAGAAGCTGAAGATGTCAACCCGGTGGTGGCCATGCACAATTTCCGGAGGGGACTCAAGGTGGGGGATTTATCTAAATCCCTGCAGCTAGCCAAACCTCGAAGTTACCCAGAGCTAGTGGCCAGAGCCAGCCAATTTATGCTCCTCGAGGATGCTGAGTCCTCTCCCCCCGATATTTCTAGAGTCAAGCAGGAGAAGAGAAAAAGGAAATATCGGGGTGATGAACCCACGATCATGAAAATACATATGGCCAAGGGTCATGATCGAGATGAAGGGAAGCCACAACATGTCCAACGTCAAAAGCATTTTTTCTCTCGGCCGCTTCCTGAAGTCTATGCGGCGGCCGTTAAACAAGGATGGGTCCGACTTGTCGGACCCAAGCTAGCGTCTCCGATCGGAGTGGATCCCGACAATTATTGTAAGTTCCACGGGAACTACGGGCACAAGCTTCACAAGTGCCGAGGCCTCAGAGCTCTGCTTGACAAACTGGTGAATCAGGGCAAGCTCGAGGAATTCAAGCAGATGGCTCCAACCTTCACCGCTGCCCAGAAAGGGAAGGCCCCCGAAGTTACTAAGGCCCTTGCTAAAACTTTACCGTCTCCAGGCCCAAGCCAACCAGGGCATCCTTACCCCCCTGCCGCCAGGACGATCAATGTCATCTTTAGCATTGACCCTACTGCTGCTCGCCGCCAAGAAGCTGAGGTTGGCAGTATCTCTGAGCAACATTCTTCGTCCATTCCTCTCACTTTCTGCCAAGAAGATCTCCCCCAACAGGGCAATCTACATAACGATCCGATAGTGGTCGTTGCCCGCATAGCTGATTTTGATGTTCGACGAGTGCTCCTCGACTCTAAAAGTGCCGTCGACATTTTGTTCGAATCCGCCTTCCTCCAGATGGGGCTCAAAGAAGCAAACCTCCTCCGCGCTGGAACCACCTTACTCGATTTCTCCGGGGAAAGGGTTCAACCTCTGGGATTCGTTACCTTGCCCATCTCCTTTGGCGATGACAACGGCTACGCCATGAACATGGTAAACTTCGCTGTCATCAGAGCTAAGTCAGGCTATAACGCCATCCTTAGAAGGACAACACTTAATTCTTTTGGGATGGTGATTTCCACGCCTCACCTATGTGCGAAGTTTTCTACCTCCAGCGGCGTTGTCACCATCAAAGGAGATGCCAGGCAGGCTACCCGGTGTTTCCAGATTGCCGCACAGCTCGTCGTCGATCAACTGGATCCCTGAAAATCTCAACCAGTTGTACCACAGGAGGGGATCATCAATGTAACCTTTGGGGAGGAAGGCACTTCTAAAATTGTAAACATATCTTCTTCAATAAGTGACAAGCAGCAGGCGGGCATCATCGCCTTGCTTTCTGAGTATATTGACGTCTTCGCATGGTCTCCTAAAGATGTTTTAGGCGTTGACAGGCAGTCTGCGAGCACCATTTGAACATATCTAGTACTGCCTCTCCTATAGCACAAAAGAAGAGGGTGATGGCAGGGGAGAGGCAGGACACTATCAAAGAAGAAGTCAACAAACTGCTTGGAGCAGGTTATATCAGGGAGGTTCGGTACCCCCAATGGCTCACCAACGTCGTCATGGTGAAAAAGGACAACGGAAAGTGGAGGCTGTGCATAGACTTCTGCACTTTGAATCAGGTCTGCCCCAAAAACACCTACCCTCTCCCACGCATCGATACCATGGTAGATCGTACCTTCGGGTACGAGGTTATGAGCTTCCTGGACTCTTTCTCTGGATACCATTAGATCCGGATAGCTAAATAAGATGAAGAGAAGACTGACTTCATCACTGACTTTGGCACATACTGCTACAACATCATTCCCTTTGGTCTCAAGAATGTCGGTGCTACTTACCAGCGCATGATTGATGCCATCTTCAGGGACCAAAGGCTCCTTCTGAGAAGAAAAGGAAGCCCCTTTTCCCTTCTTTCCTTCCAACGAATCTCTGAAATGTCGAGGAAAAGGAAGAAAAGGGAAGAAAGGAGGAGGCCAGTAAGATGAAGGAGGCGACTAAGGGGAAGAAGGACGTGCCCTTGCAGGTTGCTCCTGAAGCCGCCCTTGGCATTGAAGGGTCAGGAGGCAAAATGGAGGAAGGGATTAAGGGGAAGGAGAGGGTCCCGCCAGTTGCCTCCAATGTCGCCCTTGGCATTGAAGGGACATGGAGTGTATTAGGAGAAAGGTTGTTCGAGATAAGGAGGGAGGAGGAGAAGATCCTGGGGAGC
Source organism: Apostasia ramifera (assembly GCA_019297695.1). Taxonomy (NCBI): domain Eukaryota; kingdom Viridiplantae; phylum Streptophyta; class Magnoliopsida; order Asparagales; family Orchidaceae; genus Apostasia; species Apostasia ramifera. The sequence continues at coordinate 440,934 of JAEMOT010001680.1, read as the reverse complement.
ACCTCTAAGGTTCTGGAGGTAGTAAAATCTCTGAAGGGCAAGGAGGAAAAAGAGGCTTGCCATCTTCGGAGAATAGAGGAGCTGGAAAGCTCTTTGTTGCAAGTCACGAAGCGCTCCAAAAACTATCATAGGGAGGAGCTAGGGAAGTTGTATAAACTGGAAGACAAGTTGGCTTCCCTAGCTCTGAGTAACGCGGAATGGGCCAGTAAGAGTGAGGCTGCAAGGGGAGAGTTCCACCGCAGCCTATCGGATGTGAACCAAGCTCATTCTGCTCATATCAAAGACCTCCAAAAAAAGGATAAAGAGTTATATAATGAGAAGGAGGCTTTGAAAGAAAAAAGAAGCTGGCTAAGGGATGAGGTTGCAAAGGCCAGGGAGGTATCGTCGGGGGCGAAGGAGGTGGCCTCCGTCGGGAGGAGTTGCTCAAGTCTGAAGTTCACTCCCTGCGGGCCTTGGTGGAGAATAACTCTGGGCAGGAACGACGTATGGAGGATCTGGAAGAAGCGGTGAAGAGGGCAGTGAATATCGTCAACGCCTCGCCGATAGGTCACCACGTGAAGAATCAGGCAACTTTTGACATTCTCCTGCAGACATTGGTTGATGTAAGTATCTTAAATTAGGAGAATATCAGAAGTCCCGTTGTTCTTCCCTTCTGTGGTCCTAAGGGACCAGACAGATTCTTCGACGCTGTGAGCCACTGCCCAGAGAAAGTTCCTCCAGCAAGGTCCTATGTTGACTGGGGATATCATCTGTCTCCCGTACACAGGAGTCCTGAAGAGGGCCAAGTTAATCCCCTCGAGGCCAGATGGCTAGACCGGAGTGTTCCTCCCGAAGTCCAGCAGTAGAATCAGCCAAGGAGCCAGAACTGACTTGCCTCCGTCCTCTCCTAACTTCTTAGCCTCATCATCGACATTATATTTGAAGGGATGATAGTTGAGGAGAGGAGTCCTGGTAGCTTCCGGGTGATCTGCTCCCTGTTTTTAGTAATGTTATAGATTGGTCTCAAAGAGGGGGGTTTCCTCATGTTTGAGGTCAGCACTATTACACTGGGTGTCTAAGTTCTGAAGCTTTGTATTTTCTTTGTTTTTCCTGCACTAAAGAGAGAAACATATAAGAGAACAGAGAAAATGAATTTGTAACAAGTTTTATCATTAATGAAATACATTTTTTTCTTTCAAAAACTTGTTTTGAATGAATTCTGTTTGTGTTTGTCTTTTCTTTTGTGTTTGAGACAGGTACCACGAGGTTAGGAAAGAGAAAGAAGAATTCATAAGTGTGAAAGTATAAAACCAATAATAAATTCTAAGCTAAAAAGGAAAGTTACTATCCTCGTGCATGATTATAAAACATCGGATGATAATAGTAAAGAGGACAAGGAATAGAACGCCGTTTCAAAACATTGCGCATGAAGGGTAACCATCGTGCACGGCGTATGACAAAATAGGGGGAAGCGACGCTTCGATAACCGTGCGCCGCTTCGAATTCAAAACTTGTCAGAAGATACAGACGGTCTGATTGTGTCCGCACACTAATAGAAAAAATCAGACGGCTAGAAGACGAAAGGTCATAGCTGTTTCCCATAAAAGGCTTTCCCAAGGGGAAACTGGAGTACTTGTCCGTCTTCAAACCCTCTCATTTGGTTCGAGCTTTTTTTTAGACATGGAAAAAAATCTTTTTTACTTTTTAAGTTTAATGAGAGAGAAATTTACTTTACTATTAGAAAGTGTGTAAAATGTGAAATACTTTCAATTCTAATATCCATATTTGTATTGGATGTGAAATAAAGTTGATTTTTATAGTTGAAATTTGTGTTGGGCAAAAATCTCACCTTGAACCAAACGAGGAACAGAAAAAGAAATCTTCGCCCTGTCCGTTGCAAAATCAAGCCATGGGAGCAGGAGAGATCGAGTGGGCCGAGCTGGCCGATCAGTTCCATAAAGATACCAGCTATCAGAAGAGTCTCCTGATGGAGCACAAGGTGCTCAACACGACCAGAGAGTTTAGAGGAAACCCCAACCTAACGATTATCTCCCCTACCGCCAACTTTCGACCAAACAGTCCTCCTGAAGGAGCGGTATGTGTATACCGGGCACAGGTGGAGTACGGTTTGATGTTGCCGCCGCAACCGGAGTTCAAGGAAATCTTGAACTCGTTTCAGATTGTCCCGACGCAACTCTCTCCTAACGTCGTTGCCTACGTGTATTCATTCCTGAAGCTGCTACAGGCTCAGGGAATACCGTGGACCTTGACACTGTTGAGGAGCTTGTTCAGCTGGATGGCAGTGCCAGGGTACGGAGGATGCTTGGCCCTGCGGTCGAACACGAGGAAGGCGATGTTTTCCGGGGCAAGTAGTTCCCACTCGGACTGGAGGGACTACTACTTCTTTGTCGGAGGGGATTTAGGAATCCCCTTGACGCCCGACACGTGCCTCCCTGAATTTGTCGGCGACGCCAAGTGGATGGCTGGGCAAGACACCCTAAAAAATCTAGAGAGGCTGAAGCGGCGGAGCTGGCCCCTGAAGGACTTCTTGAGACATGTGAGGAACGATATATCCCTGCACGTCAAGGCGTTGGGGTATGTCATTCTCAAGGAAGTCGTTCCACCTCTCGACACGGTTCTGATGAAGAGGGCCAGGAGGGGGCAGCCTCCTGCCACTCAGCTCAGTAAAGAGATTTTTGAGGTGGGGGAGGAAGAGGAGATAGAGGTTCCAGAGCCGGTCTGCGGCGGAACCGCCGTCGGTGTGGTATTCTCTCCTGAGGATGCCACAGACGAAAGGAAAGCTTTGGTTGAGCTGGGGTACATGGGAAAGAGGAAGGGACCTGTGTCAGCCGCCAAGCCCCAGACAATCCCTAAGGTTGTCAAAGGAATTGTTATAAGGGAAAAGGAGGAAGGGAATAAGGCCGATGGAGGCCAAGAAAAGGAGAGGACGGAGGGACCTTGCCTGGATTTGATTCTCAGCAAGGTTCCCAGGAAGAAAAGGGGTCCCTCAGAGAGCACGAGCCCAAAGCCCCCATCTAAGAAGGCGAAAAGTGTGGAGGAGGAAGGCTTTGTTGCCGGGGGAGAACATGATTGGCAGCGAAACATAGAGCCCCCCTACAGCACTAACTTCGCCGGGATCTTCGGGGACGAGGGCACAAGAATGGCGGTGAGAACGAAAGGGGGCGAGAGAAGATTGACAGTCATCTCCCTGCCGTTCGCGAACCAAGGCGACATCTACCGAGGGGAAGTAGGTCTGGCCCTGGGAAGCGGTCTGGTGTCAAAAGGTTTGGATGAGAAGTTGGAGAGGACCTCGACGCCAGAGCTTTACTCAGGATTTGCAAACAGGGTAGCTACGGTAAGGATTCTCTCTCAGGCCTTCCCCCCCGTTTGTTCTCGTGAGCTAACTCTATTTTTGTTGCAGATTCTAGCTTTCTTGCCGTTGGCTCTGAACAGGGCCTTGAGGATAGAGGAGCAAGTTCTGGAACAAGGACGCCAGCTTCATCAAAGGGACGAAGAAATTGAGGCCTTGAGAGTGCAGCTTGCCATGAAGTCTTCTCAACTTGACGTCGTTCAGGAGGAGAAGGCTAAGCTGCAAGAGGAGTTTGCAGTCTATAAATCTGCAATGAGTGCACTGAAGGCTGATAATAAGGCTCTGCGAGAGAAGATGGATAAGGTTGCCGGAGACCAGGAGACCGTTGCTGCGGAGAGGTCTGCGGCAGCTGTGAAAGCCTACAAAACAAGCTTACCTTGTAGAAAGGAGTGGTTAGAAGGGATCAAGCGAGCATGGGAAGGATTGGCCTCCACTTTGATCCAAGGGGGCAAAATTACTGCCTCTGACCTCGGGGAAGTAAATCCCTTTCCTTGTCTGGCTGCTGATCCTACTTACCGGGAGAAGGGTTTTGACTTAACTGACGACCTCATCCATCGGGTGTTCGATCTCTTGGATGGGATCAGTGAAGGCTAACCCACTTTCCTTGTAAGATGAGTGAATTGTAACCTCAATTTTTTACAATTTTGAAAATGAATGAATAGAAAGCTTGTTTTGTCTTGCATACCTGTTTTATTCTGAAGTATATGAAATGAACAGGTACCTTTGTATGAGGTTTGAGACATTCTGATTATAACTCTATGAGAAAACTCCTCATAACTAGTTAATAATAAAGATCTTTGAGTCATATAGAATATTTCTAACTTGAAATTTGGAACTTCACAAATCCACATAGGAAGGAAGCAATGATAACAGGAGAAATCCCACCTAAGAGGTATTATTTGACCCAATGCCAAAAGAACTTGGGGCGTCTGAAACATCATGTCTGATGTTTGTACTTAAGGCATGGGCTGACCTCGGGGGTTTCATAATTTCGGGCTTGGGATCATATCCCTTTATGCGCCTGCACATGAAATAAGTAATAATAGTAGTGGAGATCTTGCCTAGGAGGAGTTATCTGACCCAATGCCAAAAGGACTTGTTCATTTGAAACATCGTGGCCGATATTTGTACTTGAGGCTAGGGCTGCTTATTGGACCGGTTCGACCTGGAACCGGTTGAACCGGACCGGTTCTAACCGGTTCCGGGCAGCAGAACCGGTTCGGACTGGTTCTGCATAAGCAGAACTGGTTATTCGGTTTGGAACCGGACCGGTTCCGTTGAACCAGAACCAGTCCGATTCAATTTCTTTTAAATATATATATATATATATATATATATATATGTTGGGGGCAGCGCCCGCGCGCGCCGCGCGCGCGCTACCCCTGCCCCCATGCTGTCTGCAGCTGGTAGCATTAATGCTGCCAGCTGCAAATATTATAAAAAAAAAAATTTAAATTAAACGGTCAGTTGACCGTTGCAATTTACAAATGGCCAAATGACCATTTTAAATTCTAAAATGACCGTTTTAAGATCATTTAAGATTTTTTAAATATGTATTGAACTTTCTATAAATAGTATAATTTTTTGATGATAATTTCTACAATTTTCATCAACTAATTCTGTTCTTCTACTCTGTCAAAAAACCTGCAAACATATTTTAATGGCTTCCCAATATCGATTCTCTGACGTTTCTTCCTCAAGTCGCCAAGGGAATGTTGATCCGAAGTATGTTCCGCAACTCGATCGTCTTCCTGCACTCAGTGAGAACTTTGACAAAACTTCAGAACCTAATCTCGATCTATCTGCGGAACATGATCCTGAGGCAAGTGGAGATGTTGGCACCGGCACTGGCCCGTCAACGCAATCATCAAGTATCTCTAATAAGTCTCGGACGAAACGCAGTAAGGTATGTGATTTTTTTGGTTTACAAATTAAACCGAATAGCAATTCAGAGAGACCTAAATATGTTGCTATTTGTAAAATTTGTAAAAATTAATATTCATATAAACAAGATAGTGGGACTGGCACATTTAAGAATATAATGTACCAGTCCGGTAGTGGGACTGGTACATTTAAGAAATACCTAGTTAAATTTCATAAGTTTGATGAAAAAACTTGCCAACTTACTACTATAGAGCCAACACAAACACAACTCAATCTACTGAGTGGATGTATGTCGTAGGCTTTTAGAAATGATAAAGCACATCGAGGTTTAGTTCGATTTGTAGTACGAACCGAACAGTCATTTACTATATGTGAAAAAGATGGATTTTTAGAATATATTGTTCAATATTTACAGTCTCAATATACTCGTATTTCTAGGTATACACTTAAAAAAGATTGTATGCCAATGTACGAAGAATATAGAAAATCTCTTATTCAACACCTCAGTAATGTTAGTTATAGGGTTAGTTTAACATTCGATATTTGGACTAGTATTACTGGCGCGAGTTATTTAGTTGTTACTTGTCATTGGATCGATGGACAGTGGGGAATACAGAAACGGATATTATCATTAGATGTATTAGATGAGGCCCATATGGGTTTAACTATTTTTTTCTTATATTTGCAATGTTTGTGAAATTTATGGTATAGAAAATAAAATTTTTAGTATTACTTTGGATAATGCCTCGAATAATAATTCTACAGTTAATTTTTTACAGCAATTTTTAAGGTCTCCGCTTTATGGTTCTGTTTTTCATATTAGATGTGCATGTCATATCATTAATTTATGTGTTTCTAGTGCTTTTAATTCTGAACATTTAATTATCGATAAATTTAAGTATGTTGCAAAATAGATTTGTTTAAATTTAAATGTTAGGCGTGAATGGAAACATGTTTGTGTAAGTGCCGGAATAAATTGTGTAAAATTTTCATTATCTGTAGAAACTAGGTGGAATTCACTTCATCGTTTATTCGAATCACTTTTACCATACGAAAATTTGCTAACTGCTTTTTACAATTCATATACACTTAATCATGACCTTCAATTATGTTTTTATGATTGGATTTTTTTAAAAAAAAATTTTGAATTATTGTCCTTTTTTAAGGAGTCCATTGAAAACTTCTCAGGTTGTTATTATCCAACTTCACCTATTTTTCTGCCTTATGTTTTTCAAATATTTCAAAAAATTTTAGAGTTTAGATCAGATCCAATTCTGAAAATTTTTATTGCTAACATGGAATTAAAATTTAGAAAATATTAGAAAAAAATCCACTGTTATATTCAATAGCTGCTATTCTTGATCCTAGTCAGGGAATCAAAGCTATTAAAACTTTTTACATGGAATATTCTGATTTCTTGGGGAGTAATACTGATGTCGAAAAAGCATTAATTTTTACAACTCTTCAAGAGTTATTTTCTCTTTATTACAGTGAGCAGGTTGCGAGCAGGAATGTCGAACATGTGAAAAGTCAAACAGGAACACAGAAAAAGCCCGGCATTTTCAACGTTCTTAGGTCGGCGGCAGCAAAAAAATCTATTGCTACAGATAAAGAAAAAGCAACTGTTGGAGAGCAATATACACCACAGAATCAACCCCCTATAAATTTGAACGAATTGCAGTTCTATTTACATCTCGGGGAGAAATTTGATGATAATATGAGCTTATTGGAGTGATGAAAAAACTCATCAAAATAATATCCCGTTCTATCTGCTTTGGCACGAGATGTACTAGCAGCACAAGCATCAAATGTAGCTTCTGAATCAGCCTTTTCCACCACAAGAAGAATAGTAGGAGATTACAGAAGTAGTTTGTCTCCTGCAACTCTTTGCATGCTTACCTATCTACAGGATTGGTCTGCTGAGTCTTGAAATCAACAATATAATTTTGTGGACGAATTTAAGGATAATAGTTCAGAAGAAGAGGAGGAGTACTCAAGAAAAATTCTTTGTAATTACGATGAATAATTTTTTTATGTGAAATATTTGTATGAACTGTAATTATTTTTTATAAATAATTACGTTAATATTAATAAAATTTCTTAGATTTTTTTATATTAATTTTGTCAGAAATATTACAAAATATATAATTTTTTTATAAAATACATAAAAAAATATATTTTTAAATTAATTTACCCGATTGACACGACCCGACTCAAATATATGGATCCGAACCTGACTCAGACAGGATCCAAGGTAGGCTAACCGGTTTCGGACCGGATCCGGAACTGATTGGAAGCGGACCGGACCGGTTCCAGGTCCGGTTGGACCTAGAACCAGTAGAATCGAACCGGAACCGGTCCGGTCTAGTCCGGTAACCAGCCCTACTTGAGGCAAGGGCTGACCCCCATTAGAGCGGCAGATCCTAGTGGGAAGCGAAGGCACTCTGCTTAGGGGGGACCTGTATCATGAGTAGATAACATGGACTGCCTTAAGGTTACGAGCAGGCCTTCAGACCTTCCGCTAGCCGGATGGGCTTATGGAAGGGTTCCAGATGTAGGTAGGAGACCTCGCCTGCCAGGCGTAACTAGGCTCAGTGACCTACGTATATGGAAGGTTAGTTATAACGAACCATCGTGTACGAGGCTCGGGAGCCTTGGGTACGGTGGTTGAGATTTTTGAGGTTGAAATCATACCTGAGCGATAGACGTTAGGCTGATATGAATATCCCAATATGAATTAATAGGTGTAAGATTCATTGTTACAAGAACTTCGGAGTTCAAGATATAACCGTTGGGACAGTATAAAGAAATTCAGATATATTTTGGAAGAACCCAGATGTCTATTAATAAAGAATGTCCCAGAATTTGTTGATTAAATCCGTGTAATTAATTCCTAAATGAATCTGTACAAATGAATCTTGTATAGGGAGTATAAAGATGAACTGCTGCCAGGGATCAGGAGTAGAATTTCTTTAGATCATCCCCACTCTAAGTTCTAGGGAGTTGGATGCTTTCAGAAGTCATTAGATAATATGCGTTCGGTCCAGCAACCTCGCGCACGATGTAATGGTCATCCTAGTTAGGCTCAAGCTTGGGAACTCCCAAGTTGCTGCTAGCAAGAAGCCGCCGTTTGAGTATCAAGTCTCCTTGAACGAAAATCTTGGGGTTAACCTTGCGGTTGAAATACCTTTCAATCCGGCGCTTGTGCTCCAGGCGCTTGAGTGCGGCCAACTCTCTTTTCTGTTCCAAGAGGTCTAGATTGACTCATCGTGAATCATCGTTTTCGCCCATCCAGGTTTGCAGATCTTCGAGATTGAAGTTGGCTACGGTTTCTACCCTGGGGGAGGAGTGTTCTAGCTCAACAGGTATGACTGCGTCCATCCCAAATGAAAGGGAGAAAGGAGACTCCTCGGAAGGAGCTGTATTGTAAGCCCAAAGGGCGCCTGGTAGTTCTTCCGGCCAGCGGGTTCTGGCACCGTCGAGACGTTTCTTCAAGATATTCAGGATATTTTAGTTAGCGGCTTCTGCCTGCCCGTTAGTGTGAGGATGCCAGACAGATGCGTACTTGAGGTTGATTTGATTTTTGCCATAGAAGTCATGGACCCGCTGATTAGCAAACAGGGTACCATTGTCTATGATAATCACCATCGGTATGCAGTATCTACAGACGATGTTAGCCCATAGAAAATTTTCGACATTCTGCGCATGAGGCTGAGTAAGTGGCTTGGCTTCAATCCATTTTGTGAAGTAGTCGACAGCCACCAGTATCCATTTGTAGTTCCTTATGGCCGTAGGCATTGGGCCCAGGAAGTCCAGCCCCCAAACAGCGAAGGGCCAAGACAAATTGATGGGTTTGAGATAGCCGGCGGGCTGTCAGTACATGTCAGCGTAGTACTGACATTGAGAGCATTTCTCCACGAACGCCTGAGCATCCTTGTGGATATTTGGCCAGAAGAATCCCTAGCGTAGGATTCGCATAACCAAACTTCGATCACGAGCATGAGTTCCGCACTCCCCTCTGTGCACAGCCTCCATGACTTCTTGAGCTTCCTCAGGCCACAAGCACTTCGTGAGGGGCTTGGCATAAGACCTTCTGTAAAGCTCCCCATTAATGAGGACGTATTTGGCGATGTCAAGCTTTAGTTTCTTCGTCTCTTGCCTGTTATCGAGCCGCGTCCCATCTTTCAGGTAATTGAGGATCCTGTCTATCCAGCAAGGTGGATGCTCCTCAGAGTGGATTTATGTGCATTCGAAACTGGGCCTTTCGAATATTTGAATTCAGCGGAGGTCGAGGATCCCCACCTTTGCAAGCCGATCTGCCACTTGGTTTTCTTCTTTGGGAATATGCGTCGGGGAGAAATCTTCAAACCGAGAGATTAAGGAGTGGGCTTGTTGCAGATATTTTTTCAGAACCTCATTCTTTGTTTCGAATGCTCGAATCACTTAGTTGACGATCAATTGGGAGTCACTGAATACCTGTATGCACTTCACAGCCATGCTGAGTGCGAAGTTTAGCCCTGCAATGAGAGCTTCATACTCCGCTTGATTGTTTGTAGCCTTGAATTGAAGTGTCACGACCTGGTGTAAGGTGACTCTCATTGGGCTGGTTAGGAGAATCCCAGCCCCCTGGGACTGCGATCCAGATGCACCATCGACATGAAGGAACCAGAGGTTTGTCTGATGTCTGGCAAGCGATGGCTCTGAAGTAGAAAGCTTGGCGACGAAATCTGCCAACGCCTGTGCCTTGATTGTTGTCCGTGAGACATACTTGATGTCATACTCGCCCAGCTCAATGGACCATTTGAGCAGCCTTCCCGAGGCCTCAGGAGTGGTTGATCAGTGACAACCTGAATAGTATGGGACTAGAAATATGAGCGTAGCTTTCTCGCCGTCACCAGGAGAGCCAGAGCAAGCTTTTCCAGCGTGGGGTATCGGCTTTCAGCGTCTAGGAGTATGTGGCTGATATAAAAGATTGGATGTTGTATCCCTTATCGTCGTCCATGAGGACCGCTGAGACTGCGGTGTCAGACACCCCCAAATATAAAGACTGGACCGCCCCTTCCTTTGGTGCCACTAATATCGGGGATGAGATAAGATACTTCTTCAGCTCTGTGAAAGCGGCTTCGCATTCGTTGGTCCAATGACTCCCCTTGTTATTGCGCAGGCATCGAAAGAATGGCGAACATCGATCCCCGGCTTTTGAGATAAATCTGCCCAGGCTGTTGATCCGTCCTGCCAATTTTTGAATCTCTTTTGCCGTTTTAGGAGAGGGCATGCTCAGGATTGCCGAGATCTTATCTGGATTGGCCTCTATTCCTCTAGCTGAAACTAGATAGCCCAAAAACTTCCCTGAGGCCACGCCGAAGGTGCACTTGGCAGGATTAAGTTTGAGGTTAAACCTTCAGAGGATGTCAAGTGTCTCCTTGAGGTCGCTGAGGTGTCCCTCTAAGGTTTTGCTTTTGACTAAGATGTCGTTGACATAAGCTTTAAGATTCTTCCCCCTTTGGTCCCTGAAGACGGCATCAATCATGCGATGGTAAGTAGCACCGGCATTCTTGAACTAAAGGGCATGACGTTGTAGCAGTATGTGCCAAAGTCAGTGATGAAGGCAGTCTTTTCTTCATCTTCTCTGACCATCCAGATTTGATGGTACCCGGAGAAAGCATCCAAGAAACTCATAACCTCGTATCCGAAGGTACGATCCACCATTGTATCGATGTGTGGGAGAGGGTAAATGTCTTTGGGGCAGGCCTGATTCAATGTGGGGAAGTCTACGCACATCTTCCACTTCTCGTTGGCCTTTTTCACCATGACAACGTTGGTGAGCCATTGGGGGTATTGAACTTCCCTGATGTAACCTGCTCCAAATAGTTTGTTGACTTCTTCTTTGATAGCGTCCTACCTTTCCTCTGCCATCACCCTCTTTTTCTGTTTTGTAGGAGAGGCAGTCTCAGATATGTTTAGATGGTGCTCGCAGACAGCCCTGTCAACGCCTAAAATATCTTCAGGAGACCATGCGAAGACAACAATGTACTCAGAAAGCATGACAGTGATTTTCGCCTGCTGCTTATCATTCATGGATGAGGATAAGTTTACAACTTTAGAAGTCTCTTCCCCCCCCCAAGGTTATATTGATGACCCCTTCCTGCGGTACAATGGGTTGAGATTCCCTGGGATCCAATTGATCGACCACGAGCTGTGCGACGATCTATAAACACCGGGTAGCCTGCCTGACATCTCCTCTGATGGTGACAATGTCGCTGGAGGTAGGGAAATTCGCGCAGAGGTGAGGTGTGGAAATCACCATCCTAAAGGAATTGAGTGTTGTCTTTCCAAGGATGACATTGTAGCCTTACTTAACTCTGATGACAGCAAAATTCACTATGTTCATGGCGTAGCCGTTGTCGTCGCTGAAGGAGAAGGGCAAGGTAATGAATCCCAGAGGTTGAACCCTCTCCCTAGAGAAACCGAGTAAGGTGGTTCCAGCACGGAGGAGGTTTACCTCCTTGAGCCCCATCTGGAGGAAAGCATATTCGAACAGGATGTCGGCGGCACTCCTAGAGTCGAGGAGCACTCATCGAACATCGAAATCAGCTATGCGGGCGACGACCACGATTGGATCGTTGTGTTGGTTGCCCTGCTGGGGCAGAAGATCTGCGGAATGGATGAAGAATGTTGCTGAGAGATGTCGTCGATCTCAATCTCTTGACGGCGAGAAGCGGCAGGATCCACGCTAAAGATGGCGTTAATCGTCCTGGCGGCAGGGGGGTAAGGACGCCCTAGTTGGCTGGGGCCTGGAGACGGTAGGGCTTTAGCAGGAGCCCTAGTAACGTCAGGGGTCTTCCCTTTCTGGGCAGCAGTGAAGGTCGGTGTCATCTGCATCAACTCCTCGAGCTTGCCCTGATCCACCAGTTTGTCGAGCAGAGCCCTAAGGCCTCGGCACTTGTGAAGCTTGTGCCCGTAGTTCCCGTGGAACTCACAATAATTGTCGGGATCTACTCCGACTGGAGGAGCTGGCTTGGGTCCGGCAGGTCGGACCCAACCTTGTTTGACGGCCGCCGCATAGACTTCTGGAAGCAGCCTGAAGAAGAAATGTTTCTGGTGCTTGACATGTCGTGGCTTCCCCTCATCTCGACCACGACTTTTGGCCATATGTAGCTTCGTGGCCGGGGGTTCATCACCCCGATGTTTTCTCTTTCTCTTCTCCTGCTTGGCTCCGGAAACATCGGGGGGAGAGGACTCATCATCCTCGAGGAGCATGAATTGGCTGGCTCTGGCCACCAGCTCTGGATAGCTCCGAGGTTTGGCCAGCTGCAGGGATTTAAACAGATGCCCCAGCTTGAGTCCCCTCCGAAAATTGTGCATGGCCACTGTAGGGTACATCTTCAGCTTCTGCCGCGGCGGCAAAAAAGCGGTTGGTGTAATCCCGGAGGCTTTCCCTCTCGCCTTGCTTAATGTTGGTGAGCACCATGTCGGAAACGACCATTTGGGTTCGACAGATGAAACGGGCGATCAGCTCCCATTTCAGGTGTTCATAGGAGGAAATGTGACCCTTGGGGAGCTTGATGAACCAGCTAAATGTTGCCCCCTTTAGGGTGTTCACTAGGAGGTTGGCACTTGGTAGCCTCGTCTGGTTGGCGATAATGGACCGCGGCCTTAAACCCTTGTATGTGCTAGCGGGGGTCGGTCGCGCCCCTGTAGGACTCAAGCCTGGGCGACCTGAAGTCTTATGGGATTGGGGCCAGCAGGATGGAGTCAGTAAAAGGAGCATTGCCATCCATTGGTCCAAAGAAGGGGTCAGGCCCATGATGAGGGGTCTGAATGCCTGGAAAGAGGGGGTCTCTTCCGGCAAGGAAAGAAGGGAAGGCAGGTGGAAGGAAAGCAGGATGTGGTAGAGGGTGAGGTGGAAGAGGATTTTGGTGAACCTCCTGGAGGCGAAAGGGGCGTCTGGGCGGTTAAGAAGAACCAGACGTCTGAATAGAAGGTGCTGCGACTAGAAGCACAGGAGCAAGAGCCTCAGCGACTGGAGGAGGTGGAACAGGGGCCGCCGCTACCGGCGGAAGAGGTTCTCGGGCCACCGCAACCGGCGGAAGAGGTGCAGGAGCCGCCGCGATCTGCAGGAGAGGAGCAGGGGCCGCCGCGATCTGCAAGAGAGGAGCAGGGGCCGCCGCGATCTGCAGGAGAGGAGCAGGAGGGGAAGTACTGTGCACACTGGCTGAGTCTCCCTGAGAATCACGATCTGTTGGGCTGTGAGGCCAATGACCAAGTTAGTGAGATTCGCGAGTATCCCCTGAAGTTCTGAGACACGGGTACCCCTAGAGGAAAAAGCAAATTCGGCGTGGCGCCGAGAGGTTGAGGCCGAAGCTTTGTCGTCCGGCGCCCGAACGGAAGGTTCTCCCGCGTGTGAACAGTCTTCAAGCAGCGGAGTTGGTTCTACGCGTTCTGGCCACCATCTTCCCAGGGTCTCAATGAAAGCACCAGAAGATGTTAGGATGTGGGGGATCCTAAGAAACACTAAAAAAGAGAGAGAGTCCTGAGAGACGGCGACGCGCAGAGGAATAAGCCTAATGGTTAAGGCTTAGGAGAGAGAGAGTTCGGGGCATCCAGAAAAGCACACAATAATTTAAGGTGGTTCAAGGAGGGAATTCCCTACGTCCACCGAGCGATCTGTGAAGAGATTTCACTAATGGAAAAAGGTAGTCGTGAAGGCTAATACAAAGAGCTTACAAGAGGGAGAGAGAGAAAGAAGGAGAAAGAGAGAGCTTTTCTTGTTCTCAAGCTCCTGCTTTACAAGAGGTGATAGAGTCCTTCTCTTCTGATCTGTTGGTCCTGGATGCTCGATGCCGAATCATCTGCTTGAAGACTGTTCAAAGATATTTATAGGCGATGGATTGCATAGCTTTGTCCTGGTTTTCCCGGGAAAATGAGGTGAACAAACTCTGAGCTCGCGCTGCTTATCGGCCGCCGGAGGGACCAAAAGCCGCAAAAGGAGGATGCTAACTTTTAATATTGGTACTGCTTCTGGGGATCCGTGACAGCTGGGGCATGCGGACTCTTGATTTGCGTGTCTTGAAAAGAAGGCCTTGTACAGGGAACGGCGCGGTCGGGCCAAGCTGATTGTGACAGGCACCGCTTTGTAACATCGTCATCAATGTTATCAGGGATGGTCCTGGCTCGTCGTGGACGAGGCTTGGTTGGCCCCTCGTGTCTGAGGTTTGATCGGGATCAGAAGCCTGTGAGAACAGATAGATGGATTAGTAAGTAAATAAAAGCTAAATACCAGCTAGGCGCCTAGTGTACAGCATGGATGCAGCGCTGGAATCATATGTTAACATATAAATAGGGCTATTCCTTTCTAATATTGAGACAAATTAAGAAGAAGAGATACATATAAAATGAGATATTTGCCTAATTTTATATAAAAGTTTTTAAGAATATTTGATGAATTGTATTTCAAATTAAATCTATGAACAAAATATTATTAAAGTTTGACCTCACAAATTTAAAAATCACTCGATTTTTTAATTCACTATTATCTTTATGTTATATAATATTATTTTATATTTATGATATTTAAATAATATTTATTGAATAAAAATTTTATACAAAATTACTAATAATATTTTTCAAATTGAATAATTATTTTTTTCCTAAATAAGACAACATAATATCAAAATAACATTAAACCAAATACCCTCCTTAATTTAATCCTCATTTTTACAAAGAGTTATTATCTTAATTTCCTTTTAACAAGAACAAAGTTCAATTTATTTGCTATTGTTATGATTCTCCAATGAAATAAATACTTAATTTAATTTTGATTTATATGATGTCAAAAAAAAAAGTATTTACTAATGATCGAATCATTTGTCTTCAAGAAGTGACATGATCCATTGCTAATTTTCGAATTAACCAATTGAAAAATAACATTAATTTTGACAAATAGATATACTAATAGTTTGTCAAAGACATAAATCACGTGATGATGTCTTCTAAATATCGAAGTCTATTGCCTTTGTTTTTTTTTACGATAGTAAGAAGCCTCTGTCTTCTGAAGAAGGGGATGGAGAAATACTAATTTACCAACCCAAATCTTATGTTCGAGATAAATTGCTCATGCTATAAACCCAAGCAATCAATATATTAAAGAATGGGATTGCAAAAATGCAATTAATAGAGTTTGAAATTCCTAGTAAAATTTTCATCTTATTATTGATAACTACAAACAAGTAGATCAATTTTATTAGTTTCATTTCAGTTATGATTAGAATTGATCAGAAGCTTGCTGGTTTTATTAGCATACAGGCACCAAAGCAAAAAAAAAAGTTAAAGAGCCTCTGTATTTATTTCGAAAATGAATCACTACTTATATAGAATGCATTTAACAAATCAATAAAATGGAAACTGAATCAAAACCTTAAAGGATGATGAAAATCTGCATTGTTTTATCACTCTCTAATCACCTGATAGTTGGGAGTTGGTGTTTTCTCCCATGCTACCTCTGCTTCTTGCCACTAGAGAGGATTCGAGAAATTTGGAGGCCGCGGCTGAAAGCTTGGTTGAAGAGCAGCCTCGTTTGGAACTCCGAAACGAACGGAAACCATGCCAAGACTGCAACCGGTACGAAGATTACGAGTCCTATCATGTACTCATAACCTCGACCAAGAGCTTTAACTGAGCCCCACAGACCCATTGCCTTTACCACTGGCTTGCATGCCTGAGATATCTGCTCCAGCAGATACAAAGTTCAAATTCATACTATGGTGTAATCTCTTGAATCTTGGTTGATGATGTTTGAATATGTTGAAAAAGAACAAATATAAACAATACTTTGTAGTTTATGAGGTAGGACTGATAGATGTGGATACATAAACATTTCAAAGTATATTACTTCGATTTTTTCCTATCATGTTTTTTTGTCGTCTATCATGTGCACACTAAAGATCCCACACAAATATCAGAAAGGAGAGAGTAAGAAGAAGATAATAGAAAAGAAAGCAAAGATTTTTAAAAGCATATCATTTTCAAAATGAAAACTTCACAATGAAAACTTTACTATACTGGCATACAAGTAAAATAAAAGATACGGGAGATGTGTCACACAGTTAACAGCTAACGTAAAATTTATCGAAAAAATATGATATAATATATGAAAGTATTATACTAGTAAATGTGCCCAAGAATAAGGAATGATCAAAAAGGTACCTACAATATACAAACAACAACATAATTTCTTTTGCATAAATAGAAATATTAACTAAGATGTAATTAAGGGGGTGTTTGGTTCGTTGTTATTTTGGTGTTATATTATGATATCTATAAGTCATCTTTTGACTAATAATTTTATAATCTTATAAAAGATTATTTATAGATGTCATTAAACTAAACAATTACTTTCTCTAGATAACATAATATAACGTCAAGATAACATTGAACCAAACGTCCCCTAAATAAAATTGCAACTACAGGGACTTTAGCGATTCAAAATCATAGATACTTATTCAATGCACTTGATACAATAGAGCTCTATCAGCAGTTTACTCATAATAACAATAATACCTGGAGGATGGCCCAGCTTGTTGGTATGAAGGCGAGGAAACTGGCAAAAATGTCACTGACTGTGAGATTGAGGAGGGTGAAGAGGATGCCAAGAATTGCAATGCAGCCAACAAAAAGAATCAATTTAAGCAGCCTGAACATGAGCTGGAAGTCGGCACTAAATTTCTTTCGACCCATAGACACCACCTTCAGCAACCAGCACAAGATTTTCAAACAAATATAACATACAATCATAAATTTGGTTAAAATATTACCATAACAGATAGAGGTTTGTTTTTCTGAAATATGATACTAACCTTCAATATTAGCATCATAACCACAATAATAAGCCATGAAAGGGCGTAGACCTGAAATTATGGAACCAATGTAAAGCATGAACTGTCCGCAAGAGATTATAATTAGGAAGATAAAAAATTAAAATTAAAAAAATAAAAAGATTAGGGAGAGAAGAATACGCACGCATGCAGACAGATAGACACACCCATACATACATACATACATGCATACATACATATATTTATATATAAAGTTACATTAAATTAAGGGCGGCTCAACGAAAATCTAAAAAAACAATTTGTAATGCAAAGAATGTAGCTTTTAAGAATCTATATAAGAAGCTATATATTAAAAAAAAAGAAAAATATATATACAAAATTGCTAAATAAAAAGATAAAAAAACTAACTACTTGACTAAAATAAATGCAATAAAGATGAAGATTAGAAAGTACCTTTCAAAGAAAAAGACATCTAATATAGATGAATAAGTTTCAAAAGATTTTCAATGCAAGCTGTGATAATAAAGTTGATCTTATTCAATTTTGTATCCAAAAAGAAAGAAAAACATTGCTCTTACATCTGGCTTATCATTAAACCTAAAATTTGGGAAGCTTTAAAAAAATGAAGTATAAAAAAACAACAGGACTGGATGACATTTCAATAAATATTTGAAAATATATGAGAGATGAAAGATTCTTGACTCACTATATTATTTAATATGATTTTTAACACTAAAATAATGACAAGTTAATGGAGAAAGTATATTAGTATCTATTTATAAGAATAAAAATAATATACAGAATTATGCCAATTATAAAAGAATTAAATTAGTAAATCAGATTTTAAAATTTTGGGAGAGAATGATCGAACATAAATTAAATTGTAATACTAAGGTATCATAGAACCAATTTGGTTCTATGGTAGGTAGATCTAACGTAAAAACTATTTATTTGTTGATAAACTTAATGAAAAGTTTTAGGGAATCAAAGGAAGATTTGTATTTAATTTTATTGATTTAAAAAAAACTAATGATAAATCCTCAAGAAAAATGTTTAGAGAATCTAGAAAAGAAAGGAGTTTGCTGCTTATATTTAAGTTATTAAAGACGTGTATAAATAAACAATTATTTGAATTCGAATACAAGAGAATTTGACTAAGAATTTTTATATTATAATTAGACTATATCAAGGCTCAATTTTAAGTCTGTCTCTTTACATTAGTTATGGAGATCTTAACTGAACATACTCAAGATGACTTGCCTTAGAGTATACTTTTTGCAGATGATATTCTTAATAATGCTAAAAATAAGACTAAGACGAAACTCAAGTTATTTAAGAATATTTTGAATTTTAAATATTTTCGTCTTAGTAGATCAAAAAATTGAACAAACAAAATACACATTTAGTCAAGAAACAAGTACTTATATTAGTGATATAACAATTAATGATCAAATTATTAAGAAAAGTGAGTGCTTTAAATACCTTGTACCAATCATACAAAATGATAATGAAATATATAGCGATGTCACTAATAGGAACTAAATATATAGATAAAGTTAAAAAATACATCTAATACGTTGTGCAAAAGAAAATTTACTCAAACTTAAAAATAAAATTTATAAGGCCAGCATGATATATAGTGTTAAATGCTAACAAATAAAAAGAAAATATACAAATAAAATAAGCATTGTTGAAATGCGGATGCTAAGAAGGATGAGTGAAAAATGTGAAATAAGCATATTCATAAAAAAAAAACAGAGTATCATCAATTGAAGATAAACTCAAAGAGAGTCAACTTAGATGGTTTGGACATATAAATCATAATTCAATTAAATCTTAAGAAAAATTAGATTATTGAACTTACTCGTATAAGAAAAGAAAAGAGACAAAAAAAGGATAAAAAAATTATAAGAAATGATCTTACACACTTAAAGCTAAATGAGAATTTATTAATTGATATAATGTAATGGAAACAAAGTATTTATATAGCTGATCCCACCTAGCAGGATAAGGGATTGGTTATTGTTATACATTAAACAAATCTATTTAATGTTAACCATCCAACAACAACAACAACCAAGCCTTAATCCCACTAGGTGGGGTCGGCTACATGAATCCTCTGTTTTCATTGCACTCTATCAATTACTAAATTCTTATCTAAGTCTAAGTAACTACGATCACTTCTTATAGTTTCTTGTCATGTCTTCTTTGACTCCCCTCTTCCTTTTTGTACATGAGCAAAATCCAATAGCTCGATTTTTCTAACAGGAGCTTCAATCGGCCTACGATTTTTCTAACTGGAGCTTCAATCGGCCTACTATTTATATGTCTAAACCAACTAAGCCGACTTTCTCTAAGTTTTATTTTCAATTGGTGCAACACCATCTTTCTTTCGGATATACTCATTTCTCATTCTATCTTTTTGTGTATATCCACACATCCACTTTAGCATCCTCATTTCTGCAATATTTATTTTATTTATATGTTTTCTCTTTAACGCGTCGTTGCCGGGTCCCAAGTCCCGGATGAGAAACGCGGAGGGTTGCGTTAAGCAGTCGACAGCCAGCGTAAAACTTGTCGAATCAATCATGACATGAATCCTTTAGAAAATTGCGTTAAAGCTAGGGCGTTCCCTGGAAGCGACGCGCTGTATTGCCTGAATACAGTGAAAAATGAGCAAGGGCCGCTGCATCGGCGCCCGGGTGTAGTGAAAAATGAGCAAGGGTCCCCACATCATGGACGGATGCGGGTAAAGAAGCTAGTCCATCATAGTAGAACTCAAGTAAGTAGGATTAGATTAGGAACTTGGAATATAGGCAGCCTGACGGGCAAGCTAATGGAGTTGGTGGATATTATGATTCATAGAAAGATTAATATTTTGTGCCTGCAGGATACAAAATGGGTTGGAGAGAAAGCTAAGGAAATTGATGGCCTAGGTTTTAAACTTTGGTACTCTGGTAAGAATAAAAATAAGAATGGAGTGGGTATAATTCTGGATAAGAGCTTGAAGGATCATGTAGTGGAAGTTAAGAGAAATTGTGATAGAATTATGGCTTTAAAAATTATAATCAATGAAATGATTATTAACATTGTAAGTGTGTATGCTCCCCAAGTTGGCTTAGATGCGAGCACAAAGGAAAAATTTTGGAATGATTTAGAAGAGTTAATACAAGAGATACCTCAGGAG
>JAEMOT010001680.1:316466-419196 GCA_019297695.1 Apostasia ramifera | reverse complement strand
TACTATAGAAGCCATTCATTTACTAAGAAGTTTAATGGAGAAATTTAAGGAGAGAAAGGAAAAAATACATTTGGTTTTTTTATTGATTTGGAAAAAGCTTATGATAAAGTCTCNCAAAAATTGAATATATGGAGTGCACATTTAGTCAAGAAAGAAATACTTATATTGGAGATGTGACAATTGGTGATCAAATTGTCAAGAAGAGTGAGCGCTTTAGATACCTTGGATCAATTATACAAAATGATGGCGAAATAGATAATGATGTTATTAGCAGGATTCAAGCAGGCTGGGTAAAATGGAGAAATGCTTCTGGTGTGTTATGCGATAGAAAAATTCCATCCAAAATTAAGGGTAAATTTTATAAAACTGTAATAAGACCAGCGATGATATATGGTGCTGAATGCTGGCCTACAAAGAAGAAACATACAAATAAAATAAATGTTGTAGAAATGAGAATGTTAAGATGGATGTGTGGATATACACGAAAGGATAGAATGAGAAATGAGTATATCCGAAAGAAAGTTGGTGTTGCACCAATTGAGGATAAACTTAGAGAAAATCGGCTTCAATGGTTTGGACATCTAAATCGTAGGCCAATTGAAGCTCCAGTTAGAAAAATTGAGTTATTGGATTTTGCCCATGTACAAAGAGGAAGAGGGAGACCAAAGAAGACATGGCAAGAAACTATAAGGAGTGATCTTAATTACTTAAACTTAGATAAGAATTTGGTAACTGATAGAGCGCAATGAAAACAAAGGATTCATGTAGCCGACCCCACCTAGTGGGATTAAGGCTTGGTTGTTGTTGTTGTTGTTGTAATATGTTTTCTCTTTGCAGGCCAGCATTCAGTACCATACATCATCGCTGATCTTACTACAGTTTTATTTAATATTAACCACCCAAACAACAATATTGTAGACGCACAATCCTCATAATTTCACCTATTTCAATGTAACAGTTTTGATTTATTAATAAATAATTCTAAACAAAAGAATAAATAGCATTTGGGGTCCAAGGTCAAATGGTAGTGGCAAACAGGTCTCAACTTTTTAAATTTCCTCCTTAGGTCCCTGAGATTGCATGTTGTGCTATTGATAGATTCCAAAAACAATTGCATTATTAAAACATATGTTTTCTTTACCAATTTGCCCTTTCACATGTGCTTCCCTTCTTCTCTTAGAATAGAAATTGAATTATAGATAAATTTAAATTTTAAAGCCTTATAATGAATATTTTAATATTTACTTTTATAAATTTTAAATTTCCAAAGAGGAGATATCTGTGAGAGAGAACAGCTAAATTACAAAAAATTTTATTTTGTTATTGAGACATTGAAAAATTTTTCTTCTAAAATTTTAAATTTTTATAATTTTAAATTTTTACAGATTAAAGAGATGAGGTAAGAAATTAAATTTTATTTTTTTCCTTTCATGTTTTTTTTTTAATTTAAATTTTTGGAGATGAGAGAGATGTGGGAAGGAAAATTTTAATTTTTTTCTCTTAAAATTTAAAATTTTTTCAGTTTTTTAAATTCTAATAATTTACTTTTAAAGGTTTAGTTTTTAATTATTGAATTTTAAATCTTAGATTTTAATTTTAAATTTAACAATTTAGAAATTTAATTTTTAAAATTACTTTTGTTCATCACAAGAGAGAGAAGGGAGAGTAGAGAGAGAAGTAAAAAGAACTTCGATAGAAGGAATACGAGGGGAGTTTACATCCTAAAATTTTGGCTTTTCAAATTCTTTTCATTAAAATCCATATTTTCGGTCAAAACGGACCATCAAGAAATGTGGGAATGACTTTTTTTTTTTGATAGAGTGGGAATGACTTTCAAGAACCTAACATTAGAACAACATGCAACTTAAGGGATCTATGTTCAGAAATTAAAAAAGTTGAGACTCATTCACGATAACCCCTACCTCGGACCCCTAGATGCAATTTACCCAAAAAAATTGCTTGTTGCCCCAGTCAATGGTTTGAAAATATCAAATTTATAATATGTGTAGCATGTAAATTTTTGAGATTGATAAATAGTGATATCCCTTCCATCCAAAGATTCCAAACCTACGTGAAAAAAAACTACTATAATAACAATACTGTGACAATGGATAATGAAAAATATAAAACATAAATGTTGAAAGTTTCAGGAGCTTGTAACGTAAGCACCAACATGCACAGAGACAAGTTTACTGTAATGCATGTAAATCTCCCTAACGTTTGATCAGCATTATCTGAAGTGAAGAGGACTTACAATGAAGCTCTTGTTGCTGTTGGAGACATGCAGATGATACAAAATACCATACTGGAAAACAAAGAAACGTAGAGAAAGAATGATCTCCCAGAAGCACCCAATCATTCCTATTGAACTCAAGTGCTCATGTTCTTCATCCCACCATGATTCCCAGCTCTTGTTTGAGGATACACCGATGCCCCCATGGCTTGATATCCACTTGGTCCAGTCATCCCAATCTTCAACAATCTTCTGCCACTCGAAACCTGATGGGTTGAAAATGAATGGTGCGAACAGCCAAGTAGCGACAAGGAACCACATGGATGCACTCAGAAACATGAAGGTTATTGAGTCAGTTGCTGCAGATCCATAGATTTGGTAGATGATCAGCAGCAACATCAGTTCCAGCCCCTTGGTGAAATGGCTCCTCGAGTGCATCCGGTAATTCTCAGCAAACTTCACATGCCGGACAACAAATCCTCGTCCAGTGGCTCTGTATTTGGCGCCACCATGGAGGATTGTTCGCCCAAAGTAGTGGGATTTTGTCCCCAGGGAGAAGGTGAAAAACACGGAGCAGAGTTGGAGTTGCATTATGACAACATCTCCAAGAGCAGTCCGAAATCCCCTCTCAAGCCCAATCTCCATGACCATAGGTAGGGCCATTAATAGGCCAAGCTGGACTGCAGACTGAGATGCCATGGCAGCCTTGAGAGGATTATTCCCTCTCATCAGTGCCTGCTTCATAATTGCAGTCTCAAGCCCACTCATAGACAGGTAGAACTTGCCATACAAAAAAGAATATACTGTGATGACAATCATCTGCATTTTTTAAAGACTATTTGGAGATTATGCAATTGACAAGTCAAAACTATAGTCAAATACTATTTACAATCTTAACGATGGAACAAGGTTTTTGTGGTAAAGAGATGTTCAACAATATCATGCTTGTTTATCAAAGTTTGGAGATGAGGAGAAGGATGATACCATCGAGCAGACATAAAAGCCAACAGTGGTGAAATAGCAAGAAAGCATGCGAAAGAAGTCAAATCTGTGACCCAAGCGATAGATATCTCTGCTAAGTACTTGCTCTCCATTACCACAGGCAACCTTCGCTTCGAAAAGTGAGATTTGGTTGAATCCCACATCACGGCCCTTGCCCACTTGAATATACTCATGGTGGGTGATATTGCCCTGCCTTAAGGTAGAGTTGAATCCTGAAAGGAAAGGAGATAATAACAATTGTCATATTGCATGTGATTTTTGCAATAGAATAAACACGAGTGATTTTTTTCTAAGAAAAACAAAGGAATTTTCACCTGCAAAGATATCCTCGCTTAGATTGATTCCACGAGAAGCCTTGCTTACGCCACCTCTGCTAATATGAAAGATCCTATCAAATACATCTGGATGCCCATAGTGAAAACGGACCCTGAGTAAACCAAAAAAAAACAAATCATGCTAATCCAGATATGGGAATGCTTAAACAAATAGGTACCATTTGTTTCACTTAAGGTCATTTGTGACCATTATTTGATTGATAAAATAAGAAGCTTTATGTCATGGTTTCTATTTGATCTTTAACCCTTACCTGGATGCTAAGATAAGTGAGACCATTGGTGCTGTTAATACTAAAATTTACACTAACTTATTAATTGTCAATATGGAAATAAGGCCAATACATAACAAGACAACCAACATAAAATAAAGGGGGTGTTTGGTTCAATATTATCTAGAGAAAATAATTGTTTAGTTTAATGATATGTATAGAAAATTTTCTAAAAAATTATAAAAATTATCAATCGAAAGATGACACTAGATTACATATAACATAACACCAAGATAACAGTGAGCCAAACGCCTCCTAATCCATTTCGAAAGATGAATGTATTCAACTTACATCCCTAAACCTTCAAGGTCCACTGTCAAAAGACAACTTGCAATATACTTCTTCGAAAGTAGCACAATTGAGATCCAACTTTGGGGCGCTACAATTTCACAAAAACTTCTTCCCTAGAGAATTAATATCTAAAAAATTTTTAAAAAGAATCTAGAGGTCAAGCTATAACTAACTTTTTTTTCGAAAAAAAAGTTACTACTTTGAGATCACTTATTCATATTTATCAATAATAGACTTTCACAAGCGTAACTATTCGTGAGATTCAATGCACCAGGTACAACTCCTAAATGCATGAAAATTATGTATATGAAGTGTTAAGATTGTTATTGAACCAATGGAAGAGTCCATTCGAGAACAATATAAACAAATATATCAAAGAATACTATGTAAGACATTTTATTTAGTCTCTTTAATCTCTAAGAGTATAGTGGAATTTATCTTGGCTTCCCAATCCACTGTGATTTTTCCTTTTTAGGCTTTCCACATAACAAAATACTTCATTTCTGATTTCCTAGTTGTAACATTTTCTTTGAAATGATCTCCCTCACCAGAGATCTCTACCTTCAATCGCTCACTTATGGATTTCATCGAACAACTACTATTTTAACTTATAAATTGAATTAAAAATGATCCATCTAGTGAGTCTGAGTCAAATAAAAAAAATTGCTCTAGATGTAACTAAGGTCGGGGTTATACAAAAAAGTTAAGTCAAAGAATTGAATTGGGTCAAATGATACATAAGATGCAAGTCAATGAAGATACATATCAAATGAAGTTAAAGCCGTTTACTGCTGTAATACTATCTAAAGCTGTCATAACATATGAAAACTACTTGCAATAGCAAATAAACTTTACAAATCTATATCTTTAAGAAAATTAAAAGAATGTTGTTGATAAATACCACCACTTTTCAGCAATTCAAATGAAGCCAGTTCAAACTATGGAGTCAGATTTGACACCGACCACTATTGTAGGGTTATTTGGCACAAAAGTGGGAGAACTTTTAGGTGGTCGCCACTTGAACGAATACATCCAAAGAGGAACTAGAGAACTTTAAATGGCAACACAATGTAAAGATCAATAAGTTAGGAAATTCACTTCAATGGGTTGGCAAGAACCCTTTGCCCAATTGTCACAAAACTTGTTTCTTGGTTTGACATGAACCAAGCCAAAGATGAAACACTGCACATAAGATAATCATCTGTAAGACAACAATATAGAAATCTCAATGGTTGAAAAGAGCTGAGCTTAAAGATTTGATGTAACTCTTACCTTCCAGTAAAAATGTGCTCACGCACACCAAGAATAGTTGGTGGATAAAGTCCATGATCTTCATTGAATTCTTCCAAAAGATTCCTCATTTTTAAAGCCTCTTCCAAATAGTTGTCCTAAACACATACTAAACATAAGCTCAACTGTTCGCAAGGTTAGCTATGACCATAGAAAAAATGAGCAATTCAAAGACGCAAAATACCTGGTTCATGTCAATGGCCTGAAGAGCTTCCCCTCTGGTAAATATGATTGCATGATTTTGATTTTCTGGCTTACCTTCACCAATTTTTGCAGCACCTGGTAACTTGATGCGGTAAATTTCCTGTTTTTCCACACAGAAAAATATGTTACAAAAATATGTCATCGTGACTGTGTTGCGTAGGTAGTATTTTATAAATATATGAATCATTACCTGGTCACGGCTTTCAATTGCCTTTACTAAAACAGAATAGTAGACCTTCTTTACCTTGTCACCATCTCTTTCTTCAACTTCATCAATATAGGCCACACGAAGTGATGGGTAACTGAATATAGGGCCTAGAAATTAGCATCCATGTACTAAAAGACGAAATGGATACGTTAAAAGTGGGTGGGTGGTCCGGAGTGATTTAAATGTGTTGTTGTATTCTACTATACCAATCCTGGATAAAATTACAACGTTAATTAGAAGAATGAATGTAGATATTAAAAATGTGCACTCCAAAGTGACTCACATGAGCTGTTGTAAACTACAAAACCAATTTTAGAGATTACACGATCATTCCAACTTTGCCAGTTCAATACCAATAAATGAAAAATAATAGCAACTATTGATGCTGGATTTTGACAACAGCAAATAGGACAAACAAAAATCTTTCGAGGGGCAATTAGTGTGAACGTAAAGGAGGAAAGAAGAAAAAGATAAGAGATATCACAATTTTCATGGAAACCCCAACCGTGGAAAACCACAGGTTACTTGATGGCTGATATCACTAAGAGGAATCACGAGTAAAGAGTGTTGAGCCTTGAGCTTTATAATAAAGTTAGGAAGCTTAAAATGCAGTCCCTCAGTAGAAATCTTGCATTGTTGCCTACCATTGTAGGAGATTCTAGAAGTAATTGTTGATAACTAATAACTGTTGGTTGGTCAAATAATCATTGTCACTGAAGTCATGTAGTTCTCGGTCATTGTACATTTACATATTTGACTGGTCAAAGGAGAATGGTGCTCAGCAGAGTTGTCCTCCATTGATCAATTTGCCTACATATGCTCTGAAGTATTTGCACTGGGAAGAAGATGGCAATGGAATCCATGGTACTCACAAAATTTCAGTGGGCTTTGGGAGTTGGATTTTGTGCACAATGTGGATTGACTAAACCCTAAGTATTCAATACTAGAAGACTCTTCTAGATGCTTGTTGACCTAGTGCCTTATTTAGTAGTAGAATTCCACATTGGAACCTTTGCTTTCCGTGGCCTATTTTCATTTTCATTGTATATTCATTGTTAAAGAATCATTGCACTCGATGTACATTACCGAGGAGGTTTTGTGGCTTGTTGAGAATAAGAGATCATTAAAAGGTACCTCGCTCTAGACCTTTTCAGAAAAAGAGCATGGAGCTCTTATCATCTGCATACTTTATCAAATATGCCTCTTATCATCTGCATACTCTGTTACTAAATCAAGTTAAGAGTGAAGATGGTGGAGTTGAGCTTCTTTGATGTGGCAAATCTTACCAAGAACTCATGCTGGAGATGAGCAAAGTTACATAGGGCGCAAGTAAGAAGATTATTAAAATCACACAAGGGTTGTATCTGTCAAGGTTGGGACAAATAATTCTCACTTTGCTTGGTCCATTTGGGAGGACATGAGTGCTGACTCAAAACATTTCACATGATTATCTGTGTTTGCCTTTTTGATGTAGTAATCTAGCATCAAAATTTTGAAGTTGATAGGTAGGGATGTGCTAGTAATCTCTGCTGGGAATGAGCTAATTCTTGAGGGAAATGGCATAGATGGAAAGACAGGATGAGAGATCATGATAAGGAGCATCCACAATATCCCCTTTTCTGAGTCGACATCAACTTCATTTGCGGAGCTCAAGCTTTGAGCTCAAGTAATCCTATTTTTCGCGTTCGGACTATTTTGTCATTTAGTTTGGTTGAGTGATATGTGTTTATTTTTGAGTCATTTTTCTTCTTTGAGAGATTATGTAGTGAGGATGTGCTGTATTTGTGTGTGTATATCTGTTTAGAAGATATTTGTACAGTAGAGGATAGATCTGGTATTGTTGGAATCGCTTGAGTGCATATTTACTCCAAATCCAGGTTGAGGGTGATGCTAGGAATAGAGTAATTGGATAAGGCCATTTTTGTCCAATCTCAACACTAGGCGAGCACATTTTACAATGAGCGTTTTGAATCCTCTATTATAGAGAATGTGCCCTAGAGTGTTGTAGAATCGTAAATTGAATTTATATCAAATTTTTGAACATTTGAAAGAGGTTTTAGTGATCAATCATTCTTAGTGAGAAGAGCTTTGTATGTGATTATATGCTCTTATGCTCAAACTCTAAAGAGAACTCTCATCGTGCTTCATACTTTTATTGGTGGACCCAGGTGATATTGTAACTTATTTTTTCTAATCAATTTGTATACTCTCTTTCGTGAATTTTTGCTTTTACCTTTTATACCTTTTTGGAGAGGAAAGAGATTAGGTGTGAGAACTTTCTGTAAGAGAGTTGTGCTTTTGTGTGAGGCAAGTTCACCTTCTGCATAAGGGTCTATGTGAAACCTTTGTGTGAGGGTGGCCATCACGACCCTCAATTGTGGACTTATTGTCCGCTTTGGCCCATCAACCACATGGTTTTATCCTAAAAAGCACATTTACACTTAAAGGTTAACTCATTACATATAAAGCCCAACAATTCCCCCCTAACTTGGTCATGTGGGAGTATTCGTCCCCTATCCTTGTACGTGTGGGATCAGCCTAAAGGCAATCTTTAACCCCCATCTTTTCGAGACTCAGCGGCCTCGCTGGGTTAGCCCACCATGAACTAGAGGCACGTGGATTCCACCCACCATAGGTCAGAAGGTCAAAGTCAACTCTAATACCAAATTTCATAACTTAAACCCTCAATTGTGGAGGTATTGTTCGCTTTTAGCCCATCGCCACACTGGTTTGTCCGGCCAACTCATTACATATAAAGCCCAATGACTAACTTGGCCATGCAGAACTATTTGTCCTCCATGCTTGTTCATATGGCTGCCCTAGTGTCTTTGCAAAGGTTTTCACCACCACGAACTAGAGGCACATGGACTCCACCCACTATAGGTTAGAGGTTAGAGTTGGCTCTAATATCAAATGTCATGAGTTGGGCCCTCAATTGTGGAGGTATTCTCCGCTTTGGCCCATCGGCCACTCAGTTGTCCTAAAAGATGCCTCCACACTTAGAGGTCAACCCATTACATATAAAGCCCAGTAATTCCCCCTAACTTGTAAAATAGGATTTAAAAGCAAACTTAATCATTCAAGCACAATATTCATATAGTAAAATGTCATTTAGCATAAAGGCGATAACATCAATTTTGATGTTAAGAATTTTAATTCTTGGAATCATCCAATACTGCAGCTGATTCGAAGTTGTGATAAAAGGATATAGAACTATGATATTTGAATATCCAGTTAAAGGAACATTGAACCCACTTAACCATCAGGTTTAGAATGTCTGTAGCTCGGCGATCACCAAATTGTTTCTGACTGCCGTAAATTTGGCAGGTGGCAACATATGAGAATTTCATGTCTACAATGGCCTCAAGTTGTGCAGAAAGAGAGATCTGGCTCCTCTTTTCTTCCACCCCTGGCTCAGTCACTGCCTTGTATCCTTCTAAAATTTCTGTTCAATAAATAAGGATTTAGTTTCTCAAGAAGGAACAAATTTCATGAAATGGAAAATGTTAATAGGATATATTTTACTGCTTTCAGGAGCCATGTCCAGAAAAGCTTGAAGCTTCAGCGCCCTTCTGTAATACATCATTCCCCTAACTAGAAAACAATAAATATTTCAATTAGCATATGCCGAGAATGAATATAAGACTTGGTAACATAACCAAATGAACCTGTTCTGCAAAGTGTCTGCCCTCTTAAAGATGCCCAATGACGAAGTTGCAAAACATTCTCCTCATTACCCCAAACCTCACTTTCCTTCTTGCAGTCTATTCGCTCCATAAAGTTGTTCCATTCATCTAAGATAATTAGATGTATTCATTCCAAGATAACAGTGAGAAGTGAAACAATAATAAAGTGCAGTATGAAGCTACCAAATTAGAGTAAATTTAAGTTAGCACCTGGAAATATCTTTTGCAGGTAAAATATGATGGATACACCATCTTCATTTTCCAGATCAAGATCACTCTTAGAAAATAGGGTCTCCTCACTGTAATATGGTGTCATGACGCTGCAAAAACAATTTCAAATAAATCAACATCACAGAAAAATTGGATAGAATAAATTTGAATAATCAACAAGTTCAAATTAGACTTCCAACATCCACTTTCACTATGCATCTAAGATGACTTCTATAAAACAAGTACAAAGCAAACTGACAAAGATGGGTAATGCTAATTCTAAAGAGTACAGCGCATCGTGTTCCAATTCTCACTTTCCATCACGATATACAATACATATTCATATACATATATGTGTGTGTGTATGTATGTATGTATGCAGCCAAAGAAAAGTGTATAAAAGTCCATTGTATGTAAGAATCAGGGTTAGTTTGGTTGGAGGAAAAAAAATGGTTTGAAAAAGTTTTGTGATTGTTTAATATTACAGTTTATGTGGTATGAGATATAAAATAAATTTTTAACTTTTTTAAATAAAATAAAGTTTTTAACCATTGCTATTTTAGCTTTTTTTTTTTTTCAGTTTACCAAATAGAACCTAAAAGTTAGCACTGAGCCGCAACTACTAAGGTTAAATTTTAGTTCTGGCAGGTTACCATAACTTGTTTAGCTAGGTATTAAATGAAGATATTTTTTATTAAAAATCGTATATGATATGAAATAAAATTATTTTGAGATATATGCAGAATGTGAAATATGATTACTATTGGGATGCACTTAAGAATTGTGCCACATTGGATTACTCATTATCCTAGACTTTTGAGTTGAAAGGTATTCAAGCTTGTATATCAAGCTCAACTTAGTTTCCCTAAAATGACTCGCCTCGTATAAAGTATATGTGTATGATGTGAAATAAAATTATGAATTTATTTTAAATTATATATATGAAATGAAATATAATTAAAATTTAATTTTTGAAATTATAAGAAGTGAAAGTTAATCAGGTTAATGTTTCCTAACACACAAATAGGATAGGTATCTAAGACAAAAGTCTCTAGTTCAAGCCATGGAATCCTTTTTAGTTCTAGCATCACCTTTTTCTTGAGAGGCATTTATTGAGAGAGCATGAGGAATCAAGTAAAGAAAATATTAATCTTAGATAATAACAATGCTATCAAATCAAACCTATTCCAGTACTTCTAACAAACAGAATAATAAGCCCCAGTGATCAGATAATATATAAGCTCAAAGCAAAGATGTCAAGGAACCACAAATTCTAAACAATAACAATAATATCAAATCAAATCTATTCCTATACTCCTAACAAAACAGAATAATAAGCCCCAGTGATCAAATAATATATAAGCTCACAGCAAAGATGTTAAGGAACCATGAACTCTAATAGGTTTAATTTGAACCTAGTTCAATCTGAGTCCTAGATGTTTGGGGTCAGAGGCAACAAACACAAGGATCTTTTTCCTTCATTAATAATTTATGAATTGCTCATCAAAGTAATTTTTTTTCTTCTTTAATTGGATCAATTTTAAAGGCTAAAAAGATGTCAAGTGAATGGAGAATGAGTACAGTTATATCTATTTATAAAAATAAAAGTGATACGCGGGATTGTGCAAGCAATACAAGAAAATTAAATAATGATTCATATCTTAGAACTTTGGGAGAGAATGATCAAGTATAGATTGTGTCCCAAGGGAAGTGCTAGAAAAGAAAATCTAAGACCTAAATGCATTTGGTCAAGGGAAGCTATGATATCGCAGAAGCAGTTTGATTTTACGTCATGTAAATCTACTATGATAACTATTCATTTGTTGAGAAGTTTAATAGAAAAGTTTAAAGAGAAAAAAGAAAATCTACATTTGGTTAATCGATTTAGAAAAGACTTATAATAAATTTTTAAGCGAAATACTTTGAAGAGTTTCAAAAAAAAATAAGATTCTAAGATGGATGAGTTGGTATGCATGAAAGGACAAAATGAGAAATGAATATATTCATGAGAAGATTGGAGCAGCCTCAATATAAGCTCAGAGAGAACCCATCTTCGACAGTTTAGACATAAAAATTATAGGACAATGGAAGCATTAAGAAAAGCTGGGTTATTAAATCTTGTCCATGTAAAAAGAGGAAGGCAAAGACCAAAAAAGACAGCAAGAAACTATAAGGGATAATCTTGCATATTTAGAGTTAAACGAGGCATTAATATCTGATACAGTGTAATAGAAACAAATAGTTCATGTAGCTAATCCCGCCTAGCGGGATTAAAGCTTGGAGGTGCTGGCAGTGGTGGTGGTGGTTGTTTTTGGCATTGTTATTGTTATTATTGTAGTTGTATTTGTATCGATTTTCTGACAAATAGAAAAACAAAAACATAATTACAGCTATTAGTAAAACTTGAGATTATTAGAGGTTCCTATTGTTGCTATAATGAAGGATTGAAGCATTACACGAATAAGTTCATGATTAAATTAGGGAAACTCAACTCTATAACTTATGATTAAATTTGGGTAATTCAACATCTCTGTAACAACTAAATATTTTCTCATAGCATTTAGGACCTAAATGCTTGTGGCTAACATTCTGTGGTTGAAAACCTTTGCATCTTCTAGTTCTTATGATAGCATGGAAATTCTGTGACAGATTCGATGTAAGGTGAAAAACAATACGAACCTAAACGACAGCATTTTGCGCACTTCTGGTGCCTGTGGCATGTCCATGAATAAGGAGTTAGTGAAAAATGCAATTCTTCTACGTGCTTCCAGGTTTGTAGGCACATCAATGGCAGATTCTTTCATTGTCAATAGGAGATATAAACGCTTAATCTGCCAAATTGTATAAATATTAGCAGTTTAACGTTTACAATTTTATGAATACAAATACATAAGTATATATACATATATATACTGGTAGCAATTAAGTCCCTCTAATTTAGGCATATGTGCAACCAGATCCCTATAGCTTCTAAACTAACCAAATTGGTCCTTCAGTTTGAGTAATATGCAAATAGGTTCTTCGATATTAATTAAGGTACCTAATAGAAACTATTCTCTCTAATTAATAGATCAATTTTGGATATTATTTCAATCTAAAATATTTATTAAGCCTTTAAATTAGTTAAAGTCTTTTTACTAATATCGAAAGACCTATTTGCACATTATTTAAAATTAGATGACCTACTTAGTTAATTTAGAAATTAAAGGAACCTAAGTGCACATAGGCCCAAATTAGAGGGACCTAATTGCTTTTACCCTATATATAAAAGCAAGGTAGATTACTTAAATGAAACAAAACCTGTTCTTCCCATTGTGATGTAGTCACTGAAGGAAACAATATAGCAGATTTTGAGCCTGTGCTAGCAAAAAGTTGTTGTCCAGCAACTGACTCCTTATTACGATGTCCAAGCTCAACCAACTCTCTAAGGCAACATATGAGAATTCACTTTAAACTAGCAAAAACAGCAAATAATTTGTCTTCAAAATTTAAGAATTTAAGGACTAATATTTTACACACCGGATCTCCTTAACCATCATATCACGGCTGACAACTTCTAGCATATCTTGTAAAAGTAGTACAACACTATCACACTTTGACGCATCACCTTCTTTCTGTAACATTGAAAGTAAATAAATAAAAAAATCTAAATCCCCCAAGAAAATCCTGAGACTTTCTTGCATTTAATATCATAAAAATAAGCATGAAATATTTAGATGTCTTTATTGATCCTCCCATGATTGCTTAGATATTCCATCAATTAAATCAAAATATAAAATAAGATAAATTGACACACCAAGATTCCAACAAGCTCAACAATCTTCTTGCATAGTGTTGGTAGGGAACTCATTCTGAAATTGGCAAGGAATGATCCTCTGGCAATGCTAGCTTCAATTTCTTTGATTATGATGCCAATAATCCTATTACAAAAAAATATAAAACCTTGTTAGATCCAAATAATATATTCAGGAAATGACAATATCTACAATAAGAACAACAAACTAAGCCTTTTATCCCATTAGATGGCGTCGGCTACATGAATTCTTTATTTCCACTGCACTCTATCAAATAACAAATCCTCATTTAGCTCTAAATATATAAGAACATTCATTATAATTTCGTGCATATCTTTTTTAGCCTCCTTCTTCTCTTTACATGGGCAAAATCCAAAAATTTAACTTTCATTATTGGAGCTTTTATTGGCTTACGATTTATATATCCAAACTATGTAAGCCGACTCTCTCTGACCTTATCCTCAATTGAGGTCACTCCAACCTTCTCATGGATATACTCATTTTTCATCTTGTCCTTTCATACATACCTGCTAATTCATCTTAATATTCTCATTTCTACGATCCTTTATCTTATTTGTGTGTTTCTATTTTGTAAGTCAGTATTCAACATCATATAATATTGTTGGTCTTAAAATTGTTCTATAAAATTTACTTTTAAATGTAACAAAGTTCAGTTTGTTTGCTATTGTTATGATTCTCCAATGAAATAAATACTTAATTTAATTTTGATTTATCTGATGTCAAAAAAAAGGTATTTACTGATGATCAAATCATTTGTCTTCAAGAAGTGACATGATCCACTGCTAATTTTCGAATAAGTGAGTTGAAAAATAACATTTATTTTGACAAATAGATATACTAATAGTTTGTTAAAGACATATAGATCATGTGATGATGTCCTCTAAATATCGAAGCCTATTGCCTTTTTTTATGATAGTAATCACACAATACGTCAGAAGAATTCCTCCACTTTATCTATCTTGTTTGGATCCTACTAATAGCATCATCACCTATTTTACTATTATTTTGTATGATTGATCTAAGATATCTAAACCGCTTGCTCTTTCTGATAACTTGATCATCAATTGTCATATCCCCACTACAAGTGCTTCTATCTTGACTAAATTTATACTCTATATATTTTATTTTTAATCTGCTAAAATAAAATCCTTCAAATTCTAATGTACTTCTCCATAACTCGAGTTTTGCCTTAGCACCTCTAGTCTTATCAACAAGGAATATATCATTTGCAAAAAAGCATATAATAAAATACTTTTTCTTAAATATGTCCAGTCAAGACCTCCATAACCAATGCAAAGAAATATGAACTTAAAGTAGAACCTTAATGTAATCCAACTAAAATAAAAAAATTCTTAGTCAAACACTATTGTATTTGAACACATATAATAGACCCTTTATACATGTCCTGAATAACTTGAATATAAATAGTACAAATATTTTTCTTTTCTAAAACTCTTCATAGAAATGGAAATCTCTATGACATCAAAGTTACAAAGTTAAAAGAAGCGGACTTAGCGAACATACCAGCTAAATGTTAATAAGAAACATCACATAAAAGTCAAATTTCCATGTAAATACAATATAGAATGTTGTAGCTAATATCCATGCTTTGAATCTCCTTCAACTAAAGGAAATCCCCTAGAGTAGAGAGTTGTTTCGAGCTTTCCGATGAAAGACTATGCCAACAACTTTACTTTAAAGGCTAGAGATAAAAAAGCCATCTTTACAAGCATAAGCAATTCCCACTCAAATTGGAGGGGCAAATGATTCTTTAAAGGTGGTGATCTAGCCCTTAAATCCATGAAACCTAGAGCCTAAAACTCAAGCCTATGGGACAAGCCCAAGAAGGATACCAGTGGGTCATTGTCTAAAACAATTGTCAAACTAGCAAGGAAAGATTGGCCATTGGAGAGATTCTAAAAGAGACGAGAAACAAATATTAACGAAAATACAAAGAGAGGAGAATGACCAATCCTTGAGTTTGTTCCTATAGAAGAACAAATGCAGACAATCATAAAGGATGTTAGACTGAAGATGTCAATAAAGAGGGCACATGAATCTTCCCTTCCGACAAAGGGTGTGTTCCTTAACTGGCAACAAAGATTGATGTAGGTAAGCCATCTTGGCAAGCGGGAGAAGTAGATAACTCAGACGATGACAATCACATTCCCCTATTTAAGTGTTTCCCTCTCAAGCCAATGGTCCTCAATTCACTAGTGAAGGATGCTGTAGCAGAAGAGTCTACGAAGGAAGTGCTTGTACCCAAATGGAGACAAGTGGTCCACTGGACAAGGCCCATTGTACTCATTGATGGTTAGGAGGTATTCAATGAAAGGATAGAGGTGTTGGTTGCCAACAAAAAACAACCCAACGTTGATGAGGCTAAGGTTTAATTGCCCTGCCCGGATCAACCAGCCACCACAGAAAGAGAAGAATCAAATTTGCCTAATGATTATTTTGATGCATACAAATTGAATCATCACACATTGATCAACCAAATTTACATCATCCAACGGAAAGCAAGAGACAATTATTTCACTGGATTAAAGAATCTTGGCTGGGTTCCACAACTGAATTTACATCATCCAACAGAAAACACCTGATTACGATGTGCTGGTTGAGATGAATGTTTCTCATTTGATTGTACTTTTATTTCTGAGTTATAAGTTTGAGATGTTCAGGGATTTTTGCTTTAGACCTTTGCTTGTCGGGATGAGCATTACGACAATAGTTATAATGATTTTGTACAAGAAAGCCATAGGCCAAATGGAGGATTATATCGCTTCTAAGCAGAAGGTCGAAAAATTGAAGCCCGAGGCTATGCTTAACACAATAGACTCTTGAAAAGGCTGCTAAAGAAAGGAAGAGCAGTAGAGGTTGTTAGAAAAGAAAGCAGCTATGATGCACGAGCAATGAGACCGCCACAACTCTATGCAAGCGAATTCAACCTGCCACCAGAATAATCCGATTGAATGTGTAGGCTTAGATGAAAAGGGTTGAAAGCATGTGGATTAAGACACGTTCCATGAAAGCAAAATTGAAGCACAGGATGAGAGCTTTCAAAAGATTAATATTACATACTGCACAACTGCAACATTGATTAGGTTAAAGCTTAAAGGTTCAAGAGTTGGTTTGACTTAGAGTCCAAAAGGCTAGCATACTTGACCTACATAGGTTAAGACTCCAAGTTTTTGTGGTCACCTAGAGATTATAGAGAGTTTGATGCTCCAAGTTGAAGACCAGATGATCTTAGACATGTAGGCTTTATTATTTCAACAAAAGCTGCATTTGAGAAAGCTTTTTGATAAAAAAGTATTTTTCATACAACTGAAAGCCAAAAAATTATATTTGACAAAACAACAAAGCTAAAAAATAATAGCTGTGAGAGAAAGCTAAAAAATAAAATTTTTGAAAAAGTACTTTGTTATAACTAAGAATGAAAATATCTTCAAAATAATTAAATTTTAACAATCACATTATAATTATTCATCATAAAATAAATAGGATTGAGAAATTAATTGACTATGGCTATTTGAAGCAATTTTTGGCCTCCCCATGAGGCAAGGATGACCAAAAGGCTGAAGATAATAACCCCCAACAGTTGAGGAGGACTCCCTATGAAGTTGGGGGGCTCCCATCGCGCGCTTGCTACGATCGATATCATCTACGACATCGATCCCAGAATTGGCTGAAGATAGTTCGTCGTGGTAGGAAGCATCACTTGCCAGCTTGGGTCGTCCATTTTAATCTCATTCTCTACGAGCGATTACTAGACAAAGGAAATTTCTTTGATGATGCCATAGCCATCATTAAAATAGCAAACTTCAACATGAAGAAACTGCTAGTGGACACGGGCATATCAGTCTCATACTTGAGTCTACTCCACTACAGATAAAGATCAAACTGAATAAACTCCTCAACAATTTCAAGGGAAAAAAAGACAATTTTAGGAATAACCTCCTCAAGAAAGTTCATTCATGATCAAAAGGTATACTTCACAATCAGAATAGGTCCTTCCTATTTCACTAACATTTTGATAGAAAAGAATACAAGCTTCTTAAATATACAAAGCTTCTCAAAGCTATCTTCCAGTTAAGAAGGCAATCACATGAGACATAAATGAACTTAACAGTCATCAATTTTATATTAATCCAGGAAACCCTTCATCATCTCTTGTTAAAGGTCCTCAAACCACCTACTAGCAACACAATATTAGCCCAATGATTTAAGTACAATTCATCCTTCAATCATCATCACTCTCTTTCCTATCAAGGAATATTCAATTATTATCCACTTCCAATAAATTTTAACAGATCGTGGGACACATGGCGTTACCCTATGGCCTTGTTTGGTTGAAGCCTTCAAATCACCTCATCAATTTTTTATACTTATTTGGCATCTAACCCAAATTCTCATATAAAAAATTAACTTTATTTTACTTTATACACAATTTTCAGTACATATTTTTCAATAAAGAAATTAATATTATTTCACATTTTACACAACCTCCAATAATAAAATAATTTTATTTTGCATCATTCATCCTCTCCATTGTCACTAATGTGATCTCCCCTTTGCCTATAAGTAAGAGGACCTCTTCTCCCATGCGGGTAGATTATTTGGAAGCTAGCTCCCTAGAAAGAAGCTGACTAGCAACCAAAGTTCTTCCTCTCTTGTAAATGCCTATGATAAAGCTTTGCGAATGCCTATGATGACCCCTTGTATTAAGAATAGCACAAGTAAATATTGTGTTATATCTCTTGACTTTTGCAAAAGCACACACCGCACTCAGGTCTCCCAAGCAAGATCTACTTCTTATCTACATGGGACCTCCTATGTTGGTCAACATTAGACAGATGAATGATGTAAACTCGTAAAGAATGAGAATTATTGGACTTGATCAAAGTTTCATCATAAGCATTAGTCCTTCAATGTAATGCTTCAACCTAGGATAAAACACAGAAGGGATCACATTGTCCACTCATAAAATAAACAAGTTATTTATTTACAAAATAAAAAGAAACTAGTTCTAAGAACTCAACCATCACTAATAAAGGGTATCCCCATGCCAAAGCCTCCCTGCTTTTGAGAGGGTACTTGTGCAAGGGCATGGTAAGATTAGTCCACTATAGGCAACTAAGAATTTTTTTTTTAATAAATAGGTTGCTTCCAGGATTAACCCGTGAAGGATAATGCTATATCTTTGCATCAAGGTCTGGCCTTAATATCATGAGCCATTTGAATTGTAGTATTATGTCACAGTTATGCATAATTAACTAACAAATAATTAACCATATCTTATAAAATAAAAAGTACAATTATTAGTACAATGTAAAAGTCAACAAGTAATATAGAATAGATCTTTATGAAGCTAGAGGTTTGCAACATACTTTTTATCATTTTCCCCAACTATCAATAGGTTAAGCACAAGTTTAAAGGACTCGTAACATTCAATCACGACGCATTTCATGTACTCATCAGCACAAATACGTTTCCATAGATCAGCATCCTTTGATCTAAATTGAGCTGCCATATCCATTGCGATAGGAATCTGCAAAGAAAAGACATTTAATGATCAGTGACATCAAGATTAGACACCAATAAAACAAGAAAAAAACAAACACAGCTGGTCATAGATACCTTGCTCGCCAGCAAGAATGGTGGCCACTGAATCATCGTCAGGCTTGGATCTGATGAATATGGAACAAGCAAAAGGTCCATTTCTCTGAATTATATCAATAATAAATGGTTAGATCATTGAAAGACAAGCAAATAATGCATCAAACAGGAAAAATGGGCTTAAAATGTTATTTTAAGTGAACGCTCTAAAATGGATCATGTGGTTTCCTGTCACTTATAAGATCCTCTTCTCGGAAGCTGCATATAATTTCATTCCATAGTTGAGCAAACTTTGCAGTTTCAGTTCTCTTGCTTGGTGAAACCTATGTAAAAGGGGAATTAACATATTTGAGACTACAAGTTCAAGCTGCTTCAGAGAATAAAATAACATGCTGTAGCTGTACCTCTGCAAAACTCTTTGACAGAGAAAATCCCTGCTTCTTCCCCTTTTCGGATGGTACCAAGCAAGCATTGAATGCTCCAGGCAATGAATGGAACCGTGATCTCAACATTCCTAGAGTCCGAATCTGTGAGATGACATGTCAAAGACTGTCTTGTTAGCTGACGAAATAGATTTTACAAAGGAAACCATCAGATCTATCATGATCATTTAGTGTTGCTGTGTGCTAACTAAATGCAGTTAAAAAGACAGATACAATACTAAATTCCGAGATATACAACAGTAACAACATTTAAAAAAGATTGTCCCCTTTAAGAGTAATCATGTAATCATGCTGTTTGGAAATGGTTAGACATACAGAAATAAAAATCATCAGGAATGGTCAAACATACTGGAAACCAGTTTACATATG
This sequence comes from Apostasia ramifera, assembly GCA_019297695.1. NCBI lineage: Eukaryota > Viridiplantae > Streptophyta > Magnoliopsida > Asparagales > Orchidaceae > Apostasia > Apostasia ramifera. Next base: position 399,222 of record JAEMOT010001680.1, on the reverse strand, counting down.
ACAACAGTTACAAAACAAAAACTATAAAAATAGTTGTTAGATTAGCAGTAAAACTACCACCATCATTCTTTCGCAAGCCTCATAACATGTCATGCATCTTTGGGCATGAAAAATGCAATCAAACTACACATGGAGAAAAAGACTAATACATAACTGTCACCAAGCTGTGAGGATATCTAAGTGTCATTATATAAGAACCTTTTTGAAAAAGAATGGTGTATATGACATTATAAACCACAAGAGCAACGGTTAATTTTTAAAACAAAAAGAGGCCTGAAAAAAGCTTTAGCATAATGGAATACATCTTTCAATATTATTGTTATAATATAAAGTAGGTAGCAGGCAATGAAGCATGGACACAACACGGGATACAGAATACGATACGACACAAACAAGAGTACAACAATCTGTCAAAAAATAGGACATGACACTTATTGGACACCTTAAATAATTATAATTATTTATTTATTAAATTTTGAATAAAAATAAACAAAACCATAAAATAGGTCAAACATATGTGAAAATCATAGGTTTTTTCTTTCAAAGAGGAAGGAGGAAAAAAACAAAGTGAAGGTGGGAGGAAAAAAACAATGAGAAGAAAAGGAGGAAGAATGAAGGAGACATAGGAATAAAGTAGAAAATAGATAGAAGAAGAGGTGGGAGGAAGAAGACTAAAAGAAAGCGGGAGGAAAAAGGAAGACGAGAAGAAACCGTAGATTAACGGGGATAATAAGTCTAAAGGGTGGGACGGTGGTTGCACCTTGACACAAAGGAGACACAATTACGGCAAGGGAGATGGGCACGAGAGGTAGCATGGGAGAGAAACAAAGATGTAGAGGGTGATAAATAAGCTTCAACCGATTTTATTAAAATTTGAACTGATCTTGATTTATTAAAACTTGAACTAGTTTTATAAAAATCTAAATTAGGTTCTCAGAGTATCTTGGAGTGTCCTGGAGACAGGCACAAGAGGCGGGCACTGAAGAGAAACAAAGTCGTAGAATGTGATAAATAAGATTGAATCGATTTTATTAAATTTGAACTAGTCTTGGTTTACATGAACTAGTTTTATAAAACCTTGAATTAAGTGTCCTAGAACGTTCTAGAAATGTCCTAAAGTGTCCGGACATGTCCTGCATGTTTTTTTTTAAATAAAAATTGGACAATTCGCACATGTTTCGCGTTTCTAATATGTGCCCACGACGTGTCCCACAGTGTTCATGATATGTCCGCATCCAACACAAGTCTGACACTGCCATAAGAGCTTGTTATAATTGCTTTGTGCTTCATAAGTAGAAGGTACATTAAATATGTAGTAGGTAGTAGATATATTTAAAGTTTGATTCATTGTAACTAGACACATCATGTAATATTTAAAGGGACTTCTCCCTTCTTAATAATAAGTTGAATATTTTCGCTCAAAACATAGTATCAAAGCCCCATTAAGGCTTCTTCTCTTCCACTCTCCATACGTCATTGAGAACGCAGCTCATGGGATCACGGTTTCTGCCAATCTTCTCGCCACGACCACTCTCGTCATGCTCTCCTCACAGGGCATCTGTTGTTGCACTAATTCTCTCACCTTAGTGCTCGTCTTGCCACCCATCTTTTTGTCGCTCCATCCTCTTTAAGCCCTCCACTTTCACTCTCCATCTTCGACAACATATCTCTCGCTTACGGCTCTTCCTTCAATTTCAACAATGATCCTCATTGTATTCTCCTCCGGTTATGTCATTCTTCCAGTTGTGCTTTCTTTGACTCCACATAAGTTGGTATAATTATGGATAAATCTAAAACCTCTTTTATTATTACCCCTACTCTATCTGATTCTATAATTATCATTACAGAGAGATTAAGTGATGACAATTATTCTACTTGGGCTGATGATGACCTGTTCATGGGACAAGGATATAAGGAACACCTCACTAAGAAGACTAAAAACATCACCAATGATTGAGCAAAATGGGACAAAATTGATGCTCAACTATGTAGTATGCTTTGGCAGAATATTGATTCCTCACTAAAGTAGATCTTTCGTCTACAGAAGACCTGTTTAGAAGCAGGCCAAATCACTAGACAATAATAATGTCTCTCACAGTTATGTTATTTTCTTCGATTTAATGAATCTTGTTGCTCCACAAAAGCTCAATATGCCTATGTATTTAGGCAAACTTCAATGAGTTATTACCACCTTCAGCAACTCAATCAGAGGAACTTATCAAAATATACCTTTTTCATGCATTTGGCTCTCTTTGGTTTGTCTCCAAAAGATAGTACAATTTGCTATCAAATCCTCACCAAACCCACAATTCCCACCTTGTCTAAGGCATTTTCTTGACTACTACAAAATCCAACAGTACTGCAAATAACTAATATAATAGGCTCATCTGCTTTAGATTCACAACCTAGATCACAAGGAGTGGAGGTTTACATGAAGGTAGTCATAATCGTGGTAGTCACAATAACAACAGAAATCGACCATATTGTGACAACTGCGAAAAGCATGGACACAGAAGTTCGTTGATGGGTCTTAGATGAATGCCCTACATCACACACATTGAATGTTGCTCAATTTAACAATACTAAAAATTTAGTAAGTTTAAAATCTTTTAGCAAAAAAATCCCCTATAGCTGATTATGAGAATATCTTGAAATGGCCAGCTATCAAACAGTCTGCTATGCATATTTCCCCAATACCTCAAACAATGTCATCATTTGTCTCTCATTCTTTGTCCCATGATCCATGGGTACTTGATTCTGCTGCTACAGATCACATTTCTAGTAATAAAAACCTAATCTCCTCGCTTTCTAGCTCAGCTTCTTTGTCTGTCATTACCCTAGCAAATGGTTAACAAACCCAAGCTAAAGGGATTCATCAGGCCAAATATCATCCCTCTATGCCTCTTGAATCTATTCTCTATGTACTTGATTGTTATTTTAATTTGATATTTTTCTATCATTTATACCATTTTCTAAGATGTTCAATCATCTTCGATGACAAATCTACTCTTGTATAGGATCAAGGTATGGAAAAGATGTTTGGAATAGGGTGCGAGTTACAAGGACTTTATCATCTCTCCTTACTAATATCAATAACTTGTTATATAGCAGAAAATCCATTGCTTATCCACAGTTGTTTGGGTCATCCAAGCTTAAATACTCCATAAATGGTGCCCTCTTTATCCACCTTAATTTCTTTAGAATGCGTTATGTCAACTTGGGAAACATACTCAATGTCCATTTCCAAAAATAGTTAATGACAGAGCTCAATCTCCCTTTAGTTCATTTTAATGTATACGGACAAATTTGAATTCTTTAACTTTGGGATAATAACATTTCATTACTTTTAGCAATGATTACTCACAATAGACTTCTTGTTCTTATGAAAAAATAGGTCTGAAGTGTTTTTTATATTTTGAAATTTATCATAATTTGGAGTTACTATTCAAACACTGCGAAGTGATAATGCATAAGAATATCTCTCAATTCCTTTCCAGTCACTTATGACCTCTCACGACATCATTTAACAAACGTCATGTTCTCACTTCACACCTCACAATAAAATAGTTGTCGATCAAAAGAACTGACATTTAGTAAAGACAACACATACTTTACTATTTCACACCAAGGTTCCACTCTATTTTTGGGAAGATGCAATTCTCACTTATTATTAATTAATAAATCGTATATCGACATCAACCATCTATAATTAAGTTCACACTCCATTATAATTCCTAATCTACCATGTTTTCCTTTAACACCTTGCATCTTTAGTTGTACGTGCTTTGTTCATGACCTTAAACCAAGAAAACATAAGCTATCCTCTAGATCTCCCAAAAGTGTATTCTCAGATTACTCTTGAACACAAAAGGGATACAAATGTAACTCTCTTAATATTATATCATATCTACTAATGTTACCTTCTTTGAAACAACTCCATCTTTTTTCTTCTGTAAATTTTGAGTACTCTACAATCACTGAGGATCTTCCTATTCCCTCTCCTACTATTCCACTTTCTATTGAATTTGATGTTACTCTCTAATCGATTGAGCCTACAAATCCATTATCAACAACACTCACTGATCATCAACAAAATCAACATAATGCAGCTACTTACAATTGTGCAGAAGGACCTGAAGCAGAAAACTCACGTATTGCTCCAAGTCCTTTACCTACTGTGGTCCAATCTTTTGTTAGTCCATTAATTGCAGTAAGAAAAAATTTTCTTTCCACCCCAAAATCAAAATCCTAACTATAATTATTTGAGTTATAATCACATATCTTGTTCCCATTATGCTTTTATAGTGTCAAACTTCAACATCAATTCCTAAAACAATAGGTGAAGCATTCTCACATCTTAGGTGACATCAGGCAATGACTGATTAAATGACTGCTTTACACTCCATTGGAACTTGGGACCCGGTTCCACTTCTACCCAGTACAACGATTGTAGATTGTCGTTGAGTTTACACTATCAAAAGTGATCCGGGTGGTAAAATTGATTGTCTCAAAGCTCGTCTTGCCACTAAAAGATATACTCAAATTTGTGGCCTGGGCTTTTAGCCAAGATGTCCCCTATATGTCTCCTCTAATTTATGATAGTCGTTCATTACTGCCTTTATACTAATTAGATATCAAAAATGCATTCCTTCATAGAGAACTATATGAAGTCACCTACATAGAGCAACAATTTGATTTAGTTGCTGAGCTTGAGGGGAGTCTTCCGGAATGGTTTGTCATCTAAAACGTGCACTATATAGACTAAAATAATCTCCTCGAGCTTTGTTAGAATGCTTTAGGGTTGTGCATAGGAATTTGGAATGATCTATAATGAGGTTAATCATCTGGTAATCTATTGTCATTCTTCTAAATGAAGTATCTATCATATTATTTATGTAAATGACATTGTTATCACAGGACTAGATGAAAAAGGAATCTATCACTAGAAACAATATCTATTTCGAAATGTCCAAACTAAAGAAATGGACAGGCTTCAATATTTCTTAAGCATTGAAGTTGCTTAATCTAAAGATGGCATTTTTGTTTCTCAACAAAAATATTATGCCTTGGATATTTTTGAAGAAATGGGGTTATTAAATGCTAAGCTTATAGATACTACGATAGACCCTAATATCAAGTTAAAACTAATGAAAGGTAAGCCTTTAATAGACTTAGGAAAATATTAAAGCCTTGTTAGAAGATTAAACTATCTTAAGGTGACTCAACATAATGTCTTTTCTTGTTTTATTATTAGTCAATTTTCGAAATCACCATGTAGTAGCCATTTGGATGCTGCAATTTGCATCCTTAATTATATCAAAGGAACACGTGGACAAAGTGTTATATACTAGGGATGTACTCAAGTAGTTGGCTACACTAACGCAGATTAAGAAGGGTCACTTATCAATCGCAATTCAACCTCGAGGTATTATGTACTTGTGATGGAAATTTAGTATCCTAAAAAGTAAAATGTCACTGCTAGATCTAATGCCGAAGCAAAATATTGAGCTATGACTGGTAACATTTGAACTTATAAGGCTAAAGAAACTAGTCAACTAATTGCAACAAAGGAATCACAAGCCAATGAAGTTAGTCTATGATAATTAAGTAGCACTACAAATTGCTTCTAACCCAATCTTTCATAGAACCAAACAAATTGAAATTAATTGTCATTTTGCAAGAGAAAAGAAGACAGCCAGAGAGATTGAGACAAGCATTGTCAATTCAAATGATAAACTCGCAGAATTTCTCACCAAGTTTCTCAAAAGCAAAGTTTTAAAACTAGACTAAAACGGCCGAGTTTCCGTAGTTTCGGATCAGTTTTCACCAAAACTGATTTGAAAAAGTTACCAAGTTTCGTTTCAATCGAAAGGTAGTTTCGGCCGAAACTCAATTGAAACTCGACCAAAACTACTAAAACTCGTTTCTTTCTAAAAATTAATATTCAATAATTATCATTAATAAATTTAATTTTGAATTTATAAATTTTAAATAATTTGTAAAAAAAATTGAAACTATCGATGCTAAAACTACCAAAACTATTGAAACTGTTGAAACCGATACGTTTATTTTATGACCAAAATAGAAACTGAGTTTTAAAACCTTGCTCAAAAGTTTTCGAATTAGATAAATACAAACATATATATATATATACATATACATAGAGATGACAAGCTTGGTACGTATAATTTATATGCTCCAAAAGGGAATGTTATAATGTAAAATAGATAGATAGCCGAAACATTAAATATAAGTAGGTAGTGGGTAGTAAATATATTCAAAAGAAAATTACATACATATCACTAAAATCTAGCAATTTTATATATTTAATATCAAAATCTTCAATGTTATATATTGGTCATTAAAATCACATAACAATTATAATCTTTATTATATAGATGCCACAACTTTGTGACATAGTTATACATGAGATATTTTCATATGATTTTAGTAGCCAATATATAATATTAAAGATTTAAGTGTTAAATATGTAAAATAACTATACTTTAGTAGCATGTATATAATTATTCCTGTATTTAAAGCTTGGTTCATTGTATGAAGACACATCTTATAATATTTAAAAGGACTCCTCCCTTCGTAATAATAAGTTGAATATTTTCCCCCAAAACAATTACAAAGATGACAGGAATCGGATCACATGTAGCATATATTTTGGATTCTTGCATAGAGTACACGTGCAATATGGATAGTTCAGAATAGCGTTAAAGTAGAATTAATTGACAATAAAATGATAAAGATTCCAGTGAGATGGCTTCAGCATCTAATGTATTCGGAAAAAAATGCCAAGGTAGGGGAACAAATATTGTGACTGGAATATGCAGAAGAAAGAATTCAAAACAGCAAACATGAATAAAATTTGTTAAAGTAGCTGAGATAATATGGCTTCTTGAGGAGCATATTTAGGATGATATACTGATAGGTACCAGGTAATCTAGTTCCTTTTCTAAGGGTTTTATGATCATTATAAATGGACAAGTGCTCCTTAGATTGAAATATCACCACATGAAGCAAAACGAAATTTCAGAATCATGCTTTTGAACAGATTAATTGGAAATAGCACCTTGAAATAATCATCTCAGCTTAAATCAATTTGCAAATTTCAATACATGTTTTAGTCAGATTGTATTTTGGATAATGACTTCTCCAAAGCCAACTGCATGTAGTTGGAATAAGGTGCTTCTAAGATGAATTATGAAATTACAATTCCTCCAAGTTAAGAGTAATTACCTCTCCAAGTCGACCAACTGCTCCAGAAACACCACCATACAAAGTTGAGAAAATTGCGTACCAAATCTGGGTGTCCATAAAATAAACCTGCAAAAAAAAAACAATAAAGAGTGAGAACACCACATGTTGACTGGAGCCAAGAAAAAGATGATCACTCCACTAAGCTTCTGATTACCATATGAACAAGTAATCATCAGTGGCTCTGATCTAATCACTATATAGCCATCTAGAATGACTGATCAGATCCATGCCTATTTTAGTTATGTTATTCAGTCAATTGAGTTAGTCCATTCAAGCATGTTATTTAGTTTGAGTTGACTAGTCCACTAATTCATTTGGTTGATCCAGTCGAGTCTGATTTTATTTTTAACCAGTTCATATCGATGTTGTTATTTACCTAGTCCCATAATGTTTATGTACTTTTGGGAAGTTATTAGCCCCTCTGTTTATATTATTTGTATACATTTATATGATGATTTGTTTGTTTTGAAAGTTATATATGAAGTGAAATAAAATTAGCATTATCTTATCAAGTGTAAAATTATGTTGTAGAATACACAATAAGTCAATTTTTCAATTTGAAATATGCATACGATGTTAAATATTATTAAATTTTAATCTTGAAATATATGGCTAAAGTTAATTAACTTTAACCTTTGTGAAAAAAGCACCCTTAAACATGAGCCTTGATTGACTAAATCTCAAGTTTAATTCGAAATTATGACCGTGATGCAATCTGTATTGCAATAATACCAATTGTTGTTAATGCCTTCTTCTTGGTTCCTTCTTCCTGGTTCCTTCTTCCATAACCAAAGCTCAAAGAAGGAAGAGATAAAAGAGCCCATGGAGAATATGGTCAAAAATCCATAATAGAGCCTAACCACGATCAACAGGATGATGAAGAAAAGGATTAGAGCCTACGGTACGAATCAATAAATCTTATTGTTTTGGTGGATCAAAGGCTTAGGGTCTTGATTGAGAATCTCTAAACCCTAGTTATCCCAATTTCCTATATAGCCCACGCCTCACCCAATGTTCCTTCACCATAGACTAGCCAAAACTATTGTGTTGTCATTCGAGCAACATACTTTCAACAAGCAACTCCACCAAAGCCCATCACTAGATTTTAGCAGTTTTCTGCCATCTTTCTAAGTAGAGATAATAAATATCCTCTCAATACCTCTTTATCTACTCTTGAGAGAACACAATAATATTTGAGCTCCCCAACTCCTATCCCTCACATAAGCATTTGATTCCAAAACCACACCGTGATGAGCTTATGGAATTCGTCAAGTTCACATGTGCATCTGAATAACAAAAAGCTCAATAATTTCTCAGCATCTACAACACTAATGAGTTTTACATGTGAGTCAAACATCTCACACTTCTACCAACTCTGACAAGTCAAACTATAATGGACATCTTTACAATATTTTTTATGTGGGTTTTGCAATATTATTTTAAAGGGATAATAGCAACTAAATCCCTCTAGCTTGGACATATGTGCAATTAGACCCCTCTAGTTTTCAAATTAACCAAATTTGTTCTCTAATTTAAGATAATTTTCAAATAGATCTATTGCTATTAATAAAGAGACTCAATGAAAAATATTTATTTAATTAATGTACTAGTTCGAGTAATTTAAAAACTATATCAACATTTCAGATAAACATGTCCAACCTAATGTAGTAATTAGAGAAAATATTTTTTATTGGGTACTTTTATTAATACTAAAGGACCAATTTGCACGTTCTCTCAAACTAGAGTACCAGTTTGGTTAATTTGAAAATTAGAGAGCCCAATTGCACATAGGCCAAAACCAGAGAGCTCTAATTGCTATTAACCATACTTTAAATTATCAAGTAAATTATTGTTGACTTAGTCAAGCTCTTCTTACTTCTATTTGTTTACTTATTTTGGTGATGTGTCTAATTTAGTATTATTTATTTTTGTTTTAGGGAGGATTAGACCTCTATTTATAGAGTTTGTAATTGAAAATGTGAATTTAAACCTTGAATACTGAAATTTGTGTTTGAGTGCACTAAGTCCTAATTATCCTTTTAAGAGCGAGGAAAATAAGGGAAAAAAATGTTAAAGCCATAACCAATTTGTGATCCAACTTAAGCCATACCCAAGGTACGTCCATTAATGGCCTCTTTTACAATTTATTGACTTGTATCGACACCAAGCTTCCTCTTCAACGAGCCTTCCTAACCGTGGGTTTCCTGTGACGAACAGAGAGATGAAGAATTTTGCATGGTTTGACCAGAAGCTTAAAGAAAACTAGTGAATGGACCGAAGAGTGAAGGAAGAGAGGAATAAGAACTAAGACAATGGATTTCCCATTAATATATCTCAAATACTCTCCCGAAACTACAAGAGAAAAAATCTCTACACTGTATAAAGTGTCTCTATTTATAGAGATGAAAATGATAGAACGGAAAGGTTGTAAGCAAGCACAAATGTCACCTAATACAACCAAATCACCATTTTGCATTGTTACACCCACTACCTAAGTACATTGGTCTTTGTAATCTAGCAACGTGGACTAATACAAGTGTCTGGTGAGCTTGGCCAGTTACAGGCTTTTCCAACAATCTACTATAGCCCCGCAAAACTTGTCTCGAGCCAATCAGTCATGTGAATCCTCGGGCGGCTGTCGTAGTACTCCAGGTATTCCTCAAGCTAAATCCTATTGATTTTGATTGTACCAATTATTTTAGTATTATTAAACTAACACTTGTCTTAAATGTGCTTACAAGTTAATTATCCTATTAAACACAAAGAAGTTCAAGTCCAAGAGATCAAAACTATCATCTTATATTTTATTTTATTCCCTAACACATTTATGTAAGCATGTGCATATTTGCCAAGGTTTGTACTTGTGCTTTTCCCTTTAGTTTTTTAGTTTAGAAAACCTTTGCTTTGCATTTGTTTGTTTTAATTAGTTGTTAATCTGAAATCTCAGCCAATTAATTATTATAAATAATTTAGATTGAAAAGTGTATCTTACTTAACTAATCACCCGTAATCAAGTGATTTAAAAAGAGTTTGAAGCTTAACTTAAAACCAATTGCTTATTATGAATTAATTTAGATGAAAGTTTAGCTTAACGCAAACCCTTCATTTGCCTATCTTTGTATCGTTGGGTTGAAGTCTTTCTATGTCATGGTTGTTAGTGTCAGATGATGTGATGATATATTTCTTATTTCATGCTCTTTCTTATTAAAAGCCTTTTTCACCTACTTTTTGTACCTTGTTGTCCATGTACCATAAGATAACATTTAAATATTATCTTAAATATTTCTTTAGGCTAAACTAATCCTAATGAAGTGCTTTCATGCCCATTAACTAAGTGTTTAGTGCTTTGTTCACTCCTTGTGTATTGTGTATTTTTTTTATCCTTGCTAATCAAATTTGATATTGTTATATCCTAAATTTGATTTGAATCGCTACTCAAAAATTAATACATTTGTATTAAATTATTATATAAACTTAAATTAAATTCTTAGGTCTTTTTGTATTCAATTATTGTACTAGAACCTCTTTTGATTCTTTGTTGCCTAATTTTTTAAATTGACATCTACATTGTTTTGTTATTTTCATAATATCTCACCATTGAATTATACATTGAGTCTATCTAAATCCAGACTTGTATAAATTAATTATTTTCTTTGTTAGAAAATATATATTCTTCAACAAAATCTCATTTGTTTAATACTTAATTAATTTTCATTAATCACAATGCACCTCCCATCTTGGGAAGACTTTGGGCCAAAACCTCAATCACAGATGATAGGGTTAAAGAATAGCTTGAATAGGGATAAAGTCTAGCAGCAATCTTGCTTTGAATCATTAGTTAAGGTTTCTCCTCCGGTGCCTTTTCTTGTCCACTCTTCAAGATTTCCTATTTTAACTCTAATCTGCTTCTTGATTGTTCTCCAAGGTTATGCCTGCATTCCCTTGGGACATACAAAGTGTTTCTGGACCTACACAAGGCTTCTTCGAGACTTCACTAAGGTTTTACTAGCTTGAAAACTAACCTTGATTCCTTTGTGCAATTTAGCTACCAAGTTTCCTTCTTTTCCTTCCGTGTTGCCTCCATGCGCTCAGGATCTCAATGTAGAGGTATTGTCCGCTTTGGCTTTAGGAAAACTGCGTGACTTGAGCGCTTCCCAGGAGGTCACCCATCCCAGTGCTACTTCAGCCCAAGCATGCTAAACTATAGAGTTTTCCATCACTAGCATCACGGTTTTGCCCCAAAAGGCGCCTCTACCATTTGAGATCACGTTATCTACTTATACAGCTCAAGATCTCCCTCATTTTTCGATGTGAGACGATTCATTCATGTTCCCCTCTCACCACTCATTATTCAGCCTAGAAGCCTGCCAGGAGCTGCACTTTACCTCAGTGATTCCTTTCTTTTAGGACATCACCCGGCAATCACTCCCCGCCCTCTTCTAGGCCCACAAGCTTCCGCCTGGTTCGTCCTCAAACCACATCGTACTGTGGGAGGTCGGCTCTGATACCATACTGTAACATCCCGTGATCTCAATGTAGAGGTATTGTCCGCTTTAGCTTTAGGAAAACTACGTGACTTGGGCGCTTCCCAGGAGGTCACCCATCCCAGTGCTACTCCATCCCAAGCACGCTCAACTATGGAGTTTTCTATCACTAGCCTCACGGTTTTACCCCAAAAAGCGTCTCTACCATTTGAGATCATGTTATCTACTTATACAGCTCAGGATCTCCCTCCTTTTCCGATGTGCGATGATTCACTCATGTGCCCCTCTCACCACTCATTATTCGGCCTAGAAGCCTGCCAGGAGCCGCACTTTGCCTCAGTAATTCTTTTCTTTTAGAACATCACCCAGCGATCACTCCCAGCCCTCTTCGGCCATGGGCGTCACAGTTTGGGTGTGATCAAGAGATCAAATATCGAAGGAAGAATAAAGAACACGAGAAACAGACCATACAGGTTTGGATTCAACCTGACTCAAAGCCAACCCAACCCGACACAAGATGGAGAGGTGATAAGTGGAGTTTGTTGTAAGGAAATTTCCTCTTACGTAACTAGGTTGATTTTCCAATGTATAGTTGAATTTTCTTAGGGATAAAACTTCCTCTATGTTTTTTAATTGTATTTTATGCTTAAAGGTTGCTTGTTCCTCCTTTTCCTATATATGTACTCTATACTTGACCATCTTTTATAAATAGGAACCCCCTTTTGTACTTGGAAATCATCCAAGTAAGAAGTTGCAGGTCTTTTGTGTTTCAAGGCTCTTCACCTCTCCTCTCCTCTCCTCTCCTCTCCTCTCCTCTCATCTCCTCTCCCTTTCTCCACCACATTCCCGCTTTCCTAATTTAGGTCCCTTTATCCCCCTCGCTCTCTCCCTCTCTCTCTCTCTCAGTTCCTTCTATATTCCAACAATAGAAGAAATATTGAAGGAGACAAGAGAGAAAGATTACTAAATAGAGAATGTCACAAGAGATAATACTCAAGACAAAGTTGAATTACTTTGAGTAAGTGGGTGGAAATTGACTATAATAGCCAATTTAAGGAGTATTTGATCACGGTTTGAGAATGATCTCCTAATCATTTATCATTTCTAATCGCCTATCCACATCATTAAGTTGCCTTGCCTATAGATTTGCTAAAACCACTCTTTGTACACAGAAACTATGACCACAAAGAGTCTTCTTCGAGAACCAAACTTTAGACCTTCGTGAATTTCAGTCCCGTTTGGTTTTGAGAATGTAGTCATTTAACTCTCCCATAAACATGTAAATATTTCTTTATATTTCTCATTGAAGAATATTTAGTTTGATTATAATCATATTGTTTATATATTTATACACATCTACTATTCTCAAACAGAGAGTTTCCCTCCCAAAATACAAAGAATTTCTTTCTCCTAGCAGAATACGAAAAGTTTTTTCCCACTTAATAACTTTAAACAATAATAATATAATTAAAAATACAAAGAGTTTCTTTCTGTCAACGAAATACACAAAGTTTCCTCCCCTTAATCACTCTAAACAATAATAGAATAATTACAATTGATTATAAAAATATGTAACACTATCATCATGTTCCCTCTAAATGGAATACTACGTGTTTCGCTCAATAAAGCATGGACACGACATGGGATACAACACAAAATGGACACTGAGAAATGACAATCTTTCAAAAAATAGGACATGATACTTCTTGGACACATTAAATAAATATAATTATTTATTTATTATATCTGAATAAAAATAAAAAAAAATGATAAAATTAGTCAACTATATGTGACATTCATGTTTTTGTTTCATGAGTTTTTTCTTTCAAGAAAGAAGGACGAAGAAAACTAAGTGAAGGTGGAAGAAAAAAAATGGGAAGAAGAGGAGGATTAAAGAAGACAAAGGAGGAAAGAAGAAAATGGATGGAAAGAGGAGGAAGAACACTGAGAGAAAGTGGGAGGAAGAAGAAAGAAGAGAAGATACCTTAGATTTAGGAGAAGCAATCTGATGGGTGGGATGGTGACTGCTCCTTGACACAAGAGAAAGGCGATTAGGGAACGGGAGACAAGACACGGGAGGCAAGCACAGGAGAGAAACAAAGCTGTGAAGAGTAATAAATAAGTTTGAAGCGATTTTATTAAAATTAAAACCGGTCTTGGTTTATTAAAACTTATACTGGTTTTATAAAAATCTGAATTAAGTTCTTGGAATGTCTCAGACGTATCCCAGAGTGTTCCCAAAGGGCTTGTTTGGTTGGAGGATGAATTTGGGTAAGGAAAGAGAAAATAATTTATCTTATAGAGTTGATGGGAAAGAAATTTATTTTAATATTGGGAGGTGTGTAGGATGTGAAATAAAGTTATTAAAATTTATAATAAATTTAAAATATTATTAAAATATTTTTTTGCCCATTTTTGGGCTCATGCCAAACAAGGCCTTTGTGTCCTAGAGTATCCCCGAGACGGGCAAAGGAGGCAGCATGCAAGAGAAACAAATCCATTGTGGGTGATAAACAATATTGAATCAATTTTATCAACGAACTAATCTTGGTTTATAAAAACATAAACTGGTTTTATAAAAACATGAATTAAGTTCCTAGAGTATCTCGAAAGTGTCTTAGATGTGTCCTAAAGTGTCCAGATGTGTCCTATATGTTTTTTTTTTAAATAAAAATGGGACAGCTTTCGGCGAGTCCGACGCAATCCCGTCGTGTCCACAATATGTCTGTGTCTGACACGTGTCCGACACGACACTACTACGAAAACCTATTAGAAATGTTCAGACTTCATAGGTTTCTCCTATCAATGGAATATGTAGAGTTTCTATTATCTACTTCTATTGCAATGAGTATTTTTCCTCCCGGGAATATGAATGTTCATTTTTAACTTATTTAAACAATTATACAAAAATAATAAGAAATATGATACAATTGTAATTATTAGATCATATAATATAGTAATAATTTTAATCAATTATAAAATATGTAATAATATCCTTATGTTCCCTCCCCATTCAATAAAATACAAAGTATTTCTCCTCTTAGCAGAATATGAAAAATTTCTTCTAACTTAATTAATCTATACTATATATTAAAAATGGGAGAAATAATTTAAATAATCTATGAATATTTAACAATTGGTAAACTAAATTAATTATTATTTAATAAATTAATAAGATTAAAGTAAAAAATTGATTAGATTAAACCCAAATTAAATTTAATCTAAAATTCCTCTATTTTCTATTCTAAAAAAAGTTCTCTCTCCCACAATACAAAGAATTTCTTTCTCCCAGTGAAATACAAAGAGTTTCATCCCCGCAACCACTTTAAACAATAACAGAAAAAATAGAAATACAAAAGGTTTCTTCCTATCAATGAAATATATAGACAGTTTCTAGATATGTTAACAAATCTATTGCTAAACGAGAATTAGCAGAATCGCTGTAAAATTAGTGTAAGTTGATTGAAACATGAAAATGTCTACGTATTTTGGCTCAATAAGAATTAATTGTTATAAACATATTCAAAATTATGCAAACTATTGCAACATTGCACATGCAAAGCATATGCTATATAACTAGTGCAATGCAAACCAAACTTTTATTTGATCATCATATCCAATGTCACTTGTAATTACAATTTATCAAACTTGCAATGTGACAGGTCTCTCATTCCTATGCTTTATGTCATTCACGTGAAGGCTCGATAAACGAACTTCCAATTGATGATGTCATGTGAAGCTTTCAGTAAATAGTTTTCCAATAGCAAATCCCTATTGTGAAATCCTCAAGTGGCTCAATTAAGATATGTATCTTCTAGATCAAATTGATTAAGATATCTTCATCAATATGTCTCTATTAGATCAATTGATTATTATAAACTGAATTCAATTCAAAGTTATCTATTTGACTAGAATGTTAGATTTAGGTAAAACTAAAAGAACTGAATTTTAATCAAGAACCAATTAATGCAGTTGTTACATTTTAAAAGGTCAAGTTTCATTGACAGCCCACATCTAATTTAGTAAATTTTAATTCATCAATGATCCATCCAATTTGAACTCTAATTTGCAAGAGTTTAGTTTTCTCAATTATCACAAAAATTGTTCTTTGAAATAATTAACCTTATCAGATATTTAGCAGAAACTCTCAAAATTAAAATATCAACCACATTTAGCAACAACACACTGTCTCACTGCAGGCATGAACCAAGTCTTCATCATAATTGACTAATTCAATTAAGGCATTGTTTCTCCTTTAATCTCAATAATGACTAGGTAAGTAGATTTCAGAATAAAACTATTTGATAGGATTGCCAATTATGCTTTAACTGAGAGATCTACTAATTCAATTTAGATTATTATTGTTGAAATTTAATTGTGAGAGTCCCAATTTGATTTACATTCTCTGGATATCTTAATTGAATCAAACTGATAGCCTCAATCTATCATAGTAAATTTAAGTCAACTCTTTTTTTCCTTTTTCTTGATAGAAAGTATCCAACTATTGAAGCAAGAAAGAAGCGGCGCAGAATGCAGCCATTTTACAGAAAAGGCTTCCAGGCCTCCTCTAGAATGGTGAGAATGAAAACACTGAGCAAAGCCCGAGGAAAGAAGACCTTCCTCAAGAACTCTTTTTTTCCTTTTGAATGACCTTGCATTCAAAAAACAATTGTTTTTTTTAATGACTTTGCATATATGTAGTGATATTAGGGTATCACAAAATCAGTTTGCTTTGTGCTAGATAGATCTACTATGAAAGCAATTCATTTGTTCAGAAGTTTAATAGAGATATTTAGAAAGAGAAAGAAAGATCCGTATTTGAGTTTTATTAATTTAGAAAAAACTTATGATAAAATTTTAAGAGAAATGCTCTAAAAAGTTTTAGAAAAAAAGAAATTTGCATAACTTACATTTAAGTTATTCAAGACATATATATAGGGGATGTTACTTGTGTTCAGATACAAGAGAGTTTGACGAAAAAATTTTTTATTTCAGTTGGATTACACTAAGGTTCAACTTTAAGTTCATATCTTTTTACATTAATTATGGAGATTTTGACTAATCATATTCAAGAAAAAGTATCTTGGTGTATGCTTTTTACAGATAATATTTTCCTCGTTCATAAAACTAAAAAAAATGCTAAGGTAAAACTCGAGTTATGAAAAAATACATTAGAATCTAAAATTTTTTGTCTTAGTAGATTAAAAATTGAATATATAAAGTGTAAATTTAGCAAGATAGAAGCAATTATAGTAGTGGTGAGATGATAATTGATGCTCAAGTTGTTAAAAAAAGTGAGCGATTTAGATATTTTAAATTAATTATGCAAAATAACGATGAAATAAAAGGTGTTATTAGCACAATCCAAGTAGAATGAATAAAATAAAGAAATACATTTGACATATTATGTGATAAAAAAATCACTCAAACTTAAAGATAAATTTTATAAAATAGTTATAAGACCAGCGATGTTATATGATGTTGAATATTAGCTTACAAAGTAAAAACATACAAACAAAATAAGTGTCGCATATATGAGAATACGAAGGTAGATAGTGGATATATGTGAAAAGACAAGATGAGAAATGAGTATATCCACGAGAAAATTGAAGTAGCCTTAATTAAGGATAAGCTTAAAAACAATTGGCCCAAATGGTTTGGAAATATAAATCGCAGACTTATAGAAGCTCCAATAAGGAAAGTTGAATTATTAGATCTTGCCCATGTAAACTGAGGAAGAAAAAGGCCAAAAAAAATATAGTAATAAACTATAAAAAATGATCTTACATATTTGAAGTTAAATGAGAATTTATTATTTCATAAAATGCAATGGAAATAAAAGATTCATGTAGCCAACCCACCTAATGGGATCAAAAGTTGGTTTGTAGTTGTTGTTGAATGACAATACATAGTTAGAGCTAAATGAAAAGCTATTGTTAAGCACAATGGAAACATATGATTCATGTAGTCGGCCCTGTCTAGTGGGATAAAAGCTTGATTGTTGCCATTGTTGTCCTTTCTTTTGTGAAAGACAAGTCGATTTAGTTTGTGGGATTACAAATTTCAATTATCACATAACTAATCTTTCCAAATAATAAGCTTCATTGATGATAATTTGCCATTTGATTGTTGATTTCTGAATTGCATGTTAAATCTGCATTTTGCCCTACACCAATCACAACTAATTCAAGGAAAGTTAATAAAAAAATATTGTTGATAACTGAGGCAAGTAATAGTGATGCTTTACCATAAAAAAAAAACGGTTATAGTGATGCATACCAATACTACAGGAATCCAGAGAGATATGACTGCACCAATATTGGCATTAACTGCATTTTGACATCAAAGTCGGTTTCAAAGAAAATTCATATAACAGGATACCAAATCAAAAGATTTTAGGGATAGTGTACCATTAGGAAGGAACTCATGCCAGGCATAATGAACATTGTGAACTTTCATTATATCTTTTGTTGGCTTTATTAGAGGCTTTATCTGTCCGTTAGTTTAATGTATGTTATGCAAAAACATGAAAAATATGCCTCACGTAAATCATAATTTGCAAAGGCAAATCATACCTGGACAAAATAGCTAAAGGAAAATTTTGAGCTCAACAACAATAGCCAGAACACAGAGTACCTGAAACATAAGTGCTTTAATAAATCAAAAAACAGATGATAAGAGAATTTTTCTTTTTAAAATTTTTTAAACATACTTGAAGAGTGTCAACTGACTTTCATGCATACCCCTTCCGACATATATTCTAGGCTGCAAAGGATAAGCGAGAAGACAAAATAAGAAATTATCCATGGCCTGAGAGAAAAAAGAAGATATAGACAAGTGCATATTCCAAATAATAAAGTAAAATGCATATCATGGTTTTTCTCCATATTTAGTCCCTTAGGAGACGTTTTTTATGGACAAGGGAAATCTTAGACACAAAAAAGCTTAATCCTATAGGTGGTAATCTAGGAAAATAGCTAAAATAAACCTCATTTTCGTATATTAATGTGAACAACAATCCGAGAAATATAGACCTTTAACTGTTGGAATCATGTTTAACATGTTACTATCTACCCCTATACAATTAAACACATGTTAGGATAATTCACATCCTGACAAAAGGAACTTGATATGCTATTTAAGGATAATTGGGGAAGGGAAACTATTCTAGACTAAGGGCTCGTTTGGTTAGAAAGTTATTTTTGGGCAAGGAAGAAAATATATTAGTTTATAGTTTTGATGAGATATAAATTTATTTTAATATTGGAAGGTATGCAAGATGTAAAATAAAGTTAATTTTAACGTTAGAATTTGTGTTTGATGTAAAATAAAGTTGATTTTTAATGTTGAAATTTGTGCTAGATGTGAAATAAAGTAGTTACAATTTATGATGAATTTAATAAAATAGTGATGAGGCTTTTTGGAGGCATGAACAAGCAAGCCCTAAGGTTCAACAATCTAAATCTAAAAGAATTCAGCTGTTGCTATTAAGCATAGGTTTCAAATTGTTGAAATGACATATAAAATATAAAATAAAGATCCTATTAAGATGAAGATGAGTGAAAACTGTACCTGAGACCACCATAGAAAAAAACGGATAATGTGCCAATCAGAGCTTTCAATACACCGACGCAGCATAGGAAATATGAACAGCATTGCAGCTATCAGATTTGGAAGCACGTACAATGCAACAGCCATCATATACAGCGGTGGTACCCCCTTAACTTGACCAAGCCACTTCTTTACAACCACTGATAGACTAATTGGTGAACTGGAATGCAAGTATAGAAGAGGAAGAACAACAGCCCATGCCAAACTGGCAGTCATCTTAAGAAAGTTTCTCATTACAGCAGTACATTTTGATCTATGGTAACCAGGAAAATTAAGTAGAAGATCCAACAAGCCTATCATTAAGAGGTGTTATGAGTTAACATAAAAGAAAGCATTTGCACAAACATAAAGGATTATAGGTATAAAAGAGCATGTGAAATGAGAGGAAAAAGGGTCTAGGCATCACACATCTCATGATCATGTCAAATGCATGGCTGTATGCGTGTGTTCGAAATACTTTCAGGTACTCTAGGAATGAACTTCTCTCTTACATAAGACTACTATTCGAGGTTGCAAAAGTATTAAAAAGGAGTTTAGTGTTACAAGTAAATAAGACATCTAAAGAAACAAATATCAAATGTGTAATTTGAGTGAACTGCAACCTACGGAATATTGGGGACCAATATGCTTCCGCACCAAGTAGTTTCTTGGACAGGGTCCAATAAAGTGGATATTGCTTGGTTTTAGGCTACATGGTGAATGGCCCATTCTTTCCTTGAAACTTGTGAACTAATTAAAAAGATATTTTGATGACTGTAAACTAAAAAATAACTTGATAGGATGTTATACAAAAATATCTACATAAGTCAAGTTAACATCACAAGCTGCATTCGAAAAGATTAAATGGTGAAATATCATTCATAAACCAACCAAAAATGGTTGGGATAAGGATAATCAGATCACGATGGATTGTATGCCAATACCAACAATGTAATCATGGTAAAGTATAATATCAAAATAAAAGCCAAATCTCATAACACTGGTTAAAAATTAGAATGTTTAGCTGATCGAACTTGCAGTCTGGTTTCACATAGATGTATTTATTGGAACTACTAATAAATTAAATATTTAATGTCTAAAAAGTGATACTTCATACAATTACCACTTAAGATCCAGCTTCTTTTAACTCCTATTCTTGTGTATATACAAAGTTAAAAGCAGTTTATTTACAAAAACTTGTGGTTGTCAATCCAAAAAATCTCAGTGGACTGTATAGCACAAGGCATCAGGAACTAGGCAGATTATATTTTCTCAGCTGTACTGTAGATAAATTTCTCTCAAATTTATGCAGCCAGATGAAGCACCAACAGCTAATTAATATTAGCAATACAGCCTAGTTGAAAAATAAAAGATTTTGAGTTTCAAGAAAAATGCAAGATTTTCTTTTTAAATGACATAATAAGCTAAAACAATCAACAAGCTATGAAAAAAATGGAAAAGATTGAAGAAATTTCGTACATTGAAATAAGCGCAGGAATGCTGCCGTGATAAAAATACTAGATATGGGATAGAGGAAATTCCTTTCTAGGATGTCATTCACCGTATAACCACTCCATGCAATAATTATCATTGCCTGAAAAAGTTTCAAAAAGATGCTTAGATTATCACAGTCAAAATAGGTCAAACTGTTATCATCCGCATAATCAAAGAAAATATAGAACAGGAACTTCCCAGAAGTGCATACCTGCAGTGCTAGGATATAAAAGGTCCACAAACGATCAAAACTTCGAAATATGTGCCAAAATGTCCTTGTCTCAATGAAATATGATTTCCCAGTGCGTTTGCAAGACTTGCACTTATATGGATGTCCACCCTGCATGTAAATTATTGAAGAAAGTGGACTGCTTTGCATTGCCAAATAAAGATTAAGCAAATTAAATAATACCTGCATTGTCTTTGCTTCACATAAAGAAATGAAGAACTCAGCATCATCACGCATAGGCCAACCCAGTAAGAAACAATCTGGAGACCTAGATAGATTTAACAAATCCAATGAATGCTACAACAAGCCAGTTATATTTGAACATGTCTAGCAAGTAAAAAGTTTATACAAACCAGAAAAATTCATTCAGATCATCATAGTTACACCAAGCTGAATGTGGGGCTTTTCCGTTGTTGCTTTTCTTGGCTTCCTGATAAAACAATCTCATATCTTTAAAATCCACGCAACCAAAGAAAATATATGCTGTATGCATAAAATTAAGAAATATACCATTTCAATCACATGATGTATAGGAGTGATGACTTTCTTCAGAAAAGCTTCATCATCACCACCATACGAAGGCCTAATGTTTTCTCCAGTTACAACGCTTACATTTCCAGCCAAGAGACCGTGTAATTCATATGCCATCTTCAAATTAGAAAACTCATTAAAAGAAGTCATCAACATCATGAAAATACTTAGAAGAGTTGGTCAGAACTTGTGTTAGGAAAAACAAATGAAGAGATCATACATTGTGAAAAATGTAGCAAAGGCATTCTGGCATAAAGCGAACATTGGCAGCTTCTCCCCATATAAGAAGATATAGGCACATGTAAAGAATCTTTCTCTGTTGAGCCTCCTGCTTATCATGAGGAAGCCTGAAATAGTGGGAGGACATCATCAATATGCAATGTAAGTGTAACATAAGCACAGAACCTAAACTATCAAGTTCAGATTTTCTATTTAGACTTACTGTAAACAGTGTTTACATCCCAAATATTTACACCATTTCTTGTAGTTCTTAAATAGCTTATTCATGACTGCATCAACAGCTCGAACATCCATCTGCACAACATAATTATGCTACTTTAGAATCCAAAACAGAAAAGAAAAGCATGTAGAAAAATCCTCAGACAAGATACTGGTGCCATTTATGTTATTTCAGTGTAAGGCACGGAAATTAACACACACACAGACACAGCAATTTCAACAACAAATAATTCTTACCAAAAATATTACCGCAGAAACTGAGAGACATGTGGATATAAGTAATTTCAACAACAAATAATTCTTTCCAAAAATATTACTGCAGAAACTGAGAGACATGCAGATATAAGTATGGTACAGTAATCTTAATTGCATAATATTTCTTTGCCAGAATATATATCACAACATTTATCTATAAAGCATTGGACATGTGCTGAAAAAAAAAATCTGCAAGCAATTTGACAGTTCAGAATTTCAGGAACAGTTTAACTCACGCAAATATCATAAGCTCTACAGGATATTCAAATTTTACACCTCCTCTCCACATGGTAGTGCGCAATACTCACCATGCAATTGCTGGGCACTTCTAATATAATAAAGGAGAACAGTATCTACAACTTTTCATTTGTTCAGTTGCACATCACAGCACTATATGATACTTGATGCATGTCATTTTAAGTGAAGAGTCATTCAAGTTTTGGAGATAGCAGGCCAGGATGCAGCATGCCTTGGTCAAAGGTTCAGGTTTTATTAAAGATAGGCGAAAATCAACGTTAGCAAGCAGCAAAATTAAATGCTCCCGCTGGTTACGAACATTGTCTCTCTGCAAACAAAGAAAGATAGGTAAAAGATTGTACAAAGAAAAATAAAGCGGCAACAAATGAAAACCTACTGCACTTCAGAAATCAAACCTGAAATCCAAACATAACCCTCAACCAATCCAGAACATCCATATCTCCTTGTTTCTGCCTTTGGGACTCAAATGAAGATGGCCAATACAACCCTTGCGTGTTCTTCAAAACACGCACAGAAGCCTTAATCTGTTGTGCAAAAGAACAGACAAAACTCAACAACTATGTAAAAAAAGCATGATTGCTTGCTTATTCATTGATGGGAATGCAAATATATACAAGTGTTCTGTTTACGGCAGAAGCTAAACCAAGAAAAGCAAAAATTACATACAAGGAAACTAACAAATAAAATAGAAACTAAAAATATATATATAATTATTCCTAAATCATAACTTACAAGCTTAAGCTTCTAGGTCATTTGGCAACCAGAGATTTGTCATATTATCAAAACCAAAGGTTTCAAGTTTGAATCCTAGTAACCTCCATTTGTCTATAGCTTAAGATTAATAAATAAATACATATACCGAACTCCATGCTAAAAAGCAAATAACTTTGCAAATAAGTAAGCATGTTAGAATACATAATTATTCTTGAACCCTAACTTACAAGCTTAAAGTTAAAAAAGTGCATATGTTGAACTCCATGGTACAAAAATAATAATAAATTTGCGCATGAAAAGGCATGTTAGAATATATAATTATTCCTATACCATAACTTACAAGCTTAAGCAATTAGGTCAGTTGGTAACCCTCCGCGTCGTTGCCGGGTCCCAAGTCCCGGATGAGAAACGCGGAGGGTTGCGTTAGGCAGTCGACAGCCAGCGTAAAACTTATCGAATCAATCATGACATAAATCATTTAGAAAATTGCGCTAAAGTTAGAGCGTTCCCCGGAAGAGACGTGCTATATTGCCTGAATACAGTAAAAAATGGGTAAGGGCCGCTGCATCGGCACCCGGGTGTAGTGAAAAATGAGCAAGGGTTCCCACATTATGAACGGATGCGGGTAAAGAAGCTAGTCCATCATACTAGAACTCAAGTCAGTAGAATCAGATTAGGAACTTAGAATATAGACAGCCTGACGGGCAAGCTAATGGAATTAATGGATATTATGGTTCATAAAAAGATTAATATTTTGTGCCTGTAGGAACAAAATGGGTTGGAGAGAAAGCTAAGAAAATTGATGGCTTAGATTTTAAATTTTGGTACTCTGGTAAGAATAAAAATAAGAATGGAGTGGGTATAATTATGGATAAGAGCTTGAAGGATCACGTAGTGAAAGTTAAGAGAAATTGTGATAGAATTATGGCTTTAAAAATTATAATCAATGAATGATTATTAACATTGTAAGTTTGTATGCTCCCCAAGTAGATTTGGATGCGAGCATAAAGAAAAATTTTTGGAATGATTTGGAAGAGTTAATACAAGAGATACCTCAGGAGAAAAAATTATTTATTGGAGGAGATTTAAATGGACATGTTGGAAGTGTTGCTGAAAAAATTTAATAGCATCCATGGTGGATATGATTTTGGAGAGATAAATGAGGAGAAAAAAATTATTTTAGAGTTTTTTTCTCCATATGATCTTGTAATTGCTAATACTTTATTCAAGAAGAGAGAGAAGCATGTCATCACGTACAAGAATGGAACTTCAAGAACTCAGATTGATTATTTTCTTATAAAAAAACGATATCGCTTGGATTGTAAAGATTGTAAAGTCATTCCAAGTGAATGTTTGATTATCCAACATCGATTAATTGTTTTAGATTCTGAAATAAAATATTAAAAAAAAAATAATAAGTCAAAATCCTATACTCGGACTCGATAGTAGAATCTAAAGAATGAGAACAGATATATATTTAAGAAGAAAGTTCTAGAACTTGGACAATTGAACATTAACGGGAAAACTGATCTTATGTGGTTGACAGTTGCTAACTGTATCCATAAGGTGGCGAAGGATATGCTAGGAGAATCTAAAAAAATAATTCCAAATAATAAAAATACTTGGTGGTGGAAAGATGATGTACAAGAAAAAATTAAGGAGAAAAATATTTGTTATATAGATTGGTTTAAAAATAAAAATAAGAATAAGTGGGAGAAATATAAAGTGACTCGACAAGAATCTAAGAAAGCAGTAGGCAATGCAAAGAATATGGCTCTTGAGGATTTATATAAGAAGCTAGACACTAAAGAAGGAGAAAGACAATTATATAGGATTGCCAAGACAAGAGATAGAAAAACTAAAGATTTAATTGAAGTAAAATGTATTAAAGATGAAGATCAAAAAGTATTTTTCATAGAAAAAGATATCAAAGATAGATGGAGTTACTTTCAACAGCTTTTCAATGAAAATTGTGAAAATTTAATTGATCTTACGGAACTCAGCACCCCAAAAGAAAATAAAAATTACTCTTACATCCGACATATTAATAAAGCTGAAGTCTGGAAAGTTTTAAAGAAGATAAAGCATAAAAAAATAATAGGACCAGATAACATCCCAATAGATGTTTGATAGTGCTTAGGAGATGAAGGAGTCTCTTGGCTCACTAGATTGTTTAATATGATTTTGAAGACTAAAAGAATGCCAAATGAATGGAGAAAAAGTATATTAGTACCAATTTATAAGAATAAAGGCGATGTACAGAATTGTGCCAATTATAGAGAAATTAAATTAATGAGTCATACTTTAAAATTTTGGGAGAAGGTGATCGAACAAAGATTACGCCATAATATTAAAGTATCAGAGAATCAGTTTTATTTTATGCCAGGTAGATCTACTATAGAAGCTATTCATTTATTAAGAAGTTTAATGGAGAAGTTTAAGTAGAGAAAGAAAAACCTCCATTTGGTTTTTATTGATTTAGAAAAAACTTATGATAAAATCTCAAGAGAAGTACTTTGGAGAGTTTTAGAAAAAAAAGAGATTTGCACTGCTTATATTCAAGTTATTAAATACATGTATAAAGGAGTTGTTATCTGTATTCGGACACAAGGAGGTTTGACTAAGAATTTTCGTATTACAGTTGGATTACACCAAGGCTCGGCTTTAAGTCCGTATCTTTTTGCTTTGATTATGAAAGTCATGACTAGACAGGGCATGGGTTCCATAAATTTCCACCTTCAAGCCATCAAGATAACAAATGAATTCTACCCTTAATCAAAAGTTCCATCTTTTAACAGAAAGTACTGGGGATTGCGCTTGTAGGAGACCGACGATCTCCAGAAACTTTGAAGTCTTAGAGTTATCACCTTTAGGGTGAAATCAATCTACCTTAAAATAAGCAAATTCTTTAAATATAACGTACACCTGTGGATTTTCATTCCTTGAGTTAACATGCAAGAAGGGGCATGTAGTCAAATGCAATGTAGTCAAATGCACGATCGTCAAAGAACGAAGATATTTCTTATTTAATCGATGAACTTCATGTTAGAATTGGTCTGACTCTCCCCTGTCAAAATCGCTAGCACCTGGTTGTATTGCTCCAGTGTGAAGCCAGTTTGTTAATTCATTGTGCTCGTCCAAATAACTTCTTTGCTCTATGCATCAATGGCAGCAACATGAGCAGTGTGCTTGCTCTTCCTTTGTCCTTGCCAATTAGGTGGATAACCCACAATTTCAACACAAATATCCTCACTTTGTCCAATTTTATGGCAGTGTTCACATCAATGCTTTTTGCCTTGATCTTTTCCTTTCTCTATGATGACCTTGAAAGTGGATGGCTTGCTCATGTGAGCCGGTCCTATGGTGATTTTTTTTTATTAAAATAATCCAATGGTGATTTTTTTCAAAACCAAAGCAAGTATGCATTTGACAAGTTAAGCAATGCTAATTGCATAGGAGATTCAACCTTACCATTCCATATGCCTCATTTAGGCCCATGAGAAATTGATATAATCTCTCTTACAATCTCGGCAACCCCACATATGCAAGCAGTGCATTTGCATCACGAGATTTAGAGAATGTGCTCAAGTACTCACATAAGCTTTTCATCTTGGCATAATAAGCTGAGATTTTCCGTTTGATCACCAAGATTCTCTGACCTATCCCTTGTGAAAATACCTCTTCACATTCTTTCCACATGCCTCTAATCATATCATGATACACAAAACTGTCACGTACCTCCTCTTTGAGAGAATTAAGAATCCAACTCATCCAAGACAACAACATGGCATTGCAAGTGATCAAATTCTTTTCATCTAGAACACCTTCTGCCATTTTTGGTAGTCTTCTAATACAGGATGAAAAATTGTGAATTATCATTTTTATATTTATAATCAATAAAATTAATTGACAAATTATTAAAATTAAACGCAAAAATTTCTAAATAAATTATATGATAAATAAGATTTATAAATCCCTTAAATTTAAAATTTTTTAAAATTAAAATTAGATCGGATCATCTGATAAATAAAAATTTATTAAATTAGATAAAAGCGCTAATTTTAATTCAACAGTTCAGATCCAAAATTCAGGAATTTAGGACAGATATTTCGCAATTAAATTCAACAATAATTATTGTTCAAATAAATATTAAATCACACAATTAAAGCTAAATAAATAATTTCATTAAAATTGAATAATTAGGTTAATTTAATTCGAAAAGAATTTATACCGGTTGGTTCAAATGGCGTAGCGCCGCAATCCAATGGGCTCAACGAGGGAGACTAGTGGCGCTGATGGGTTTGCACAGTGTAGTGCTGCGATCCTGTAGCTTAGCGGCAAAGGGCAGGAGATGGGCACAGCAATTCGAGCAGCTTGACTCGCGCCTCGCACATGCAAGGTACAATTGAAGAAGGTGACCACTAGAATGACGCAACTCGGTGATTTTTAGATGCAGATCAGGCTCGGTGGACGTGGTGGCGTCGGCAAAGAAGGGTCGTGGGCTGCACATCTACGGCATGTGCAGGCCGCATGTACTATGCTGGTGCAGGTAGTTGCAACAAGAAATCGGATTGATGCCAGCCGGAGGCTCGAGCACAATGGCATGGACCGAAAACTTCGAAGACTCGACCACAAGGAGGCGGAATGACAGCATGGTTGAATTCACAGAGAAGATGGAAAGGGAGACGGGCAGAAGCTACGATTTTTTTTTTATAACTAAGTATTAAAGAATTCTTACCTAAGGCTACCATATATTTTCCTTCACCAGAATATCAACCTAATCTGAATCTAAGCTCTGAGACAACTCAAACATAATTTCATTCACCAAATAAGCTCTTCCATTACAATATAAGGCGACCTCTATATAGGGAGATCTCATAATAAAATTTAAAAATATAATAATTAATAGTAAAAACTGAAAATAAAAATGTCAAATAAACCTAAACAAATATGGAATTAATACTATTACAATAAAATAAAACAAGCTTTAAATATGACAAGTCTTCAAATCTTCTACATCTACTCTGAATCAAATTAAACATGAATAAAACTAATATGAAAATTTTTAATTAGCCTTAATCAATTTAAATTTGAATTTTGATACAGCACATGATGTCATCCTAGCCGTCAGATTCAATATTGATCTATGTCCCCACGATTTTAAATGTGCTTAGAAATTAACGCATTCATGACAGCCTTCCTCCATGTCAAATAATTCGTTCCCTTAAGCAAGTGCATGACAAGTTGATCTCCCGATCTATCTGAATTGCTTCATAGATAGTGCGATGTCTTATCATTTTTGCTTGTTTCAATTGTCCTAATGGTGGTAGCTTCTCTTGCCATTATTACTGAGATTCAGAAGCAATCTACTACTCTGATACCATGTAAAAATATTTGGATCGGTAAAATGGTTGCTTACTTACTCATTGATGGATATGCAAATATATACAATTGTTCTGTTTACAGCAGAAGCTATACCAAGAAAAAATACAAATACATACAAGGAAACTTATAAATATAGTATAAACTAATTGAAGAGAAAAACAAGGAAAGCATATTTGAAATGGAAATATATAATTTTGACAATTAAATCCCACAATTCTAGAATGGGTGATTGAAGTGAATCCTCCAAATCTGGTGCTCAGACCATGATTCTCAGTTTCTCACAATAAACTGTTGCTACACATGTGATGATCAGTCACAAGCACCTTTTAAACATGGAGCATTTATGAATACCTCCTCAAGTTGCATAATGGGCTGTGAAGCACCAGCAGCATCCAGAGGAAGGATGTTGTACGGTACGTAGATTTCAGTCTTTTCTTGGACATCTCTAGCTGAAGCGATAATCTGATTGAAAATAATGAACTTGGCTTGTTAAATCGGAACGAGAAGAGCAACGTAAGTAGCGTTAAGGATTGCGCTATAAACCAGAAAACGAACCTCGGGCGCAACTTCTTCGACCTTCTCAGCTTTGTTGACCGCGCAGAGCACTTCAAAGAGTACGCCGGCAGTCTGATAAGCTTTCCCAAGCAGGGCTCTATCCATCGGAAAAGAAGCAATTGGCTTTCAGTCCCAATCAAAAGTAGAAGATGCAAGAATTGCTATAATCTAGGGATTAACGAACGAAACGTACCGATCCCCTCTGTCGAGGGCTCTGATGTAAAGTTCATAGTATTGCCGGTAGAAGCACTCAATCTCACAAGCGTCGCTCTCCTTCAGCCTCTTTGCAAGACTCGGCAGGGTGTCCTGTGAAGAGATGGATGTGAGGATCTTCTATTTGTTAATTCTTCCAACTTTTCCTCCTAAGTTTGGCAATTTTAAAAAGTATTTTTTTTACACGAATAACTAATGAACCTATTCGAATGGATTTAGCGGCGAATATCCGGGAATGAGCATCACAGCGCATAAATTGAGAAGATAGGAAGTGGGAAGCAATGAAAATTCTCAAACCCATTTGCACAGAACATTTACATAATTGACTCAAAAAGTTATTTACATAATTGAATATCCTTCTTTTGCAACTTCAAAAACCTATTAAATTATAAAAACTACAATCCATGTCAATATTCTCTACCCAACCATGTTATTTTTTTTATAGAATACCCAACCATGTTACTAATCAATTAGTTAATTTTGTTTTCAAACACAATAATAAATACATAAAATATATATATTAATTAATTTTGCATGTGGGCCTCTATAAAGAGAGATGAAGATTGACATTAATTTTTTTGAAAAATCTCAACAATTTAGTCCCAAGTCTCAACTAAGATGAAATTATTAACCTTTTTAATTTTATACTATTATTCCATTAGATTATTTTCCTTTACTAATTTTTATGTTTTTTAGAATATTAATAAAAAAATAACATTTACATAATTGAATATCCTTTTTTTGCAACTTCAAAAAGCTATTAAATTATGAAAACTAAAATCCTTGTCAATATTCTCTACCCAAACATGTTATTTTTTTATAGAAAACCCGATCATGTTACTAATCAATTAGTTAATTTTGTTTTCAAACACAATAATAAATATATTAAACATATATATTAATTAACTTTGCATGTGGGCCTCCGTAATATTAAGGGAGATGAAGATTGACCTTAATTCTTTTGAAAAATGTCAATTTTAATTTATGAAGTTATAAAAATACAATAATTTAGTCCCAAGTCTCAACTAAGATGAAGTCATTAACTTTTTTAATTTTGTACTATTATGCCATTAGATTATTTCCCTTTACTAATTTTTATTAATATTAACATTCTACTCTTAAATTTAAAATTTGTTGAGAGAGCACGTGATAGATAAATTAAATTTTTAATTTTTAATTTTTAATTTTTAATTGTATTTCTTATAGAGAAATGAAAATAGAAGAGTGCGATGATATTTTAAAATATATTAATAATTCAAATATGTAAAACATACCCAGATTTTACAATTTTTCATCATAAAAGACCATAAAAAGGCAAAATCCTCGTGATCAAACAATAGCGATCTCAAATATCAAAACAATAATTTTCCAAAAATTGAGATAACTTTATGATGTCCCTCCAACCTAGGGCTCAGGATAAAACGTATTCTAAAGAAAATTAGCCCTGAAATCACTTAGGATTTTTAAATAAATCCTCAAAATTCAATTAACTTCATACGGATCCTCAACCTCAAGCTCTGATTTCAGTTTGGTCTCATTAATAATTATATAATTATTAAATGCAGTAGCATGCGGCCTGCCTACACGCACAGGCCGCGTGCAGCCACCACGGCAGGGCCTGCTCCCAAGCAGGCGGCTGTCTGAACACCCCTCGTGCTCAAGCCCAGTAGCTGTGCCATGGCACTGCTAAAGGTGGGAGAGAGAGAAGGGGTACTTTTTGTCTTTTAATAATTACAGGAATCAAATTGAAATTGGAGTCAGAAATCGAGAACGCATGTGAAGTAATTTGAATTTTGAGAACCAGTTTAAAGAGCCTAACTGACTTCAGGAACTCCGAGGCTATTCACTCTATATTCTAAAATAAAACTTGACCAAAAATACATCGTAGTATATAAAATAATTTAAAAAAAGTGAACATGGCTGTATTTAACTTGTGGAGCTTCTCCTACCTAGTGGGGAGGAAGATTGTCTGGAACCAAGGAGTCTTAAGTTCGAATTCACACCATCATAATTTCCAATTAGGGTAGAGAGAATTGTGGTGTTTAGTAACAAAGAATCAAGAAAAAAAAATACTTTATTTAACTTAATAAACTAAAAGGTTCCAAATTCCTATAATTTAACACTCATAATTAAAGAATTTTAGTCTATGCAGTCTATCGAAGATTTCAATTATCCCTCAATAATGTTGGCGTGAAAACTCGATCTTAAAGGGTTCATTGCTTATCTCTTTTGTTTGCTCTCATTTTCAGCTTCTGCTCTGTTTATCTTGAAACCCATCCTCCATGATCCATCTACTGTTCTACTCACCTCCTCCATCAACTCTGCTCATCCTCGTCGCTTGCTCTACTTACAAGTAATCAACTCTGGCAAGGTACTCCGAAGAGGAGAGGTTTGAAGATTTTGGAAAAGACAATTCATGATTATTTGTTAAAAAGCTCTCAACGTTGTGCTATCTTTTATTTAGCTCTCAACGTTGTGCTATCTTTTATTTTTCTGTTTGTTCCATTACCTAGGGGAAAAATTAGCGTGCAGTTTTGTGAAATAATTAAAAACCATATGAAATTTACCGTCAAATTTGTTAAAATAAGGTACAGGATTGAACTTTTGACCGTAATTTTACGCTAACATTTAAGAAAAAGAAACCAGCGAAAAGAATGGGGACAGAGTTTTGCATCGCATGACCTCAGAAAACGTAACGGGGAGAAGAAAGACCGGGGAATCATTCACTGGGAGCAAAGAGAGAAGAAAGAAGAGGGGGGAAAGAATGGTCACTCACCCGCTCCAATTGCTGCTGCAAAGCGGTCTTGAATTGGCGGACTCCGCGTCCGCTGGAGGCGGGATCAAGCCGGTGCGTTTTCTCGAAGGCATAGCGCCGACCTTCGCATTACCAGCATTTCATGCCAAAGACAAAACATCAAGAAAACATTACGATCTCGATCGAGAAGAAGAATTGAAAGAAATCGGCAACGCGGTAGAAGAAGAAGTGCAGATCGTACATAGATAGGCTACGCGGGGCCGCTCCGGCTCGATCTCAGCAGCAACTCGGATGATCGGCTTGATGCTGATCAGCGACGATGGGACGACCTCGTTGTCGAACACCTCCATCGATAACGTGGTCATTGCCGCACTCCTTGACGGCCGTCGCGACAGGTCCTGAGGCCCAGACGGCGGCCCTGCTACTGCCGACGACGACGGGCCGGGGGCCGCGTCTGTGTTTTTGTTCGCCATACTTCACTGTCGGTTCAACCTCACTAAAAATCACGCATCAGCAGGAAAACTGGCCAGATCGATGGAAAAACCCTAGACCACGAATTCGATTGAGATCCGCCTCTTTCTTCTTGAATTTTAGGTTTCCCGCTTCTTCCGAGATCCCGCTCGCCTGCAAAAATTCGTCAGAAAAAAATCCCGCAAGAATCAGTCGGAAGCTGGAGAGAATGAAATAGAAATGGCGATCGGAAACTAACTTCTCGAGGGGAGCACCGGCGAGATCGAGATCTTTAGATCCCCGGGAGGAAGATTGAAGGAAGCGGAGAGACAGGGCAGTGAGCGAGGGAATGCATAAGATGAAAGAGGAAGGAAAATAGCGCGCCAAGGGATACAGGGAAGGTAGGGCCCACCAGACACGTGGCGACAGCTGAGAACCTGATAGTTGTCTAACCCTAACGGCGCTATGACATGGCCCATGTCAGTAAAAAATTATACGTCCCATCACAGAAAACCATGCAAGTGAGGAGTCCAACTTTTCGCAAGATATTATAAATAATATTAAATTGCCGAACAATCAAATAAATTATTTGATCAGCCAATCAGACGGTCTAATAGTTAATAGAACAATTTGTTCACTCTCATCAAACTATTTGTTTAATACTAAATTAAATAATTATTTATTTAAAAAAGTAAATATAATTTGTAATTATTTTTTTTCTAGCTAATACCTAACTAATTTCAAATTATATCTATTTTTTAAACAAATAACTGCCTAATATATATAAATTTCTTCGTTGTGATTATTGTATAATCATATATTTTAATATTTATTATTATGTTTAAATTAATTGGTGACTAATCTCTTCATTGAATTTAATATGTATAAGCTTGAAGTTTTATCACTAACTTAGCACTTCATATTATGAATAAAATGAAAAAACTTGAGAATTAAATCATACTTAGCATGAGAAGTGATGGAGCAATTAAGATTAATGAGTAGGACTGTTTGCTTGCAAGATTAAATTTAATAAAATTAAAATTAAATTTAAATAGAGATATTTTTTTATTAAAAATTATGAATGATGTGAAATAAAGTTAATTATTATGTTGGAATATGTGAGGGACGTGATATAAGTTAGTTATTATTTTAATAATGTGTGTAGGATATGAAATAAATTTAATTTTAATATTAAATTTTATGTGTGATGTGATATGCTTGATTAAAATTAAACCAGGTTAATTTTTAACTGCTAA
Source organism: Apostasia ramifera (assembly GCA_019297695.1). Classification (NCBI taxonomy): domain Eukaryota; kingdom Viridiplantae; phylum Streptophyta; class Magnoliopsida; order Asparagales; family Orchidaceae; genus Apostasia; species Apostasia ramifera. The sequence continues at coordinate 365,325 of JAEMOT010001680.1, read as the reverse complement.
ACAAACAGAACTTTAAGATAGAGATAAAAAGAAACATGGCTAAAGTTTAATTGTATTATTTATTAATATAATAATTGTAAAATTATTATAAATTTATTCTTAGAATGCTAGAAGATAGGTGGATCATATTATAAATACTTAAGACATCATTATAAATTGGTTAACAAATTTATTTGGGTTGAATAAACCAACCAATACTTAAGTTGAAGGTCAGCTATCTTTGATAGATCAGTCGATAGATCAACTAATAGATCAAGCAGTTTGGCTAATTAGTTTCTTTATAGATCAAAGACAGCATGCAGTTTGGTTGATCAGTTCTTTAATCGATCAAAGGCTTTGATAAAAAACTTTGATCAATCAGTTGATCAATTAAAGCTTGTCTGAAATGTAACCATTTGTAAACTTCTCTACATAAATAGTTGAGGAGTTTTAGGGTATGTTGATAATCTTCAAAGTTATTATTTGAACCCCTATTGCTGAGTTAATCCCCTTGTGAGTGAGTCATTAAAAATTAACTAAGAGCAAATTATAAAGAGATTAATAAATATCAAACTCTTAAGTGCTCATGTGTGATCCCTCTTCTCTAGCTCTTCCAGGTGCAATTCTAAAAAAAAAAAAAAGATTAGTTGATTTATTTTTATTATATATCTTTTATCAGTCTTTTGATGTGATTAAACATGCTTATCAGTAAATTATAGTATTTAGTACTCTTATTTTCACAATTTACTCATATAAATTTATATTTCATAATATATATGTATAAAAATATAATATTCTTCTCTTATTTTATTTCTAATAAAATTTACATTATTCTAAATTTAACTATAAAAACTACTTAAAAATAACAAAATGGATTAAACCTGAAACCCGAGTTTCAACCCGATCTGATTTCCGGCCCGAGAGAATCTGGATCGATCATGACCCGATATATATATGAATTCGGATATGAGTCGGGGTCGACCCAACCCGAATTTGATCCGTTGACAGGCCTAGAAATATGTATCTATTAACGAAGCTTTAGAAGTAAGCCTAAAAGTAAAATTGCTTATGTTCCGTAATATAATTCTGCTTATGAAATCCGAATAAACAAAATAACATATCAAGCTAACTTCATGGAATGCAGAAATCCCAACAACCTGAGTTCAGAAAATAGAAAAGCTTAACTCTATAATACAAATTAAACCTCAAAGCAGAAATTTAAAGCTTCAAATTAAATTTCACAGAAGAAGTCCTCACCTGAATACATATTAAACCTTACAACTCGTGTTCCGAGGTTTAAAATTAGATTAAAGAGGCATTTAGTTTAATATCAAGATAACACTGAACGAAATGCAATAATATAGTTCATTTCACATTCAGCAAAGCTTCAGATTAAACATAATTCTATAATTTACGGCAGCTAATTCCATAATTCATATAACAAGAAGCATACTTTTGTGGTTTGAATCAAACTACACAGCATTTCTTGAAACTTTAAAACTACAAAGTATTTCACCAACATTGATTTCAGTAAAGCTTCAGATTAACTTCAAGCACTTCACATTTTAAATTCACAACTATATTCAAAGCACTTTATAGTTTAAACTTCACAGCATTTCAAAAATTTAACGAACAAGTTCAAGCAGAAAAAAATAAACTTCATGTTAGAGATGATCAATATGATCATTTGATTAAACTTCACAGTACTAATAGAATGAACATCATAAAATAAAGTTCACAGTTATATTTAAAGTATTGGTGGCTGATAAGAGTAAATTAATCATCCAAATGGGATCTTTTCTATTTGAAAAGTAGTGGTATCTTTGTAGTTCCTAATTAATATTCAGAAGGATTACATAAGGAAACATTTTTAAAAAATGGACATCCAGTAAAGGATGATAAAATCTTAAAATGAAATGCAAATCTTTTTGGGAGTTTCATAGTTTCTTCACATCTAAGTAGTTCTGATATTAAAGTATAGAGTTCAGAAGGGACCTTCCTGCCTCAATCCAGGCTACATGTGATCACATTAAGTATAACAATGGATGGATTTGAAAGAACAGCTTGAGCAATAAAAAGGTTAATCTTGTGCTTACCAATCTGAAAACATTGATTAGAATAGCATATTCAGAGATACACAAAATGATTAAAACACTGATAAAAGCATGTGCTTGCAATTTCTTAGCAGCAGCTTCAATTTCACTAAAATTAGCATATACTGAAGCTAGCAATGATGGCTTCTATGTAACAAGTCCTATTTGGCTTCACATCTATTGATTAAAAAAATAAAAAAAAAACTATTGTAGCTTGATTGTATTTTCTCCATCCAAAATAACTTCACCAACAACAGAGCATATATTTTTTTGATAGAACAACAGAACATATCTTAGCAATGAACTATAATTTCAAAATTGATCAAGATTCTATCTAGAATAGATGATATAGCATACATAAAGTGGGATCATAGAAATGTTCCGTGATAGGAACAAAGTTGCATTTTCTATATCCATTCTAATCAAATAGAACTAAGGATTGATATTTCAGGATGTGAGAAGTAACTGAAATATACAATCTGAGATTCAATTTTGTGTTGCACAGCAGCTAGTGTATTTCGCTCTATTACAATTTAGAACAACTCGGCTTTGGATCGGCAAAATACATTGCATTTGTAAGTGTAATTGTCTGCCATGGTACCAAGGAAAAGTTGACATTGAAATATGGAATGTGATTAAGAAGTTGCCCTTCTATTACATGGAGACCACATGAATGAGATAGATCATCATCACCCACATATTTATCAAGAAGAATTATTTGCAAGTCAATGAAAATATGACTTCATCATTCACAACATCAACAAGGAATAAATCATCAAGCTAATATTACGAAAAGATATCAAGCTAATAGTGAACACCTAAGAGGGTAGTTGGACAAAAACTAAACCAGATATAATGTTAGATAATATTATCCAGCAAATCATCTAGCACATATTGTCATCCAGCTAATAAATAAAGAAGAAATTGGTAACACTGTTCAATTATATTTTACTATCTTTGATGAGAAGAGGAGAAAATAAGGGCTGCAATTTGTTACAGAAAAATAGCAAAAGAGAAAACTTTGGGGATAGAGTTCTTTGGTAGTGCAGTGAACTACAATCACCAAAACTACAGCGCTTTTACAATCTCAAGGATAAAAATCGAGATTTTATAAAAGTTAGAATCAATTTCTAATGTCCACTCAACCTCATGAGTCTAAACAAAATTTATCTAGCGGGGATTTAGTTCAATATTATCCTAGTGTTATGTCAAGTTATCTAAAGAAAACAGTTGTTTGGTTTAATGACATATATAAATAATATTCTATAATATTGTAGAATTATTAATTAAAAGATGACATCTTGATGTCATGACATCTAAATTATATGGCATGACATCAAGATAACAATGAACCAAACGCCCCCCTAATATATATTATATAAAAAATGAATATTTAAATCAAAAAATAAGATAAAAAATTATGCTCGATTCTCTTAAGGATCTCAGAGCTTACCAACTCGTTAAAAAATAATTACTGATAGACAGGGCGACACCTAATCTCTTATTACTATAGCACCCAAACGCTCCCACGGGTTGTCTCGACTGTCTTTCGACAACGCGCACTAGTGTCAGGAAGGGCCATGGACGTGAGCGTGTGACTGGGCCAACCTAGCCTCCATCACATACGTGACTTGTCCCACCTAGCCTCCATCATGCTCACCCAGTATTCCCTACCCCCCAAGCACGCCACCAAGGATCAAACCCACACCGCTCTGATACCAAGTCTTAAGGATTACAACGCTTGTCAACTCACCTAAAAGCAATAGCTGATAAGAAAAGCACTGCCTAATCTCTTATTACTATAGCACCCAGACGCACCCGCGGGTTACCCCAATGTCTTTGGACAGCGCGCATTAATGCTATGCAGAACACTAGACATCGGCCAACCTGGCCTCCACCACACCCTTGACTTATCCCACCTGGCCTCTGCTATCCTCACCCAACAAAGATTTTGTGTTTTGACATTAACTCCTCCCATGAGAACTCTCTTCTCAAAGTTGACGGTTTTGAGATCCTTGACATCTATCGATCAACTTACTCAAAGAACGAAGTCAGCAATAACAAAATGCATTATTCTCAGATTGTTATATTCGGATAAAGGTTACTTCATCCCCTATTCCAATAGGGATTTCCGAAACACTCTGTTTCAATTGCAATTTCCCAAATCCCTCTTCAATGGGGTTATCACAAACATCTATACATTAGCACTTGCCCTTTCACTAACCCTAAGCTTCCTTTCTCCTCTCTCACATGGAAGGGTAGGAGTATGCTCGGTCGGTTTGGTTAAATTGGTTAACCAAACACAAAAATAAAAATTAAATTCGATTTTAAAATTTAAGAAACCAAACCAATCAAATAAGACTATAAATCGAAAATTAAACTAACTAAATAAAATTTGATCGGTCCGATTTTAGTTCAGATAAAATCATAATTTCTCTTTATTTAATTTGTTATCTCAAAACTAAAAAATCTTAAAACAATAGATATAATGCTATAAGATTCACAACTATAAAGACTAAAATCATGACAAAAGAATATCATAACTTTAAAAAAACATTAACAAATATTTCATATAATTTCAACAACATTATCACATGATGATATGTGAAATTTTGGTTAATTTGGTCTGTTCGGTATTCAAATATAAAAAACCAAAACTAAACTATTTAATCAAAAAATTTCAATTACCAAACCAGACTCTTCTGCTGCTCTTTGAAGAAGTAAGAGAGGTCTTCTCCGATATGATGTTTTCAAAATATTCCTTTTATATCATGTATACAACTCACTCCCTTCTCCCTAATTCGATATCTCCATGCTTGATTGTGTCTCTATTTTCATCTATCGCATCAACCTCTCCATGTTTCGTCATAGGCTACAGTCTTCGACAGTTAGCGGCCTCCATCTCTCTCTCTCGAGTTGGTTTAGGTAAAAATGGTAAGCCATGACTTACATTGTTTGACCATGATAATGGTGGTGGAGTATATAATTGTCACATGAAAAAGTAATGTAGGGTACACTTTATTAATTTTGACAAAATTGTAAAAGATTAGTATTTGTAATGATTATTCTCTCTTATTATGCCTGAGTGGTAATCCATGGGTAAACTTAAAACCTACACCTTATAACATACCCCTGACTTATTTATTTTCTCTTGTAGACTAGGAAACCACTTGGAGACTGATGGAGCTCGGTCCCCCACATACAAACCTATTAGAGACATCGATTGTCGAACGTGAGGAGGAGAGCGAGATCGAAGGCAAGAGGACCCGTCGCGTTGAAGGGGGCCTCACCAGAAGGTCCAAGTAAAGGTCTCGTATCACAACTGCGGATGACCCAGGGGTGGCAAAATGGGTCGACGGGTCGGGTTCGGGTCGAACCCGAATCCGACCCGACCCGAATAGCCTCAACCCGAACTCGACTCATTTATTAAATGGGTCAAAATCCATGACCCGAACCCGACCCGATTAATAAATGGGTCGGGTTGGCGGGTCGACCCGACCCGTTTATAGAGTATTTTTTGATAAATGCCCAACCCGAACCCTACCCGACCCGATTATGCCTAACTCGAACCCGACCCGTTTAATAAATGGGTCAAAATTCATGGCCCATACCCGAAATTTGCGGGTCGGGTTCACGGGTCGGGTCATATATTGCCACCCCTAGGATGACCCACCCCTTCAAAGAGAGGGAAAAATAAGGTGACTGAGACCACTTTGCTCGAGGGATCAAACGAAATGGGTCTAACTTTTGCTGAAGACGTCCCTCAGAACCCATTGCCCAAGGGTCAACCTCAAGCAGGAAAACATACTACCAAACGGCATGTGGGAGCCCCCATGAAAGAAGGCAAAAGTGTCACGCCTAGGCCAGCCACCAGGCAGGTCACAGCAACAGAAATCCAAACATCTGAGTGGTAAGGCTGAAAGGGATTCCATCCCCAGGGCTTCTGAGTCCCTGGGATCTTTTGGGACCCCTAATGAAGCAACAGATGGAAAAGGCATTACCTTTGCCTCTAAGGGGTAGGAAAAGGCTTCTCCCAATATCTGCGAGTACAAAATTATCAGGAGGCAATGTGTAACGTCCCGCATTCCACATCTAGAGATATTGTTCACATTGTCTTTAAGAAACTATATGACTTGAGTACTTTTAAAAAGAGTCACCCATCTTATACCTACTCAAGCTCAAGTACACTTAACTGCAAAGTTTCTCATCATTAAGCTCATGTTTTACCCCAAGATGCACTTCTATTAATTGGGATTACACTATTTATTTATATAGCTCATGAACTCCCTTCCCTTTTCGATGTAAAACAATTCATTTTTGTGCCCCTCTTGCCACTTAACTCTGCCTAAAAGTTTGCCAAAAATCACCAGGAACTACTCCTTATATTAATGATTCCCTATTAACATAGCATGTTAATAGATTACTTAGATAAGGCAAAGAGAACAAGTACCCGCAACTAGCTCAAATAAGTCCACTAAAAGGGATAGGGACAGGCTTCTCCCAATCTCTGCATGTACAAAATTATCGGGAGGCATTGTGTAACGTCTAGCATTCCACATGTAGAGATATTATTCACATTAACTTTAAGAAACTGTATGGCTTGAGTACTTCCAAAGAAAGTCACCTATCCTATGACTACTCCAGCTCAAGCACACTTAACTTTAGATTTTCTCATTATTAGGCTTATGATTTTACCCTAAGATGCACTTCTACAAATTAGAATCACGCTATTTATTTATATAACTCAGGAATTCCCCTCCCTTTTTGATGTAAAACAATTCAATCTTGTGTCCCTCGCGCCACTTAAATCAGCCTAACAGTATGCCAGGAATCACCAGGAACCACTCCTTATACTGGTAATTCCCTGTTAATATAGCATGTTAATAGATTACTTAGATAAGGCAAAAAGAATAAGTACCCACAACCACCTTGAATAAGTCCACTGATGTTGTATGCTTGACAATAATAGATTACTTAAATGCTATCTTTAGTGATGCTTAAAAACATTGTTAAGGTTGAAATCACGAGTGAAAACCTACATTCTTTTCGTTGATTTGAATCAAACTTGACTTAAATTGGAACTTCGATTTGAGTTGAGATAAAGTTATTCTAACTCGACTCATTGCTAGGCCTAAGTTCATTGGTCCTTTCATCTCCAAGAACTCTAAAACTCAACCAATCCTTTTTTTTTTACTTCGAAAAAAAAAAAGGGGTGCATTATAAGCCTAGTCATGGGAGATTGCTCAGAGGGAAGGCCTCAGTTTAACATATCGATCAATGCTCACAACTGTAAATTCATGATACATCCTTACTAAAACAGTTAAACTCGTGTACATCTACCGTCTAAAGGCTTCATAGCAGTGTAAGTCTCATGACACTAGGTGTAAATTATAATCGTTTGATTAGAATAGATTAATAGCCCCTCATTCATAACTGTCAACATCATCAAGGCAAGTGAAATGCATTACTTTGTATCTCAAAGGCAAATTACTGAATATGATTAATTAATAATTACACTTTAATTCATATTTTTAAAATCTTGCACACAGATCACTTAGGTTCCTGGAATTTAAAACAGCGACCTAATAGGTCATTATAATTTTAATTAGGGACCTAAGTAAAATTTTTTCAAAAAACTATGAACAAAAATATAATTATAAAAAAACGTTAGGGAACTATCACTAATTCACTAATTTGCCCTTATTTCAATTAGGTATTCAAAATACAATTTACCAAAATTATTATTTTATCTTTGAATTAAAGATGAAAATTCAAGAAATTTATTTCGTCAAAATTAATACATTTTATTATTTTTTTGACCTTTGATAATTTATTTTTGAAAACAATTACACTTAAGAAAAGAACTACAATTCACAAATAATTGTACTTTGTATGAACTTAATATACTGGTAGACTAAGCCAAACCGTCCGACCAGTTCCTGTCGTTGGCGTGACCGAAAAATCGGGGAATCTACTTCATCCTCTCACCGTCAAGTCTGAGCTATTATTATTATTGTTTTGGTCTTGGACATGACCAAAATGGTCTAGAGACTAAACAGGCCCTAAACGTTATTAAAAAAGAGAGAGACATTTTGTGATGTCCCCTTTCACGGAACCATGACAACTAACTTAAATCATAGGGAAGATTATACAAAAAAATATTTAATTTTAACATAACAAAAATATTTATCTTATACAGCAGAAGCAATATAATTTAAATAACAAGCTAAACTATAAACATCATATTTAACATACATTTATTTATTCACAGACTATAATTTACATCTTACTTATACAATAAGAAAATGATCAAATCGAAATACAAATCCCCCCTGATTTAGTGCTTGTAGACCCCTCGTATGCCTCTTTTTTTATCAGTACCTGCCAATAAAGACATCAGTCTACCGACTCTAGGACTGAGTAGGCAATAAGCACTAACTTGCTAAATAAAAATCATTTACAAGCAACATACATTACTCTTTTTTTAACAGCATCAATAACAAATCATGATGGCAAATTAACAGTCATAACTTAAATGTTGATATCATTTTAACATGCAATATTAATAATACGCTACAAATCCTTTTTATTCTTTATACAGTTATCTTTTAACAAAGGATTCATGTAGCCGACCCCACCTAGTGGGATTAAGGCTTGGTTGTTGTTGTTGTTGTTGTATACAGTTATCTTTTGGGTCCCGATTTCTTGGACTATGTCACAACTGCCTCTTTTTCATCATCACATATACATAGGATCCTTGGCAACTCCTATACCCCACATATGGAGAGTGCCACATATACAATCATCCCCTGTAGTTGGCAGGTTGTTTACATATTTTGGCAACCATCCCCAATATTTGACAAGTTACCAAATCACATGGCATAGCTCGAGCATAGGCAAGGACATAAACGCAACAAGAAATTCTTTTTAATTCATTGTCGATCTTTAAAATATCTTTATAATTACACTTAGTTGTTCCAAGTCCGCAAATCACATTTTTGCCTTTAAACTTAGTAAACAACTCAATAATGCTTTAAATACATATCAAATTGCTCTTGACATTCTCGTAGATTTATTAATCATGCAACTTAATCAGAAATCATGCATATAACGAATTATTCTAAAAATAATAATTTAAGTAACATAGATTTAACTGTAAATCAAACAATCAACTATTCATGTCATTTTTACATAAAATCATGTATATCAAATTAATTAATTAACTGACAAATTTAATTTAATAAACAACTTAGAACTCTTGCTTACCTCTTATACATCATGTTGATAACTTGATAAAACCGAGAAATACGAGAAGAATTTCAGACGAGAAAACCGGCTTAAATTCTTTTTCCTCCTGTTAACATGTGATTCCAGCGCTGCATCTCAGCCGTACACGTGGCGCTGTGAGAGCACTAACCCCTTATTATTACTATTATTCTTGCAGGTCTCAAACCTCGGCCACGAGGGTTCAGCGAAACATCGTTCACGATGATTCAAGATCATCTCCCAGCAACAACGATGACGATGTCTCCCAGCTGCACCTGTCGCTGTCGGCGTGCCACGATCGCAACGTTTTCAATGCAGCATGCTTCTTCTAGTCACGCAAATCAAGGGCCCACGTGCTCCAGCCATCACGGACCCCTAGAAGAATTACCAAGATCAAGAAGCCAAGCTCTCCTTCCACTACTTCCGGCTCCTCCGGTGGCCGACAGCAGTGGGACCACCAGCGTGGACTCAGCAATTGAATATTTCATCCTCTTCCGGAAAACCCGGACTGAGCTCCACTATCTCCTACCTATAAATACCCTTGAACAGGTTTCAAGGAAAAGGCTTTTTTGGGAATCGCCAGATCTCTCTTCTATCACCCTTGTACTAAGAGCTTGGGATAAGAAAGCTCTCTCTCTCTTTTTTCTTTTGGCTCGTTGTACTGATCTTTTCGATCACCCCTTTTTTTTCTAGTGAAATCATCTCTCATTGATCGCTCGGTGGACGTAGGGGATTTCCTCCTTAAACCACCTTAAATCCTTGTGTGCTGTTCTGGATGCGTATTACTCTCATTTAGGCCTTAATTATTAAGCTAACTCTTTGTGTACCGCTTCTTCTTCTTCTTCTTCCTTCTTCCTTCCTTACTGGCTGCAGGTGCTACGGCTGCTGCAGCCGCTGCTGCGGCTTGCTCGGCGAAACGGGCAGACACGAACAAAGAGAGAGAAATTCCTCTCTCCAAACACACGCGGCACACGGAAAAGGGCGGGCGAAGGCGGTTCCGTGCGCTGCGTTTATCCCATTTAATGAAAACTTGCAATTTAGTCCCCCTATTTTCTTTCTCTCATAAATAGGTTCAAAAATATTATTTTCAGATCTAAAAAAATTTCTTTTAGATTCAAAACAGTTTTAATTTTTTTTTTGAATATGACACATTTGCTTCTAAAAAGAGCTTTGAATATTACTCTCTTTCAAATATATACCACCTTATGGCCTCGTTTGATTCGAAGCAGGTTTTTTGCCCCTCACAAATTTCAACTATAAAAATCAATTTTATTTTACATTCAATACAAATACGAATATTAGAATTGAGAGTATTTCACATTTTATACACTTTTTAATAGTAAAATAAATTTCTCTCCCATTAAACTTAAAAAATAAAATAATTTTTTTTCATGTTAAAATAAAATAATTTTTTTTCATCAAAACTCAAACCAAACAAGGCCTATAGCGCAAATTTTACATAGAAAATAGCATATAAATAATATTTAAAATTTGAGTAATATGTCAGTAAATGCCCGCCCCCAACAAAAACAAATTCAATTTAGGTACATCTATTATAAAAATTCAATTATATAACCGAAAATCTTAACCGCACACATAGCATTATTAGTTACAAATGAGAATTTTTTTAAAAAATTACACCATTTTAAAACAAATACAATTACTAAGAACAAGGTTTCAAAATTTAGTTCAGTTTTGCTCGCAAATTAGAAAAACTAATTTTGGTAGTTCAATGGCTTCAATAATTTCGATTTCAATTGTAACATCCCAGCTTCTAATATTCGACCTCCCTTTTACAATCGGCCGAACTACTAGCAACCGAGACATCGGACTTAAACTTTTTACATGCAACATATATTTTAACATCCTCTGCTTGTCGCAACCTTCAATATCTAACATCATATCCCGTGAACTTTTTAGTGCAATACCTGCCATCAAAAATGGCAGAAGTTTGTCAATACAAATTTTGTAGGTAAAGTAATATCCCAACATATAACATGAATATTCAAATATGTACAGATATCGTAAAAATGATACAAGTAATATCATAGAATACTCGATAACTATTCACATAAATAAAATTACATAACATACCTCATATTAAAATTACTATCATAAATTCTCTTTTTCCTGAATTCATTTAATTTCATAATATCATAACATTATTTTATTTAGTGATGTGAATATATCATTTCTATATTCACCTAGAAGCCTAATAAAAATCCATACAACTTGTTATCCTAGAAGCCTTACCAGAAGCCGCACCTTGCATCGGTGACTATTTTAGGACATTACCCGGTGTACACTCCCCGCACTCGTCAGAATAACACATTATAGGCAATTTTCTGCCTTCGTTAGTTCTTGGTATACAAAAATTTACTACCACCACATCACCCCACAGCTCATCAAATCCAACTGACTTCCTTATTCAATTAGTAAAATGCTTGGCTTAACATGATAATTTTCATATTCTCATAGCATTAAATTTATATTCACAAATATAATAATAAATCAACATTAATTTTAGGAAAAGAATTACCTATTGATTTACCGTTTCAGCAAAACTTGAAATCCCTCTTTATTTCTCCTTTTCTTTCTCTTGCTTATTCTTCTCCTTCTTCTCCTTCTTCTCCTCCTCCTCCTCCTTTTTCTTCGTCTTCCTTGTTTCCAGCAACTGTCGCTGCTACTCCTCTTCCTGGTAGAAATCAAAAGGGCAAAGGCTTGAGTGCAGATAATCATAAAGGATTTTTATTAATCCTTTCCTCTTTTTTAAGAAAAATTATAATTTAGACCCTCAACTTTCGTATTCTTATGAATAGATCTAAAATCTTTACATTTAAGTTCAAATCATTTATTTTGGGTCTAAATCAGCTTTAATTTTTAAACTGTCAATCAAATTCTTGAATGTCACATCAATAGTTTAGTCACAATGCATGTCATGGTCTTTAATTTTTTACTAAAAAATTTAAGTTTTAAAAATTGTCGAAAATGAAACCGACAAATTTCAAATTGGTCTTTACTGAAATCAAAAGAAACTAACAAAAATAATCAGTTTCAACAAAACATTAAAACCATTGTTGAGAAATTCCAATTATATAATGCTACATAAAAGAAATTGTAAAATCATTTCTATAACACATGTACATAAATATTATAAAACAATAATCAAAATGATTGTTTGGGAAATTGGAGATGGTCAGAATACTACCTACTAGTCATAGCCCACCTCTCCATGGATAAATGGCCCATGCTTCTTGATACGGATGCCATGGAGCAAGCAGTGCTCGATGATCATCTTTTATTTGATAATGGTGATCATCATCTTGTGGAGAAATTATTGGTTCAATGTGTGCACCATCTAGGGGCCAATCATCAAGCGTGTGCACTCTGGGCAGACCCGTAAACATGTGGCACCATATGATTGGTAGTCAAGAGGTTCTAGTCCCCGAACCAAATAATTTTTTCTTTCTTGTGGACTAACATCACATGAGAAATATGCATTCTTGAAAATAATACATTGGTCTCAAACAAAGCGCAACAGGGGTGGTTCTTGGTTTCACTAAAAGCTTTATCAAGGTGAAAATAATAATAATAATAATAATAATAAAAGATTGTACAATAATAAAAAAACCATTATTAAATGTTTCTCCATCTTCCTTTACGCTCAAGTTTTGCTTCCAAAACCCCTTGGGCTTGGTTTCGTTGATGTTGAGTCTGCAAATTGTCTGAGAAATTCTGTCCTCCTTTTCCTCCTAGCTGTACCAGGAGGTGCCTAGCAAGCAAGCAGACATTTAAGTTAGCATTCAGTTTCGTAATGGAGTTAACACCCAAAATAATTTTTTTTTGATAAATATTATATGGGTCTTTGAGATTAGATTCCTATTTCACGCAGGTTCATGAATAAGAATTTCTCTCTATTGAGCCCCTAGTATCTAACATTTTTTGTTAAAAATTCCTAAAATACCTATATCTCCCCCTCTCTTTGTGCTCGCCGCCTTGTCACAGTGACAGTGTGCAGACACAAGTCAGCAAGCTAGAGAGAGATATTGAGAGAGATTGGTAAGAATAATATTAATATTTTGGGAAAAAAGTAATAGTAAAAATAATGGAAGTATTGGCGATGAAAAAATATCTCAGGATTCAATGAAATTTAAATTTATGCATCTACATGAAATAGGTGTCCAATCTCAAGGACCGAGATGATATTTGCCCTTGTTCTTTTAACATTTTATCTTTGTTTTAATTACAAACATCTTTTGCCTCATTTTGGGAAAGGCTCAAGTTAATCTTTACTAAGATCAAGCCTAATTGCATTATGAAACATATACATATGTTTTGGATATAATTTCTTAGCATATCATAAGTATTTCTTCGATATTTTATCAAAATTTCCTTAGTTCAAAAGACTATTTCTGATGAAAAAATGATTTATATTTGGAATTGGCATTAGTACAGATTATATCTAGCAACCAACACCCTTTGAAGTCACCCAAGCCCAATCACATCTGGCAGACTTAATAATTCCCTAGTAATACAAACTGCTTGTTTTTTCTAAAAAGGAAAACTGCTTGAGATATGTAAGTTTTTTTCTATCATCCCAATCCACCAAACATAATAAATACAAGTGTATGCTAGAAAACAGATGATTTGCAAATTGTTCTCTACGTTCAGTATGTCATAGAAGCAAATATTTTACCTTCTCTTCAGTTTTTAGTGATTCCTCGAGATTCTTCAATGCTGGAATTGAGCTTCCTTCCATGGCCCCCAACAAATTTTTCATACGAACTCGCATCTGGAAAAGCTGAGCTACAAGTTGGCTCACCTGTATAGTGTAAAGCAACCTTGATTTGCTTAGACTGCTCAAGCGAAAGACTAGTCAAAAACATAGGAGATATGCCCTTTAGCTCAAGCGAAACATACCTGTTGCTCTGTTTTCCCAGATTCAGTAGCAACTCTTCTCCGCCTAGTTGGTGATTCAGCTAACAACTCGGGCTTTTCTCTTTCCTCTTTTTCAATGGAAAGAAGAATAAAAGATCGGAGATGGCTCATGTGATTAAAAATTTAATTCAGCTCTAATACTCAATTAGCAATTAATATTTAAAAATTCCCTTAGACAGTGCAAAGTGAGATATCAATCATATATTTGTTGTCAAACTCTTGGTGACTTGATGTAGAAAGTGCACACGAGAATTATTTAACAAGAAGTTGTGGTGTTGATATACGTGATGGTCCTTACCTATTAGTTTAAGCTTTTGGATCTATGGGGATCCATTCACTTATGTATTAGGCCCAACTAAAAGCCTCGAGTATTTCTCCCCTAACAAGTAGCATCAATATGGTTCAATTGTGAATCAAGTGGTTTATATGAGTTGTGCTAGCCCCCTTGGGTATTAGTCGTCATCTACCAAGTTTAGTAAAGTTTCAAGAGCAGATCCTACTATGCAGAAGCTGATTGAGATGACTCATGACGTACATTAACTTGATGGGTAAAAATAGCCTATTTGAAGGGAAATGATGTGGATTGATTCTCATATGAGGGAAAATTTTTGAGAATTACCTTGCATTATATAGTCAACTAAAGTTGAAGTATTAATAAATAAGTGATAACCCCTATCTACTAGCTTAAGCTTTTAGGTTAATAGGTGACCAATCACTTGTGTATTTAAGCCCAACATGGGCCCCCATATATTTCTCTATCCTAACACTTTTAAGTCTAACCAGTCAAAGAGATTTAACTTGTATGTTGAAGCCCAGAAAAAATTTTATCAGAAAAAAAAAAAAAAAAAAGATTTGATATTCTCCGAGTCACAAGGTCCATTATGATGCTGCAAGTATCACTACACAACAATTTTTTATGTGTATGTATATATGCTTTCAGAACCAGGTGAAGCAAATAAAGGGATCATGATTCCAACTCAAGATCTCAGATTCTACTCCAGCAATAGCATTATATTCTAAGACTGATTTTAAATTATTGTACAAGCCAGGTTTCCTTCAGATGTGAAAAGCTATATGCAGACTGAAATTATGCGAATAACATTACTTCAAATGGCTAAAGCCATAACAAGCACAGTTCAAACAACTTAATGAATGAAAAACATGGCAAGCTATCTTATTCAAGCAGCTAGAAACTAGAGGTAGAAAAGCATGGACAATAAAAGTTCGTATATTTGGTATTTATGAATAAGACAATTATACAGCCATACTCTGGATCTATAACCATGGGCATTTTTAGAAATTCTATATAAAAATAAACAAATCATATGACAGGAGCAACAAAAGAAGAAAATTAACATAACACATGGATCATGGGAAGTTTCTGCTGGAATGAAAGATAATAGAAGAGCCCAAAAGAATACCAGCTGTCATAGCATTTATCATAGATTCCATGATTTTAAGATTCTTCTCAGCTTCACGAATTTGAGCTGGAGTCACCTTCAACAACACTTGAATAAATTAGGTGCTTGCTACATTTAATTTATAGGCCAAAAGTGGAGGAAAAAGGAGAAACAATACCAAACTAAATCTGGATCAAGTTCAGCTTTCGTAATACATAATAATGTTTTCAAGTTTTAAGAATAATTGGGTATTAATCTTTATATAAAAGGGGGGATACACGCGTTCTTAATACCTTGCCCATGCCTGGGATCATTCCTATAACACGACTAACAGAACCCATTTGTGCAACTGCTCGTGTTTGCTTTAGAAAGTCATTGAAGTCAAATTTTGCACTCATGATTTTCTTCTGCAATTCCTCAGCATCTTCTTCTCGCATCTATTTTGATAAAATTAAGGTTCTATAAAGTAAGTGGCACATTTGAAAGAAACAAGGCTCAGCACAAAAAAAACCAGCACTCACGACTTCTTGTGCCTTCTCCACAAAAGAAAGTACATCTCCCATTCCAAGTATTCTTCCAGCCATTCGATCAGGGTAAAATGGCTCAAGGTCCTCCATACGTTCTCCTCGACCTACTAGCTTAATTGGCCTTCCTGATACCTGATAATTAAATGCAGTAAAATAAACTCAAGGTTCAAAAAATGTGAGCTATCAATTGTTTGGTGCAATAAAAGAAACAATTTTTTCACCAGAACTTGTACAGTAATAAGGCAAAAGTAAAAAATGAAAGTTTAGGCTATAAGAAACTTAGTATCAACAAGTGGACATGGTATCATCTCATCGTTGCCTAGATTTGCTAATATGAAAAGAAAATGGAAGTCTTACCCTAAAGGAAAATTAATATCAATAATTGGACATGCACAGTATTCACTTATACTCCAAGATACGTTTGTATTGAATAACAATCTATTCCATGAACTGAAGAAAGGTCCCAAAGGACCCTCACTTTGTTACGGTGGGAGCAGAGTAGCACATTATAGTACCAAGCCTGCCTTTATACTTTAAGGAGCAACCTTTATCATTACACCAAAGCTCACCCTATCAATCTATTTTATGTAAATGGTGATAAAAGGTTATGTAAATTACCTAACTCTGGCAAGTTTTTGTATTCCGAAAAAAAGGGACACACACGTTGTATACATTGAACTGGTAGCAAAATACCTCTCTAACACTTAAGGCTGCTCCACCTCTAGAATCACCATCTAGCTTTGTCAATATGGCACCAGTAATACCAATCTCAATGTTGAATGTTGTCACCAAGGCTGAAAATTGATAATAATACCAATCATTTAACATATTAGTTTCAGCTATAATAGAAGGCACCACAAAAATATACAATCTTTGTGACACCCAAAGAATAATGATTTGGAATTTAAAAATTAAAGTTGTTTTGGACCTGAAAATAAGATTTTTAAACCTATTTATAAGAGAAAGGAAATAAGAGGACTAAATTGTAATTTCCCATTAAGTGGGATAAGCACACGTGAACTGCCATTTCCGCCAGCCCTATTTCCGCGTGCTGCCATGTGTTTGAGAGAGAAAATTTTCTCTCTGTTTCTCGGCTTTTCTCTCTCAGTCTCTCTGTCCGCCCGCCTCTGTTCCATCGGTTTCCGCCGAGCCCAAGAAAGCAGCACCGGTTGCAGCACCGCAGCAGCAGGAAAAGGAGAAGAAGAAGAAGAGAACAACAACAACAACAACAACAACAACAAGAAGAGGAAAAGGAATTGAAGTGGGTTTTCTCATCCGAATTTCTGCACGTATTTCTCAGCTTAAATCGAGTTGTCAACATGCCGTATAAGAGATAGGCAAGAGTTCTAAGTTGTTTATTAAATTAAATTTACCAGTTAATTAATAAATTTGATATACATAATTTTGTGCGTTATGTTGAATTAAAAATGGCACGTACAAATGAATGTTTGTTTACAGTTAAATTTATATTACTGAAATTAATATTTTTCAGAATGATTCGTTATATGCATAATTTTCGATCCAGCTGCATGATTAATTAATCGTAGAATAAAACATTGATTTCTATGCTGAAATAAATTTACAAGAATGTCAAGACTATGATGATATGTATTTAAAGCATTATTGAGTTGTTTACCAAGTTTAAAGGCAAAATGTGATTTGTGGACTTGGAACAACTAAATGAGATTATAAAGATGTTTTAAAGTTCGACAATGAACTAAAAAGGGTTGCTTGTCGCGTTTATGTCCCTGCCTATGCTCGAGCAATATGATATGGTAACCTACCAAATATTAGGGATGGTTGCCCAGATGTGTAAACAACCTATCAAATATCGGGGATGGATGTATATATGGCACTCCTCCATTTGCGGGGTATAGAAGTTGCCAAGGATCCTATACATATGTGATGATAAAAAGAGGCAGTTGAGGTATAATCCAAAAAAACGGGGCCCAAAAGATAAATATATAAAGAATAAAAAGGATTTGTTGCGTATTATTGATATATATGTTAACGTGACATCAGCATTTATGTTATGACTATTAAATTGCCTTGATTATTTATTATTAATGCTATATGTTTGCTTGTAAATAATTTTTATTTAGCAAGTTAGTGCTTATTGCCTACTCAGTCCTGAGGCGGATAAGATAATATATCGGCATGGCCCCACATGACATACCCTATTAAGCGTTTTACAACACTTCTTAGGATCGATGGTCCAATGACACGAAGTCATCAGCCATTTATCCAACTCGTCAATTTAATAATTGAAGCATCTAAGGCTGCATCAATCGAGGATACACAACAGAAGGAATTGCCCTACGGGCATACAGCTTGATCAGTGGGAGAAGGGGTTTAAACTAGCTCCCCTGTAACCCAAGTTAATTCGCGAGATTTTTTAAACTCACTTGGGGTCGATGGACTAATGCCTTTATTGGCAGGCATTGGTGAAGAAAGAAGCACACGAGGGGTCTACGAGCACTAAATCAGGGGGATTTGTAGTTCAGTTTGATCTTTCCTTATTGTATAAAGTCAGATGTAAATTTAGTCTGTGAATAAATAAAAGTGTTATAAACATGTTACTTATAAATCAGTTTGTTATTTAAATTATATTGCTTCCGCTATATGTGTTAAACAGTTCTATTCTATTAAAGCTAAATATTTTTATGTACAATTTCCCCTATGATTTAAGTTAGTTGTGGTATCCCGAAAGGGGGACGTCACACGTGATGTCCCAAAAGGGGGACGTCACAATCTTAGTCTAAAAGAAACAAAAAATAACGTACAATTCACGAATGTTCCCAGATGATGATACTAAAATGTTGGCCACTTATGAAATAAATTAAGAACTTGGTACATACTATAGATACATATAAAATATGTTATATATAAATTTGGAGTAGTGAATATGTAACAGAAAAATGAATAGAAGACCACATTGTAGCGGACAACAGAAGAAAGAGTGTAGCACCACAGGTCCACAATTTGGTGATAAAACTTGGAAGTATAAATACCTGCAGCTTCTTGGCCTGTCATCGAGTCCACCACAAGCAAGACTTCAGTAGGGTTAACTGCTTGCTTAACTTCTTTCAGCTCATCCATCATTGCTTTATCTATCTGAGAGAAAAGTGCCTCACATTCAGCTTGCTCCAATTAGGAACAATTTAACCAATTCACTTGAATTAGGAGTGCAGAAAGTAATTTTCTCATATCATTTACAATAATCATCTCTTTTAGATATAAATAGAGAGGAGGGGTACAATTACAAAAAGAACCTCATAATATAAATAATTTTTAACATTCCCCCTGAAACTGAAACGTAGAAATCTGTTACGTCCAGGTGATCACATTGCTTCAAGAAACATTAAGGACACAAGGGCTTTATAAACACATCAGTATGTTCTTCAGATTAAATGTGGAATAGATTTTTTTTAGATAAAACAGCTTCTCGAATAAAATGACAATCGATTTCAATATATTTTGCACGTTTCATAAAAAACTGGATTGTGGAAATGACAGTTTGATTGTCACAATGCATAATCATAAGCAAAGAATAAGAACTACCAAACTCTTCAAGATGTGTGTTCACCCACATCATTTCACATGTTGTATGTGTCATAGATTTGTATTCAGTTTCTGCACTCGATCTCACAACACTTTCTTTCTTGCTCTTCCAAGTAACTAGATTTCCTACAAAAATACAGTAATCCAAAATAGATCTACTATCAATAAGTGATCCAACATAGTTAGCATCTACATAGGCTTCTACTCTTGAAGCACGAGTACGATACAGCGATACCGATATGATACGATACGGATACAATAATGCGTCAAAGTTAAAAAAAGGATACGGATACGTCAGGATACTACTATTATATATGTGTACAATAAGTCATATTCTCATATTTAAGATGAAAATCTAGAGTAGATTATAATAACTTATACATCATGTTATTATAATTTTCAAAAATATCTTTTATTTTTTATTTAAATTAATTATATTTTTTCAAACATTTTTGATATCACTAAAAGAAATATTATGTATAATTGAATTAAAAAAATAAAACTATCCTTCAACGACTATTGAATTTAAAAAAAAAAAATTTAAAATAATGTCATAATATTTCTTAAATTACTTTCAATCTATCACAGATAATTTAAGTAAGATGAGAGTTAAAATATACATTAGTAGATTAGTTTTAATTTCAATTTAAGTCCGACTCAAATCAATTAGCTCGATGTGAATGAGATATAACTGAAAATAATATAGATATTATAATATAAACTCGGATATACTGTTTTGATTAAAGTAAATACATGCTTTTCTTTCTTCAAATATTTAACTAAATAAATAAACAAAATAAAAAAGACTAAAGTACTATCCATTTCACAATATAAGCTTAATTAAAGTTAAAAAAAAAAGTAATCGACATCAAATAGAAGCAAAGACAATATCAGTTAAGGTAAAAAAATCAGATGACGCATCTGCTTGTGGATACAAAATCTTTTTTCTATCATCGAAACACTACTTTGTATGAAGCCTTTAGCGATCTCAATTGCGTGAGCTTAGTGTATCTCTCAATTTTAACATTTGAGTTTATACATAAATTGTGCTTTATGTATAAAATATTTTTTTATTTTTTATCATGTAGGCCAGACCAACTGTTTCAATATGTTTTTTCTAAGTAGAAGTATCGGGAGGTTTCGGACAAATATCGAGCAAGTATCGAATTTTTAAAATTTAAAATTAAATTGATATGCCACGTGGCATATCAATTTTAATTTTAACAGAGTATCAATAAGTATCGGTATCCGATATGAATATGATACAGATATATTAGGCTTCGCGAAATATCGATGCTTTATAGCTTCTACTTGAGGGTAATTAGCTTTAGTATATGGTAGTCCTTTACTGAGTGCCTTCTCCAAATATTTAAGCATTTTATTAACAGCATCCCATTATTCATCACCACTTGCAAAAGAGCTATCACATCTAGTAATTGTTAAATAGATTAATTTTTCAACAAGACGAAGATGACAACAGTGAGAACAATCATTATAAGGTGCACCATCATCATAAAAAAACAACACTAGCATTTATAGGAGTGTCAACCGACCTACACCCAAGAAGACTAGCTTTCTCAAGATAATTAAAAATTATTTCCTTTGAGAAAGAAAATGTGAATACTAAGAGAAATTCGTCTAAGGTCTTTTATAATAAAAGCTTTTCAAGATGCTTCTTAACTTCGAAAAAGCACATGTGAACACTATTTGTTAATAAATTGCACCACATAAACAATTAGTGTCACAAAACCATAAAAGGAATGTTGAAAGAAGATGAAATAGTCTGAGAAGAAGCATCACAAATTAACTCTAGTAACAACTATGCAATGCTTACAAGCAAGGCTCTAGGATTAATTTAGACCAAAAACAGCTTTCTGAAACTTACGTAATTTATTCTCCCTCCACAGCAACATATTCTAAAGGTTGTTCCATATAAACAGCTTCGAAAAGATTACAATATAAAAACTATTACTAATATACATCTGCCGCACACTCCATTCCTTATCAATGGCTACGAAAAGTATCAAATAAATAGAATTAAGTCGAGTGTCAAGTGAGAACGTCTTAAAGAAATCTACTCCATAAATCTGACTATAGTCTTTGGCAGCTATACGAGCCTTATACCAATCAATCGACCCATTTGGACGAAATTTCACAGTGAGCACCAACAACATGCAACAAGTTGAACTCTTATAGGGGATAGAACAAGATCACTAGTATGTCGATTAACGAGGGCTGGCATTTCTATGTCTATTGTCTGCTTTATTTAGGTCAGAGAGAGCCTCCTAAAGTCTTGGGGATAGGAGAAAAAAAAGACAAGGACAAGGCAAACCAATGATAGGAAGGAGATAAATAGTCAAGAGTCAAGTAATAGTACAATGGATAGGCAGTACTGCGTTTATCCTGACGAAGAGCAATAAGAAGGTCCAAGTCATTAGAGGTACTTATAGTAGGAACCTTAGGAACTCTAGATTATTTGACTATGAATCTATCGACAAGAAGGTACATGGCCTTCAAGTATATACTTGCAAATAATTACTATGTTGTGGGACATGAGCAAAAAATGGTAGAAGAACAGATGAAATAGCAATTTTTAGGTAGATAGAAAATATGGTGTAAAATCAAAGAATGTTACATCCATAGAAACAAAAAAACTTATGGGTAGTAAGATCATAACTTTGACAACCCTTTGGGTGTGAGAGTAACAAAAATAAATAAATCGAATTATGCTACAAAATAGCTTATCAACACCCGAGTGAAGAGAGTGCACAAAACAAGTGCACCCACTAATCCTAAGAACAACCGAAAATAAGGGTTTATTAGGATATAAAATCTAATAAAATGAATGATTATAGCAATCAAAGATGTCATTCTGTTGATAAGAAAATAAGTAGCCAAAATAGCACTACCCCAAAATGTGTAAGGAACATTCATTTAAATAATGTAGTGTTCAAAATATCAAGTACGATATATACTCTCTCGACTCTGAGCTCTTTCTCTTCTATCAAAAAAAAAAACCTTTGAGCTCTACTCCCTCCAGCAAGGAGATTTAACAGTACATTAGTACTATGACACCTTGAAAGGGAAATTAGATGAATTACTTCAGCATAACACTATCAATCCATGTGTTCAAACCAAGTAGAATGATGAGTTCTTAGCAGCAAAGTTCATTTCTAGTCTTCATTTAGGTTGTTAAGGTATCGAGCTGAGCTGAGCTTGGTTGTATTCATGTTCAAGCTCGTTCTAGATTTCATTGTTCGAGAGCATACATGAACATAATTGAGCTACTTATCGAGCCAACTATCGAGCATGTAATTGAGCTATCTAAACGAGCTCGTATAAAGCTAATAAATGAAGCTTATTTATAAATAATTTATCAACTATTAAACTATATTATCAATTAAATAAAAAAGGTAAATAGTTTATTACTCTTAGACAATAATATTAAAATGATATTATTACAAAAATAATCATAATAATAAAATACTATCAATCGATTCCCATTAACGAGCCTTTAATTGAGCTTTAAACAAGAAAATTTACAATCTTTATATACATTGTTCACAAACATAAATAAACTAATATTATTATGTTCAAACTCATTCATTTAAGAGTCAAGCTTTTAAAATTATATTCCAACTCATTTGTTAGGCTTGATGAATGAAATGAAAGAACTTATCGAGCCGAGTATTGAGCTACCTGTTGAAAGCTTGGTTCATTTACAGCCCTAAACTTCATCCCTTTCTCCAGTTCAATTAATTGTTGATAGTGTTATCCCTAATACAAGTACAAAGAGGAAGAGGGGGAGACCAAAGAAGACATGGCAAGAAACTATAAAGAGTAATCTTAGTTACTTAGACTTAGATAAGAATTTGGTAACTGATAAAGCGCAATAGAAACAAAGGATTCATGTAGCCAACCCCACCTAGTGGGATTAAGGCTTGGTGGTAGTTGTTGTTGTTGTTGTTGTTGTTGTGTTATCCCTAATACAGTTAATGCGCTTGACCATGTACTTTGAGTTAAAAAGCTTCCAGTGCTTCCTCTCCATCTACAGATCACTCTGTTCATGTTGTCTCTACACATAGCCTTCATCATAGTTGTTGTCATGGGGTCAAAGCGATGGACGTGAACATGGAATGAACTCTTTTCCATTGTTCTCGCACTGTAAGAGCACAAATCATTTAAACATACCATTGTATGGAGAAGTTCAATTATCCTAAGACAGCTCAGCATGTTACTTCTAATTCTCCTGCACTAGCAGGTGTTTTTAACACGTCAGAGTCTCAGGATCTAGGATAGTTATTATCTTCTAGAAGGACTATGATCGGCTTCTAAAACTTCTTTTTCTAATTCTCAATGCTGCTTTTACAACAAGATCAGTTGTGACTACCCATTCTAGTACAACCTGGATTTGACTTAGGAGCTTCTCTATCATCGGGGTATAAAATATGTTAGGAGGAAGAGGAAAATGAAGAAGGTTGTTGATGCTAATTCATCAACTTGTAATGTCCCTTCGCTTTAAGTGATTTTTAGACCGTGGATTTTACCTTGCTCTATCCTATTTATAGGAGGCTTTATCGAGTCAGACTCAATCGATCTATTATCCTTTTTCCTTCTCCCAATCACACCCTTTTCTCAAATATAAAAAGGCAAATTCTATTACAGAATTTTAGTAATCCCTTTCAATGCCCGTGCCTATGGTGTCTGGGAATCTTGTTTAGAGGCTATCTTCTTTCCAATGGAATTTTGTGATAGCTAGCAGGCTTCTCTTAAAATTTCATATCTTAAGGATTATTCGCTTTACCACAGTGACTTCTCAATATCAAGAATGGAATCTTCTCCATAGCGATCTGAGATGTCATATCTCTAAAAAAATATTGAACTCAGGGACTTGGGGTTCTTTGTCGCCTCAAGAGTGCTATCAGAGTTGAGGCTTGGTTATCTTGACACAAGATGTACAAGTTTATACTTCTTTTGCCAAAATTTTCGTAGAAGCTTATCTTCATTTTTCCAATATGTTTGATTTTGTGATTTAAGATGTACACTCGATGCCTTAACTTCATATCTCAAACTAGGCATCCCATTTCAAATATCCCATTTCAAAAATCGATGGGTCCCACATCATATCCTATTTCAAAGATCGAAGGGTCCCCCATAGTGTTCTCCAGACGACCGCCCTCTTTGGTTTGTCTTTTATCCATCTCTCTCTCAAGTTGCCTCAACATGAAAAGAAGGTTAGTCTGCAACAAGCATTTACCAAGTTCCTAACCTGCCGCATCACTATTGGTCGATAGTGATTCGGTCATCTCGACTAACTAGGTAAGTCTTCCTTTGATGAACTTTCATTACTAGACTCTCTCGTCTTAGCTCATGAACATCTTCTAATAGATGTCCAGTGGCACCACTACATCACTTCATTAACATGTTGCTAATTGATAGATACTGATCATTGACGACTATCCCCATGCCCTTCTTGATCCACCCCAAGGAACAAGGCCTAGGATGTGAAATTGTCTCCAAGCCCAACTGTTGGACAAGCTCAATTGAGATCAGGATCTTCTGGCAATTGTTGTCAATGATGATATCGACAACCATTCTTTTGAAGAGTTATTCATAGACCAAATCCTTGATGATGACATTCCTATCTCCTTGCACATTATCATTAAAGATAGTGTCAGGTACGCCCCAAGCTATGCTCTTGAGTTCAATAGTGTCAAAATGAATGACGATCGTGGCTCGCTTGTTTGTCCACCTTCCTAAACTTCACCTGAGAATAGCTCCGAAAGTATTTTCAAGCACTTGTTTGTATGACTAAAGAGTTGTCATATCTCGAAGTAGACTTGGCCTTTACATTTTCAATCCTATCCTTCAAGTGATCTCATTGTGGACACATCTCTTCTCAGGTTAGTTCTTCTTTTCAATGACTGAGGCAAGAGTGCATGCATGGCCAACTTGCATTGTAGTCCCATAAGCCTAACGTGAACTTCATCGAAGTCAGCTTATCTACCATTGAAACACCAAGTGCAATGGCCAGGCACCCAGCTTCTCAACCTCTACATTCTCATCATTAGTAGGAAGTTTAATTTTAGCATCCACCTTAAATGGTGTTGACTTCTCTCTAGGAGAGTGAAGACAATTGTGGTCTTGACCTTCCTTCTTTTGAGGCATTGTCGGCTCCTCGCTTACACCTTGGCAAGAAATACAATCTTAGGTGATCATATCCATCTAGGTGTTTTATCTCGTCAATTGATCTGCTCCCTCTCTCTACCTAATGTCAATCAGTATCACATACGGAGCATAAATGTCTCTGATTCTCTTCCAACGACTTTGGGCTAGACAGGATCTTTCAACTCCCTTCTACGTAATCAGTGATGGCATTTTACTCTATCACTTTCTCTCGTCCTCCAGTCGGAGTTCGTGATGGAAAGGAGGGTGGAATCGGATAGGAAAAAAAGGAAAATAAAAAGGTTTACCAAATCTAATTTCTTCAACTTTTCCAACTTAGGATTTTTACAATACTCTTTCTTATTTATACAACTACCAAACTTTTATCCCACTAGGTGGGCTCATTTTTTTTATTTATAGAAATATATAAGAAGATCAAACTTTATCCTTTCCCAATATCCCAACTACACCTTTCATCAGGCCAAATAGTTGCTTTTGCATTATTTTACTTCTTTGAACTTTCATGTTTAAGTTACTGACAATTTGTAGGCTTCTCCCAATGTTTTATATCTCTCAAATTCATGCCTTTACCCTAATAATTTCTGTGTCAAAATTTGACTCCTCTCCTGAGTGATGCGATGTCACATCCTGAACCAATTTATATTTCAGTGGTCATGTTGTAACACACCTAAAAGGGGGAAGAAGGAAGTTGAATTGGGAATATTCATGTAATCAAAAATTCGTTCGACAAAACCACTCAATTGAGCAAACAGAAATAAGAGAAAGGGATAGAGATTTTAAGGCGGTTAGACCAACCAAGTGAATTCTGTCCTCTCGAGCTGCTTTCAGCACCAAGAAGCGACAGAATATAAGACAAAAAGCCTAGAAACTTATATAGGAAACACAAGGACATGCGCCACTTGCTGATTATCAGTGAATAGCAAGCCTTACATGGAACAGTGGAATCAACTTGACTTGGGTTGAGTACGTGATAAGTAGGCAATTGAACAAAACCAACTCATGCACACCCCTACTGCATAAGATCCTCTACTAATTTTTCTTGGGACTTAATTCTCCATTCAACACTACTCAAGCATAAGACTAACAGTAAAGTCAAATTAAAATATAACTTTAGAGTTAACATACAAAAGTGTGAAAAGGATCAAGTACTCGAAACACTTTACTTCAATATAACTAAAAAATCCTTAATTTTACATCTATGTTGATTCATGGTTATCAATATAACCATAAATCTATAAAGTACCAATATTTCGTAAAGCCTAGTGTGCTCGTATCGTATATGTATCAGATACCAATACTCCCCGATACTCCATCAATACGTACCTAATACGTCACGTGAGATATCAATTTTTATTTTTATTTTATTTTTATTTTTTTTAAATCTGATATTTATCCAATACTTGTCTAATACTTTTTGATACTTCCAACTAAAGAAAAAATATTAAAATAGTTGGTTCATCCCACACAATAAAAAATAAAAATATATTTTATACATACAACGCAACTCATGCATAGATATGAACGTTAAAATTAAGAAAAAAATATAATGGGCTACGCAATTGGGATTAAAGAAAGTTTCATGAACGCTAGTGTTTCAGCAGTAAAAAAAATTTAGTATCCACAAGCTGCTGTGTTATCTACTTTAACTGAGATTTTTGAGCGGTCTTACAAATAGGAGTAATATTTTTACTTTTTAACCTCAACCGATACTTTCTTTACTTATGTTGGACATTGATTATTTTTTTACTTTCATTAAGCTCATGTTACAAAAAAAATAAATTTTTGATTTTTCTTATTAATTCATTTAGTCAAATATTCGAAGAAAGAAGAGCATATATATTACTTTAATCAAGTCAAAATATCTAACTTTACGTCACAGCATTTATATCATTGTCAAATGTGTCTCATTTGCTTTGAGCTAATTAATTTGAGTCGAATTTAAATTAAAATTAAAACTAATATACTAATATATATATTTAAACTTTCATCTCATTTAAAAAATCTATTAAACAAAGTTTATAATAATATTTTAAAGTTAAGATTTTTAAAATTCAATAATAATTGAAAGATGTTTTTATTTTTTGTTCATAACATTGCTTTTAGCGATATCAAACAAGTTTGAAACAATATAATTAATTTGAAGAAAATTTTTAAAATTTATAATAATAAGATATACAAGTCATTATGATCTACCATAAAATTATACCTTAAATATGAGCACATAACATATTATACACATATATATAACAGTTATATCCTAACAAATTTATATCACATTTTTTTTAAGTTTGTTGTATCGTCGTATCCGTATCATATTGTATCTATATAATCGTATCGTACTTTATAATCGTAAATTGAAATAAAAAAATCACCTCATTTTAGTTAATTCCATCAACATCATCTCTAAACTTCGAAAAATGATAAAGCCAAAATTTTCAATTTAGTCTTATAATTTATATCAGCAAACTATTATACTTTGAATTTATGAAGCATGTACACTTCAAAAAACTATGCTGTAAGGACATGGAGGCACACAAGAGGACACGCGGGATCTGTGTTAAGCACGTCACATGGCATATCCTAATAGATTAAAAAAGAAAACTTAAAAAATACTTGAGACACTTTCAAGATATTTCTGAGATGTAAGATGCTTTTGAGATACTTATAGAACACTTTTGAGATACAATACACTTCTGGAACATATATGTAATAGAATTGAATACATTTAATATTAATGTTGAATTTATTTACTAATATTATATTTTTTAATAATATAAAAAATAAGATCAAAATTTATGGACATATCAACTTTCTCTTTATTCTTTTTATTAACATTTAAAAAAATTTAATATTATTAAAATCTTACCTACAACAACAACAACAACCAAGCCTTAATCCCACTAGGTGAGGTCGGCTATATGAATTGTTTGTTTCCATTGCGCTCTATCAGCTACCAAATTCTTATCTAAGTCTAACTAAGATCACTCATTATAGTTTCTTGTTATGTCTTCTTTGGTCTCCCTCTTCCTCTTTGTACATTGGCAAAATCCAATAACTCAATTTTTCTAACTAGAGCTTCAATCGGCCTACGATTTATATGTCCAAACCATTTAAGCCGACTTTTTCTAAGTTTATCTTCAATTGGTGCAACACCAATTTTCTTTCGGATATACTCATTTTTTATTCTATCCTTTCGTGTATATCCACACATCCACCTTAGCATCCTCATTTCTGCAACATTTATTTTATTTGTATATTTCCTCTTTGCGGGCCAGCATTCAGCAACATATATCATCGCTGGCCTTACTATAGATTTATGAAATTTACACTTGATTCTGGATGGGATTTTTCTATCGCACAACACACCAGAAGCATTTCTTCATTTTACCCATCTTGCTTGAATCCTACTAATAACATCATTATCTACTTCACCATTATTTTGTATAATTGATCCAAGGCATCTAAAGTGCTCACTCTTCTTGACAATTTGATCACCAATTGTCACATCTCTAATATAAATATTTTTTCTTGACTAAATGTGCATTTCATATATTCAATTTTTGATCTGCTGAGATAAAAATCTTTAGATTCTAGAGCATTCCTCCAAAGCTCGACTTTCGCTTTAGCTCCCTCTTTAGTTTTCTCAACAAAGACAATATCATATGCGAAGAGCATACACCAAGGCACCTCATCTTGGATATGTCCAGTCATGACTTCCATAATCAAAACAAAAAGATACGAACTTAAAGCCGAGCTTTTGTGTAGTCCAACTGTAATAGAAAAATCCTTAGTCAAAACTTCTTATGTTCGAACACAGGTAACAGCTCCTTTATACATGTTTTTAATAACTTGAATATAAGCAGTGCAAATCTCTTTTTTTTCTAAAACTCTCCAAAATACTTCTCTTGAGACTTTATCATAAGCTTTTTCCAAATCAATAAATCAAATAAATATTTTCTTTTCTCTCTTTAAGCTTCTTCATTAAACTTCTTAATAAATGAATGGCTTCTATAGTAGATCTACCTGGCATAAAACCAAACTAATTCTCTGATGCCTTAGTATTATGGCATAATCTTTGTTCGATCACCCCCTCCCAAAATTTTAAAGTATGACTCATTAATTTAATTCCATTATAATTAGCACAATTCTGTACATCGCCTTTATCCTTATAAATAGATACTAATATACTCTTTTTCATTCATTTGGCATTCTTTTAGTCTTCAAAATCATACTAAACAATCTAGTGAGCCAAGAAACTCCTTCATCTCCTAAGCACTTCCAAACATCTATTGGATGTTATCTGGTCCTACTGCTTTTTTATGCTTCATCTTCTTTAAAGCTTTTCAAACTTCAACTTTACTAATACGTCGGATGTAAGAGTAATTTTTACTTTCTTTTGCGGTGCTGAGTTCTGTAAGATCAATTGAATTTTCACAACCTTTATTGAAATCTTACCTAATAAAATTAAAAACTTATATCTTATTATTATTAAAATTTTACTTAATATAAATTAAAATTCTAAGCTAACTAAGCTAAATAATTTTTCCTCCATTGCTGTTATCGAGTTTCATAAAAATGAATCAATCACAAAAAGTTTGGAACTAAGTTTCATCTCTTTTTTTCTTTCATCCTCAATGCCAAAGGTTCTTACCTCCTCTTATTATCGTGCTTGTCATAATTGTCCTGGTAAATAAAATTACATTTTCTATAATGTTGATGATGCTTTTCTCAAGTTCTCATCTTAATCTTATGAGACTTTTATGCAACTCACAAATTATTTATACTTAAAAATTTAAATTTGTTCTTTATTTTATGAATTTTTTTTAAGTATGACCTATTAATTTTATTATTATTGTATTTGAAATATCATGCCATGTTTGCATCCTATGTTTTGAAAAATTGTCGCGTTACTTTGTTGCACCATGCTGTGTTCCCATGTCGTATCCATGCCTATAGCTTTGAATTAGCTTCAGCAATTAACTTGATCTTGCATTAAACAATAAAAATACGTAGCGTAAATTGAAATGAAAAAATCACCTCCTCATTGCTAATTCCATCAGCATCATCTCTAAACTTGAAAAAAAAAATCCAAAATTTTCAACTTAAACTCGTAATTTATATCAATAAACTATTATATTCAGAATTGACTTCAGTAATTAACTTAAATCTTGCATTAAACTGTTTAAAGGCATAATTAAAAACAAAGTTGTTACTAATAACATCACTAGAAAAGAATCGCCCCAGTGTCACTATGTAAATAAAAATATACAATTTTGTGTGTTTCCATTAGCATGTTTTGCTTAACTAAAAATTTAATAATAAATGAGTGTTACTTGACATAATGACAAACATGATAAACATGATATGCAGAAATGAACAACAATTCGATTAGAAAAATTTATTGCTCATGAAAACAACTAAATGCATCTTCATACTAAGAATATACTTTTTGTGAACATTTGAACTAATTTGTAGACAGCTAAAACTTGAAATGAGCAAGAACAGGAAAAACATAATAATTAACAAGTGCCCAGGTTATGCAAATCCAATGAAACCTGCAATCTTCCGGCAGTGTCAACTATAACCACATCAGTCTTCCTTTTTTTGGCTTCTTCCAATCCATTTTTAGCTATTTGAGATGGTCTTACTTCGGTCCCTTCTTTGTAAACCGGTACACCAACCTGACATAGGAATAGCAATGCTTCCATGAAAATCATTGAAGTTCCTTCACTAACACAACATGCAAATTTTGAATGATACAAGAAATACTACTCGAATTTAAAGATTTAAATCCCTTTCTTTGTATAACAATCTAACCTGATTGCCTAAAATTGTAATTTGGTCAATGGCTGCAGGCCGGTAAACATCTGCAGCAACCAACATGCAACATTTACCCTAAAATTTGTGAGATTTTGTTAGCACCATAGTTATATTCAATAATGTCAGAAGAAGCAAAAACGCATAAAAAAAAAAAAAAAAAACGGAAAATGCACCAGCTTTTTAAGATAAAATGCAAGCTTTGCACAAACAGTAGTCTTCCCAACACCTTGAAGCCCTGCGAGCAAAATCACTGTCGGACCGGAATTAGAAAATACCAGATCTGATACTTCGCCCCCCATCAAATTCACAAGCTCA
The DNA here is from genome assembly GCA_019297695.1 of Apostasia ramifera. NCBI lineage: Eukaryota > Viridiplantae > Streptophyta > Magnoliopsida > Asparagales > Orchidaceae > Apostasia > Apostasia ramifera. Next base: position 333,240 of record JAEMOT010001680.1, on the reverse strand, counting down.
TCGTGTACAATCTGCAATGCAAAAATATAATCATATTCTCCAAAAAATTCCAGACAGCAATTAATCACTTTTCGTCACCAGAGTTCTTCTAAATCAGAAAGATGGTGCTTCTTCAAGATGAACACCACAAGAAAAGTTGCAAATAAACCTCAAGGCATCTCATTCAATATAACTTGGAATGGAAAAATAAAATTATTTTCCTCCAACCTTAACCAATTGTTGATCGGGCCGCACTCCACGAATCAAGCCAACACCAACTACTCGGTCACTAACATTTTGTACGAACCTTCGCACAACAGGCAAGCTTACCTACAAAAATTTTACACAAAATTTTATAATGAAAAAGTAGAATTTCAATTAGAATAACCTCGTTCAAAGAAAAAAAATCAACAAACATCAGCCTCAAGAAGAGCCCTTCTAATATCCCGCATTGGCTCAGCAATGTTCTCCTTTGTCAAAACCTCTGTAATAACATGGCACAAACATGAGAAGGAGAAAAAAAATAAAGAGATTCAGAAATTAAATTGCAATGACTAACAAAAATGACAACATCAATTACCTCACAACTTTCTTTTCTAAATTTGTTATTTTGCTTCAAAATCAACTATAATACTTAAGTGCCATTTGGTTCAATGCTATCTAAATGTTCATGTTATCTAAATATCCATATTACCATTAATCATTGTTTGAATGGTTCAATATCATTATAATAAAGTATGATAATATAAAATCAATTCAAACCTCACCTCCCTCCATTACAATTAGACTGAAGATGTCATTTTGGAGTAGTAATTTAAACATGTCATTAAATCAAATTATCAATTTCTCTAAATAATGACACATCATAATAACACTGAACCAAACTTCCCCTTATTTTCATGAAAATTACAAGGAATTGCATAGAATCTAAAACGATTTATAGCACAGAATCTAAAATCTTGTAACAAAATATCAAGAAATGGAGTCCTTGCACAAGAGAAAGAGAGGAAAACGTAAAATCAAACCTGCTCCCTTGAGTTTACTCCAAGCAGATTCAAGGCCACTAGTCAACTGCCCAAACATCTCAGACCTAACTTTGAAGTTGTTTTCTCTACGAAATTTAAGTGATTTTGAAGAGACCAAACCCCAAACTTCCCTCTGAAAATCAACAAAATAGACAGACAATTATTTAACAAATTGTTCAAGCATAAAATGATAGTTTAAATAGATAAAAGAGAAAATTGGCCTCCAAAATTTGATAAGAGCTAGCTTACTGTGAAAAGATTACTCCGAGAGGAGCCATGCAAGAAGCTCTTGCTAGCCCACAAAGAAGATAAATTTGCAGAAATATTGGATCTCATTGTTCTTTTGAAGCACCAAAAGCCACAAGGAGACGAGGATGCTGGCGGCCGAGAGACATGGCAACAACAAATTGTTGGTAAAGCAATGGTCTCCATCTAGAATGGGAGAGAAGGAGAGAGTGAGAACTTTAAGCAATTATAAAATGACCATAAAACCAAGGCTAGCTGAGTTATTTGGCACCAAACATTTCTTGCGGGGTGGAAGGGAAAAGTCTTCCTTTGTTATTTTAAATCCTCATAATTATCATCATAATTTAGCCTAGAAAAATTACAAGATCATCCCAAGAATGGTCATTAGAAGGCAATAGGGTTTCGCACACTAAAACACTGATTCATCCCCTCCTTTTAGTGTAATTACCACCGACTAGTGGGAGATGAGAGAAAAGGCAAATGAGGAGAGAAGGAAGCCCAGATCTTTTCCAAATCGACAATTTTCCCCTAATTCTTCATGATCTACACGTTCTGTCACAACCTACAACTGGATCTCTCACGCTTTAGATTCTTTCAAATTTCAAACAGAACCTAGAAGATGGTGAATTTAACGTAGGTTTTGTCTTAACATGGCTTAGATAAATCCAAACCTAAAATTAAATTGTGTACTTTGATGAAAATCGATGTTTCATGCAAACATTTACGAATTCACTTTGTGGTGCTGATTCGAATCTACATAATGATGTTTCATCTAGCAATTAGCATACAAGTTGATAGTTCTGAGGATTTATGGTTAACTTTGCTATTAACATAAGATCCAAGCCATACTTTCATGATTCCTGCAGTAGGTAAAATTAATAGTTAGATTACTTGACAAATACCTTGTGTTGCACTTATAACTCTTCATTTAATTGATGTGATGCATGAACTTGCAATTATTCTGTGTAGAAGCATGATAGGATTGTAATTGTATAAGTGGTTTGAGATTTGGAGGCAATTTGGGGTTGAAAATGATAAAAAACGAACCCCATATCCCGTTTCAGGTCTCGAGAACTGCCGCATAAACACGACATTTCAATTCAGGAGAACAGTTGAGAGATCGGAAAGAAGTTTTATAGCCCAAACTGAACCTCACACCTCAAATGAAACAGTCATTGCAGCCTCTACCGCTTCATCTCCAATGGTTTTCGCAGCCCTCTGTCACTCCCAACCTAACCCGAACACCCACTATGCGGAACTGCAGGAAATCGGAAGGAAACTCCTTTTCCTCCATCATCAGTGAAAATTGCTCTCAATCAACAAGCATTAACATCAATCAACAACATCCCTCTGCACTCACTTGGGGAAGCTACAGAAGAACGCAGGCAGGGCGGTTGCGTTCGGATGTCCCGCAAAAGTTGTGAAGACACGCGACGTGGGCGTCGTGTGCCCGCAGGAGTGGGGACTTCGTTCGTCGTCGGAGAACGAGGCCGAACGAGCAGAGCCGGCAAACCTCGCGACGCCGCGGAGAAGGAGGTCAGCCGATGGCAAATCGGCGAGAAACAGCAGAACTAGGGCAGCCCGATGGCTCAGCTGAGGCCTGAATTTAATTAGGACAATTTAAATTTAGTCTCTTTAGTTTTTCCTTTTTTACTAATTAGTCCTCTCTTCAACCCACTCTATTCAATCCAATTCAGATTTGACCCTATTTGAATTTAAATATAACTCGATTCAACTCGTAACTAATTCAATGATGCTTTCAAGATATATATTAAGATATTTTATATACATAAATATATTATACAAAATACATATTAAAAAATTTATGTATAAATACATATATAATACATATAAATTTAATTAAAAAATTATATATATTATGTACTATGTATAAAATAAATATCATAATAAAAAAATAAGATTAAAAACTAATGGTGCATTTATTTGAATAGAACCGATATTCCATTATTTCTTTATTCTTTATAAAATAGTTATTTTTATATTTACTTTTATGAAATAACTATTCTACAAGAATTTTTGTTCTATATTTAATGTAATAGTTATTTCTTCTTTCTACCCAAAAATAGTTATTCCTTGACTATTTTTTATGGATTAAAAAAATATTTTTTTAAAATTATTTTTGTTTACACACGTATACATAAGTATACATATGCATGTACATATATGCATTCTTATGTGTATTCTAGGTGTATATATATATTTATATAAGTTATATTTATTTATTTAATTTTATAAAGTTAAATTTAATAATAATAAATAACATAAAATTTTATTAAATTGTATTTATGGATATTTTAATATTTTTTTATTTGCCTCTTATTCTACGTTTTATTCAATCTAAGTAAACTAAGGTATTATCATTCCATTCTCCTTAGAATTACAAGTCTATTTCACTGAAGTAAACATACCATAAACTCATTTCAATTGAAAATCGAATAAATTTTAATTAACTCGAATCAAACTCAACTACCATACCCGCCCCACCCAAATCAACTTGCTTTGCATTGAGGGAACGAAACCTCACTTGATTCCTAGACGGCATTGTTCTTGCTGCATACATGACAAAGGGAGATGGTTGATGCCATGACAGTAGGAGTGTGTAAACTATGGTTTAAACCGAAAAACCGAACCGAATCGTTTAAATTTAGCGATTTAGTTTGGTTTAGAATCTAACGGTTTAGTGATGGTTTGATATTTTGAGTATTTCGGTTAACTGGGTTGGATTCGGTTTCGCATGTTTGGAAATCAAACCAACCGAATTAATCGATTATTAAATAACCCACATATAAATATGACTTAGAGTTGGGTCGGTTCAGTTGTATTATAGTAATTTTTACAGTATTGACTTTGAATTATTGAAGTGATAGTGTATATGTATACTTATGAGTTTTTATAGTATATTTTAATGATAATTATTTAGTGTATTTTTTTTTAAATATGATAATTAGGATAAATTCTTATAAGGGTGACTATCTGAAAACTTGAAAAAATATTTATTATTTTTGATAAATAAATAAAATTTTTGTTATATAATTTTGATTATATTGTGATATTAATGTAATGATGTGTTGCGATTGCTTCTGAATTCTTCCACTTTTTTGTTAGTTTATTTTGGTGATGCGATTAAGTTATTAAATTAAATTACTTATTGTGCTAAATTACTTTTATATTAAAGCTATTATCTAGATATTAATATAACAATATTTAATATCATTATAAGAAGATTAAGAAAATTTTTGAGATAAAAAAATATGATTTTAACCGAACCAAATCAAACCAAATCGATATTTATTTGGTTGATTTGGTTTGGTTTATAATCTAATTTAGTTGGTTTGGTTTCATTAAATTTAAAATCGAACTCAATCTTTTTTTTGGTTTGGTTACCAAACTAACCAATTAAACCGAATGCACAGGCCTACATGGCACTACAGAGGAATTGCAAAGTTGGGGCTGCCGGCTGCGAGTTGGGGATGATGGTTGCCAATCGGGGCATTCAGAGAGAGGAAATGACAAAGCAATGGCGTCGAGGCTGTCGGCCTGAGCAGCAACATCGGGGATGCTGGCTGCGTCCCCTGGCATTGACGTTCTGGCATATTGTGACTTGTTAGGGATTTGAGAGTTGCGGTCTCCCAGTTTGCGATCCGTGCGATGGGCTGGGATGAGAGTTTAGATGCTAGATTTTATAATTTATTTAATATCAATGAGTATGAGTTTGGAGCGAGTTATAAGAAGTTATATTTGAACTCAACTTGTGAAATGACTTGTTGGGGAGAGTCTGGGTCTCGAATTTACTTTTTAAGCTCATACATGTTCCATTAGAGGTAAGTCGAGGAGAATTTAACAAATATTAATAAAAATTTTTAGTATTTATATTTTATAAATTTATCAACTGTAATGGAAACATTTTACTTGTTATTATCACTTTTTATTATTGATATTTTATTAAAAGGAAAAAAATTATTTGTATAAATTGAAAATACTAGAAATAAATATATTTATTCATGTGACATAATTGCTATATAAAAATATTAGTTAAATTTAACATTTTGCTGAACTTTTTTAAACTACATAATATTTTTCATAATTCTATGTACTATTTTTAATGAAATTTAACTAAAATGATGACTCCATGCACTTTTTAGAGGGTGAATGATTGAGGTGGAGATAAAGGTGTTCCTTTGCAGCCTTTTGTTCATTCTTTCTTTTAAGTCAATGAAAACATTATTCATCATTAGAATCAATGCTATTTTTTTTTTTTGGTCAATTTGAGTATTTATAATACTTTAGTTTGGTAAAAAAAAAAGGATGAAGCAAAAATAGATAGGTATGATAGTGGAAATTTGTGCAAAAATTTGTCGTTTGTGCATGATTGTGTTCATGTAAGGCTGATAACGAGTCAAGTTCGAGCTAATTTGCCTCAAAAGTTAATCGAGGCAGGGAAAGGTAAGCTGAGACTGAATGGGGTACAAGACAGATATAAGTATTGACCTATGTATAGCGTGGCGGGATTAGGTATCGGTCAACCAAACCCAAATCCGCCCTATTGACATCCCTACCCAGTTGGTCCTCGTACTATTTTGGTTATACCAAACACTAAAATAGTTTATTATTATAAAAATTTAAAAATAATATTAAATTAGTTTTTATAACATCATACATAATTTTTAATTAAAAAAAATTCATTTTATTACATATTCTACATTATTTTCAATAATGCATCAATTAACGTATTTCACATTCTATATAATTTTTAATATAATTAATTTTATTTTTTATCATATACATATTTCAAAACAAGACTATAAATTTATAATAAAACCAAATTGGCCTCATTAGGGTGCTTTAAATTAATCTTTCAAATTTTACTTTCCTCAATAGAGGGGCGAGTGACCAATTTAAAATTAACCTATCAACCTAAATTTAGGTCCTGTTTGGCGCAAGGACCAAAATGGTACTAATTTAAAAAGCAACAATAATAATAATAAATAAATATTTTAATCATTCTATATAAATTTTAATATAAAAAAATATTATTTTACTTCACATACTCAATAATTTTTAATTAAAAAATTAACTTTATTTTACATCCTAGATTAAAATACTCGATTCGAATATTTTGATCTATGATGTGAAATAAAGTAGATATTTTTATTAAAAATTATTGAGTATGTGAAGTAAAATAATATTTTTTTATATATTAAAACTTGTGTAAAATAATTTAAAAAATTATTTATTATTATTATTATTCTTTTTTAAACTAGTACTATTTTAGTTCTGATTTTGGTCCTCATACCAAATAGTAGAACCTACATAAAAGATTATAAACCTTATAAACTATCTTGAAGTGCCCTATTAATTTAAAAGCTCTATGTAAAAGATTTTAAAATTTATGAACTTATTTAAAACCCTCTATCAACCTCATAACTCAAGGACCCACAAGTAATTTACTCAAAAAAAATACTTAACAACTTTATTTTTTATTTAAATTTAAAATAATAAAGTTCATATTTCAACTAAAAGTTAGCTCGTAACAACTACTATTTGGGTTTATTGAAAATTCGCGAAAAAAAAGTTATAACTAAAATAGTCATGATTAAAAATTTTATTTTATTTAAAAAATTTAAAAAATATATTTTATATTTGATCCTACTTAAATTTCAATTTAAACAATTGGTTTCTTTCATATCTAATATAATTCTCAAAAAATTAATCATCTTTATTTCATATTTAACACAAATTTTAATGTAAATAACTCACTTTTATCCTGCATCTTTCAATAAAATCTAAAAAAAATTATTTAAATTATTCTTTTTACAAAAGCTGATTTTTTTTAGAAGTATTTATTTATGGAATATTTATTTGCCATATCATTTTTAAAAGTTATTTTTGCAAATAAATCACTTAAAACTTAAATTGGTTAATTTTTGGTGGTGTGCATATGTAAATACCAACTTTCATAGTAGTATATAAATAAAACTCACTTTATGGAGTTTTTCAAAAAAAAAAAAAAATTCATCAAAATTTAAATATAGCTAGTTGATTATTTGAAATTAATAATTATAAATTTGTCACCTTTTATATGGCCATTATTATTATTATTATTTAAAATCAATAATATCAAATTACTTTTTTTTCTAGGAAAACAAATTTAATATTCTAGTGAGTCTGCCGGCCAACACTACATATTATAAAATTATAAATAATTATGTCATCAATATATCTTTTGAAATCTTTATGGCTTATAATATCTGGGTAAATAATATACATATCACTAAAATTTAATTATTTTATATATTTTATATCAAAAAATTTATTATTACATATTATAAAAATTATATAAACATTATGATTTTTTTTATAAAAATTATATGAACATTATAATTTTTTTTATAAAAATTATATGAACATTATAATTTTTTCTTACATATATATTATAATTTTATAATATAAATTATACATAATTTATAATTTTTTTAATCAATTATGCGCATTAATTAAATTTTGGTATTAAATATGTAAATTAATTAAATTTTAGTAAAGTACATGTAATTTTCTCTAATATCTAATTAGTTATCAAAATAATAGTTGTTTTTCAGCATACACCTCAACAATACTAATAAATTTATGATATTTGTAAAATATTTTATATGAGGGATGCCATTAGAGGTGGCTTAATGGGTTTTACTGGGTTTTGGTCGACCCGTTTTAAGACTCGAGGCATTTTAATTTTTTCCGATTTTACTTTTAGGTTGATTATTAATCTAACTCGTTAACCCATTTAATAAATAAGTTGAAGTATAAATTAGAAAAAACTAACTTAAATATAATAGAGTCCTCTCTTTCAAGACAAGCCCTTGCCTAGGGCAACTAAAATCTATCGGGTCATATTTTGTGATTTACAAAATGAATATATTAGTTTATGATCATTAATTAGCTCATCGACGGAAAAACAAAAGGATTTAGTCGAACGACTTTCATCGAATATGACAATTAAAATCTCAAGAAAGCACCATTTTATACATAAGCTATGGAAAGAATGAAAATAGCAGTGAAGGAGATACACTGTATAGAAGTCGAACATTAAAAGTGGTTGTACTCGAATAATTTTATTCGAACAATACCCATGGCTCAATTTTATTCTACCATAAAGTTCAACGATACGGCTAAATTATCAAATTTCATATTCACGTGGGATCTAATCAGTCTCAATGATAATTTTATTTTTTTTTCTTCAATTTTATGATTTATTTGATAAGATTTTTATATCAATGCTATATGCTCAATAACATAAAAGTTTACCTTCAATTTATTTGTGATTCGAGATATCAATTTTTATTGTTTTATGAAATTTTATATAAAATACTTATTTTGTGCTTAGACAACTCAACATGTTTACAACTTGAAAATCTCATCAATTCACTTGTTTTAAATGTGATTTTTTATTATTCAAAATTTACCCAATTTTTATATATAATGATTTTATTTATTTATTTATTTCTTATTGTATAAAAATATTAAATAAATTGTCCATTTTGTGCCATTTAATAAAGTCAAAAAAGCTGCTCTACCACCCAAGACCAATTTAGCCAGCACAGCAAAAATGTGTTTCTCACCAAAAGTTTCACCGCAATTCTGCAAGTGGGTGCACAAGCGGGTGCGAACTTTGGTGTTATCTGAGGGGAGAGACGTGGGGTCGCCGCGGTCCGCTGATCTGAGGCTCAGAGCGGACCCATAGGCGAAAGAATGTTTGACTCAGGGTGGCAGCCTTTGACCGAATCTTAGCCGTCTATTATTTATTCCAGATCTGATTCCTTTTTATTTTAAATTTTCGATTTTTTCAGGTTGGTTGCTTCTCTCCCTGATCTGCGGGGCAGCATAAAATCCTTGTCACTGCTGAATTGGGTTGCCATGTGGCATTACGTGATTGGTGATTGCAGGGACAGGCAGATTGTATGCTTGCTCTACAGGGCATCTTATCGTCCAGTGGTAAATTATCAATGGGTTCCTAACTTTACGTTATATTTCCTATAGATCAAAACTTCATTCTTCCTAATATTTTTTAGCTCTTGATCTTGCGAAGTTTATCGATCAAAACTCCACGCATATGATCATTTTAGATTTAGCAGCATAATTTGATTGTCAAATGTCACGTAATATTACAGTAACATTACGTAAAATCTTATTTTCAAATTATATTTCATATAAGTTCATATTTTAAAAAAAAAAATTAATTGAGTTTTTCACTTTTATTTTTCTCCTTTCAAAGATGATTGAACTTGAATTTATGTTGCATTATTAGTCATTATATTTTTTAACAAATCTATATAATATATTGCTACTTAAACTTCTATCTTTAATATTTTCTATCATGAATGTAATTATTTTTTTCAGTTGAATTATATTAAAATCAATTAAGTAATTAATTTTCTTGATGTTAACATATTGCTTCGTCACATCATCGCATTGTATAAAATAAAATGAGAAAGGGACATATCAACAATAAATAATAAGATAGAATTTTTAAGTTGGATGAGGACCTATATGAAATATTTCCAATTTCCAAGACTAAAGGGAATTCACCTAAAGTTAGATATTGCAAAGCTAGACAAGGATTTTTCACCATAAACAACATTATAATGTTGATTAAATTTCAATTTATATTAAATAATATTTTAAGTTAAATTAAATCATAATACTTTTTAATATAAAGATGAAATAACAATGAAAAACTTTAAATGGATTCTCAAGAAATAAATAAAAGGAAAAAACCAAGTTTAGTTGAATTTTAATTTTAATTATTGAAGAAGAAAATGAAGATTCCATCTTCCCTGGCTTGCATTCCAATTTTCTTAGCAAAAGAATTATGGCTAAATTGCTAATATGTCCTTAAAGTATGCTATTCATTATATACAAATCATGATCCAGGAATTGAAATTAGAGCATCGGAAGAAGTTCTCTAGCCCCTCTTTATGACACTGGCCCTGTTTGGCGCGAGGACCAAAACAAAACCAAAACAGTGCTAGTTTAAAAAATAACAACAATAATAATAAATAAATTATTTTAATTATTCTACACAAATTTTAATATAAAAATAATATTTTACTTCACATACTCAATAATTTTTAATAAAAATATAAACTTTATTTCACATCTTAGATCAAAATACTCTATTTGAATATTTTGATCTAGAATGTGAAATAAAGTTGATATTTTTTATTTAAATTGTTGAGTATATAAAGCAAAAATAATATTTTTTATATTTAAATTTATGTAGAATGATTTAAAAAAATTATTTATTATTATTATTATTATTTTTTAAATTAGTACTATTTTGGTCCTCGCGCCAAATAGGGCTGAAAAGCTCCAATCGCCTTAATGTTGACACCTCTACAGCAACATATTCCTCCTAAAAATAAGAGCGAAATCATAAAATAGAGTAAATCAAGATTCACATTTTTAATATTGAGTTTTACAAAAAATCTTAACCTAGAACATAAGCAGAAAAAAGGTTGATCTTGACATGTATAGATCAATGATATTTTAATCATGGCTTTATCCATAATTTATTAATTTTTTTTAAAACAAAATGATATTAATGTGATAAACTTGAAAAAAAAAATTAATTAAAAAAAACAATAATTATGGGACATATAAGAATGTAAACTTTTGAAATTGCTGTAACTTTAATACTTTCTAGACCTAAAAGAAAATTAGTTGATAAATTAAGGACCTAATTGTCATGATCAAAAAATTGGGAACTAAAACGTATTTAATTATAAACATCAAGAATCTATATGTAATTGGCCTAATTAATACCTCTTTAATTAATAGTATACCCAAACTCCGCCACCTGGTCTTCGTTCCTACGACCCCTCTCCCCCCCCCCCCCCTCCATCCCTCTCTATCTTCCAAAGGAAAACAGGGGAGGGGAGGAGGAAGATCGAAAACAGAGCAATACAAGAGGAACAGAGGAAAAGCCTGAGGAGATAAGAAATGGAAACAGAGTGGAGGAGGTGAAGGAAGAGATGGGTAACGTGACATCGACGGTGGCGGCGAAGTTCGCATTCTTCCCTCCGGAGCCGGCGACGTACGAGGTGTTTAGGGAGGGGGGAAGGGCGGGGAAGCTCTTCTTCTCCGGGGTGTCGCCGGAGAAGAATATGGAGGTGCATTTGATCGAGACCAAGGCCGGGAACAAGATCATCGCGACCTTCTGGCGCCATCCCTATGCGCAATTTACCCTTCTCTACTCCCACGGAAACGCGGCCGATCTAGGGCAGATGCTCGACCTTTTCATTGAGCTCCGTGCTCACCTCCGCGTCAACGTTATGAGGTCCGTTCTTCCTAGTTCCTCCATCCTCCCTCCTCCGTCTTCATTTTTGTATTTGCTGAATTTTTACCGGGAGATTTGTTGGTTTTGATTTCGATTAGTGTTCTACTTCAGAATTCCGTTGATTTTAAGGTATTGAGGGATTGGGTATTTCTTTTTTCGTCAGAATCGTGTGAAAAATGCGTCTTCTAAGTCAGGATTTTTTTGTTCATCTCTTATCATGACCTAGCTTTCCACCTCTTTTCATGATTCATTCTGATTGCTGTAGTAATAAAACAATTATTAAACCGATGAACTAAAAAATCATTGTTTGACTTATTTAGCGTAAATTGTTAGGTAGAAATATAATATATCTGTTATGTTTTAAGGAATCTTAGGAATGACGTTGGTCTGTTCTTTCTGCAATTTGCAGCTATGATTATTCTGGATATGGAGCCTCTTCTGGGAAGGTAAACCCCTCTGTGCAACTTGAGAGACTATTGAATGTTGTAGGTGAGGGTACTGATGAATGTTCTCCAGAAAGCTATCATCATGCTTTTTCAACATGTATTAGTACATAATACAGAAAATTTCTCTTTCTCAAAAAAAAAAATACAGAAAATTTCTAGGCAAAAGGCAAATTGTTCCACACATTTTCAGGCTATATGTAGTATGATATCTCTGTTTTCTAGATTTGCCACTTTGGTCCCTAAGTTTTGGGTAAAACCGATGTTTTGGTTCTTTCAGATTGAGATGCTGTTAGTTGGATGGCTTAAAAAATGAATGAGTGTGCTCTCCTTTGTTGGCAAATACTACCCTGTTATCTACTCTTTTTTTTTTTTTTTGAAAGCTGGCAATTTCATAGGATTACATTAAAATAACTATAAAAGTACATCAGTCAGCCAACATCTCCTTTGTGGATGTTACAAAAATTATTAGGAAGAGGTGTACACCTTTTCTAACAAAAATCACCTTACGTTGCATAGTGTGCCAAAAAATCAACAGCGCTATTATTGTATATGACTAATTCTACAAAAATCAAAAGACAGTAAAGTGTTTACAATATTTTCTAGTATAAGATCTTTTGGCAGCAAATTGTTCAATTTCACATGTTACCTATTCATTTTAGGGATAAATCTATTGCATGGAATACTAGAAGCTTCCTCTTGAGTTTTCTCTGTATGCATAAGATTATCTGGGGTTCTTGTGATTGTGAGGGTAGAATGTGAAGAACACCAGTTTATTAGTAACCAGACTTTATGTAGATTCTTACTGCATTGTTTTTTTGAGAAACTAGCGTAATCTGTAAGACAAATAACATGTCTCATATTTAGATAAAATACTTTGGGTTAAACAAATTATTCTTCGTGTTGCTAACGAGAAAATGAACATATATGATACTGTTTGTGGGAATTATATGTGCTTGTATTTTTAAAATCACACTTCTTGATTTGAATACCTTTTTGAGATGTTCTTTTTAATCTTCTTATGCTTGCTATTTCAAAGCCATCGGAGCTCAACACATATTACGACATAGAAGCTGTTTACGAGTGTTTGAAGAGAGAATATGGAGTAACACAGGAAGAACTTATCCTTTATGGCCAATCTGTTGGTAGCGGGCCGACACTGCATTTGGCGGCCCGGCTTCCACGACTGAGAGGTGTCGTGCTGCACAGTGCAATCCTTTCCGGAATACGTGTCTTGTATCCTGTGAAGATGACCTTTTGGTTCGATATATTCAAAGTGAGCTTAACTTCTATATTCCTCAGTTGTGCATCTAGTCTCTTGTGTATCTCCATTTGGTACCTGAAGATCATGATCATTTATATTTTCTTTGCTTGGCTATTTATTTCCAGAACATCGACAAAATACGGGTTGTCAGCTGTCCTGTTCTTGTCATACATGTGAGTTTTTCTTCCATTTTAGTAGGTTCCGTTCCACTAAATGCCGATGATACCATCTCTTTGTTCTTTATGTTGTTTTCTTGCATTTTCATTGCAATATTCCGTAGTGAATTTACATACCTGCTCATAAATTCTTCTTAAATTTTCACATGTGCACAAGCTGATTTGTAGTGTTTATAACTTTTTGGGATCTAGGCATAATATTGAAGTTATCTAGTGCGGGGTATCTATGTAATTCCCCTCTATTTTAAACTTTTTCCTAAATTTTAAGGAATTAATTGGTTATTATTATAAAGATTATCCTCTGGTGATTTGCCTCATCTAACCACATTTTCAGTAATGTTTGATTACTAATCTACATGGCCCTTCAACTCCACAAAGGGAGGTGTGGGATCTTTTTAGATGATTCGATGAAAAGCAAAAGCTGCTAATCAGATATGAAATCGAATGGAGATATGATGTTTTGGTGCTTTCTATTTCGAGAAAACAATGAATATTTATGACCTTGCACTTCTTCACTTGCCCTTTATCTATTTTGAACTCCAAGGCAAGGTTGTAAGCTATTTGAATGATGAAATTTTCAGATGTTGAAGTAATGAAGAAACAAGTGGTGTTAGATCTCTCCTGCTTTTGATATACTTCAAATTGATGCTCCTATAACGGCTAGTTTTTCATCCAAAAGATTACTATTCTGATTATACTCTGAAGTGTGTTGGCTCTGTTCATATGAAAAATACATGAATTTACGAAAAAGGAGATTGTGCGCTTTAAACGTATGGGGTGCATTTGTTTAGACAGGTTAGCTTTTACGGACACGAAATAAAGTTAACTATTATCTTGAGAAGTGTGGGAATGAAGACACTTTTTATAATTAAAAAGAATGGTGATACATTTAATTAGTCTTGGTATATGTATAGAATATGATCTAAAAATAGTCTTTTATTTGTGTAAAATATGACATAATGAAAGACATTTTTATATAACCTAAAAGAGTTTTCTGTAATCAAATTGGTACTAATAATCAGAACGATTTCCAGGGGACTGCTGATGATATCGTCGATTGGTCTCATGGGAAACGGCTGTGGGAGCTTGCGAAGGAAAAGTACGACCCGTTGTGGATCAAGGGAGGCGGGCACTGTAACTTGGAAACTTATCCCGAGTACATTAGGCATCTGAGAAAATTCATAAATGCTATGGAGAAGCTCTCCATGGCAAGGTTGCAGGCAAAGCATCCGCCATCTTCGACGATGATGGAATCAAAGCACAATAAGTGCTTGAGATTCGGAAAGAGGTAATCGTTTCCTTCGATTTCAGGTATGATTCTTTCAGATGCTGTCTCCCCTACCCCCTGCTGGAAATCAGTGGATCAAGAACAGTGAATATCAAATGGCAAGTTGAGATCAAAGAACCAATTTATGAGGCTGTTTATGAAGAGGAATCCGAGGGACGTTTTTTTAAGACTGGGTTTTGATTCATGTTCTTGCTCAGTTTGAGAAAACATTGAATTAAAATGCCAAAAGTGAGGGTTTCTGCACACAAATATAATTTCACTTCATATTAAATGATTTTTTTTCCTCTTTTTTTCACACCATTCTTTCTGTCATGGGAAGGCATCTTGACCTTCACCCACTACTGATATTTAGCCATGAAAAATAAGTGATATTTTGTTTTGGGCATATCTCTATAAGCAATCTCTGTTAGTATCTTAAAATTTCTTTTTTTCAGTCTATGGTTTGAGAAATTTTTGGGTCCGGTGCCCCGTGATTGAGCGGTGGACTATTCGGGTGGCGAATCTAATAATTTTTCGTATGATTTAAAATATTTATAATTTCATAATAGTCAAGTCTACCTACTAGACACCCATACTTTTTTAGCAGTTCAAATTTGTATTACTTACGAAGAGAATCCCCAAATCCGTCCTAATCTAAAATAAGGCATATTGATTTGGCCCATTATTTGGAATCATCATCTCTATTAGGATAAAACAAAAATCCTTTGGTTTTTCGAGGCATACCTCTCTTGTTCTTGTTATATATTACACGTGTATCATAGTGTGATTTTTGTAGAAGCTGTAAAATAAAATTAGTTTTTATTTTAGTATTTATTTAAGTTTAAATTTACTTTAATTTTTAGTTATAATCTAATATTCCTGAGATTAATTTTAAATATGTTAATATTTACTCTACATTAACATTCAAATTTTGACTGCTCACTTTTGAGATCCAAAAAAGTACTGTCAATATTCATTTAAACTGTTCAAAAGATTTTGATGTCTTTTTTCTAAGTTTAATATCATATAAATATCTCATATTAATATATCTATATATAAAATATGAAAAATATAACACTTTAAAAACTAAGAAGGTAAAGTTTTTTCAAGAATTCTGAGTACTAGTGAAAAAAATTAAAATGTTAAACTCAATCGTTTAAAACCTGCTATAAAAAGTATTTTTATAATTGGCCTAGTCAGTGATAGGAGTCGGACAGATGAATAAAAAATAAGATTAACTCGTAAATGCCTTTTTTCTTCCCGAGTAGACGATATGAAAAGCTTGGAACTAGAATTCAATTTTTCTCTCGTTTCTACCATTTCTAAGCTTCAGTAAGACTGAATCATTTACTAAAAGAACGAGCAAGTCTTTTGATATGGGTTCTTTATTTTATCAGACTTGATGCTATAGATTGATGAAAGACTGTCGAACTTAAATCCGCAGCTTCATAATTTTTAATATTGACTTCAACTAAGATTCTATAGTCGAGTTTTTAGTTTCATGTTCGGTTTAGATCATAAAACCATTCTTATATCATATAAATATATATATTTTTATTTTATTATTCTTCTTCAATAATTGAGAGGGTCATCATCTTGTCATGGATTCCAGAACAGCTAATATTCCTCGTCAAACAATCAACTCAGTGGTCTTTTCATCTATCCATGAGCACTTTTTTTTGTTGTTTATTGTATTTGCATTTTGGTCCCTCAAAATCTCATCTTTTCAAAATTACATCATCATGTTTCTTCAAATATCTCAAGAACATATCAATTTCTTAGAAGTTTAAAAAAAAAAATTAAAATTTTAGTTATTTTTATAAGACATTCATGTTTGTAAAATGTTGGATGAAAATGATAACTGAAATTTTAATAATGGAATCAAGGAGTGGAAATTGATATTAAAAAATTTAGGGCAAATTTCACCTAGGTCCTTGAGTTTAAGGGTTATTATCACACAAGTTCATGTTTTTAAAATATATCATCGGGGTCCCTAGATTTTCAAAAATTATCATCTGGGTCA
>JAEMOT010001680.1:275759-308617 GCA_019297695.1 Apostasia ramifera | reverse complement strand
ATATACAAAATTTATATGAAAATTATAATATTTATTACATACGTGCCACAACGTTGTGGAATGAATTGTGCATAATTTGTGATTTTCATATAATTTTTCTAACTAATATGTAATATTAAAATTTGACTGTTAAATATATAAAATAGTTAGATTTTAGTTACATATATATAATTTTTTTATTTTACCAATTTTATTTTTTATTAAATAAATATTTTATGCAAAACTGTTATTCTATGAAATATATTAAACCTTTAGAATAATTTTTATATTTGAATAACACTAAGCAAATAAATCAAAAGCCAAATCTAATTGTTGCCATGTGGAACTTAAACCTAGTCATTAAACATATTAAATATTAAAAAATTGTAACATTCATCAAATTTACTCCAATTTGTAATATTACATTGATGTAACTTTGTCATAATTAGTTTTCTATATTAATGATCAAATGAATATTTTAATGATTATATTAGTGAGCATTGTGAAAAAAAGTTGAAGTTGAGTTTTGATTCTAATATTAAATTAACTCAAAAATTATTTCAATGTTGCTCTCCTTTTCATTATAATATTAATTATTCAATGCAATTACTTAATCATGCTTGAAAATTAAAAGTTATTTAATTTTGACATAAAATTTATAATTTTTTAAAAAATAAAATTAATTAATATAGAATGCGAAATAAAATAATTTTTTTAAAAATTGAATGTTGTATATATAGTTATAAAATTAATTTAATATTTTTTTAAAAAATTTATAATAAATAAATTATTTTGGTCTTTAACATAATCAAATTAGCTTTATTGCTAAATAAGACTGTAGTTTATCATTTAAATAATATTTTATGTTATGTGCTCATAATTTAATTTTTTTAAGTACGATAGCAATGTGAAATTTTATTAGTATTTATGTCGTATATAATTTTTTTTGTTGAGCAATAAAAAACAAAATTTGGCAATAAAACATGTAAATAAAAAATTTCAGATGATGTGAGAACTAGACTTGGCATTTAATACTTTGTCAATTATTTGCTAGTAATATTTTAAATAGAGAATATAAGAGACATAATAGGCTTATTAGAAGGACAGTAGAAAAAAAATAAAGGGTAAATTACATTCCACCCTTAAAGTTAGAAAAGCATTATAAATTGATATCAAATTAATTTAAAAAACTCTCGATTTTAGTCCTTGAGATTATAAAAAGTCTATATTTTTGGTCCCTCTTTTATAATCTTATCTTTTTTGCTAACATTATCAGATAAAAATAAAAAAAATTGATTATTTTTTGACTAGTTTAAATTATCTATAGATTTTAGAAGACTATTATACTTTTTAATTTTTACTATTCTTTAAAAATTCAACAAAAAATTCTCAAATTAATTTTAAAAACTCTCGATCTTAGTCTTTGAGATTATAAAAAGTCTATATTTTTGGTCCCTCTTTTATAATCTTATCTTTTTTGCTAGCATTTTCTGATAAAAATCAAAAAAATTAATTATTTTTTGACTAGTTTAAATTATCTATAGATTTTAGAAGATCATTATACTTTTTAATTTTTACTATTATTTAAAAATTCAACAAAAAGTTCTCACATCTTTTATTTTTTTCATTCTAAAAATTTTAAATAATAATATTTTAAAATTATAATCTATAAAGATAAAAAGCTAACGATAGCAAATAATTTTATGATTTAATAATAAGAAAATGATAATTATATTTTAATTGAGATCAAATGAGAGTACTTTTAGAACCTAAGTGGCCTAAATTTAGATTTTTTTAAAGTAGAGATTAATTTGTAATTCCTTTTAAACCTCAGGGGCCTAATTATAATTTACACAAGTAGCAATCTTGCACAAATATTAAAGTTAAAGGGGATATGATTGGTTTATCAATGTGCAAAGTTTGACAAATGGAATTCATATCATGCAGCACTTGGAGGCTGAAGGTCCCACCATTAGTTCAAAAATAATAATAGGAGAAATTACATGTAGGTTCTTGAATTTAAGATATAATAATATTCAAGTCTATTTTTTTTTAATTTTAACATCAAAATCCTTTTCTAATTTTTTTTACTATTAATTTTTTAAGAAAAAAACTTAAATATTAAAATTTTAAAAACATAAATTTGAATATTATTATACTTTAAATTTAGAAATTCGAGTGTGATTTATTCGTAATAATGATAACATCAATAATAATAATAATTTTAAATTAATATCAATCAATTTAGATAATAAATGGGGCCATGAGCCAACTTGAATGGACCATGCACTGTCTCATTATATTTATCTAACCATGGATTAGCTTAATTTAAATAAAACTATTTTAAAAAATTCCATTTTGAAAATGAAAATTGACCCAAATTTCATATAGCAATTATAATATAATTAAAGACTATTTTTGCATCAAATAAGTAAATTTGATTTTTTTCGATTTCAAATCCTTTAATGTCTAATTGATTCGAATAAGTGAGTGAGCCCGTTGAAGTAGCTACTACTCGTAACATTATGAATTACCTACTCACATATTATATACCTAGTAAATATATATATATATATATATAGGAAATTAATTGATAGCTTTGATGTACTTTTCAGGAGATTATTCATCTTAGTGTTACTCCGACTTAAACATATTTAACTATAGAATTTTTGTTATTAGTTTCACGACTTTGCTTTCAAAAAATGCATTTATATTTCAAGATTACGTTATTATTTCATAACTCAAATGCATTTTTTTTCTAATGTAGGGCGATTCATTCTGCTGTCTCTCTCTTTCTCTAATATAGAAACTCATTAGAATTTTTTCGTATTTCTATTACTCTTCAGATTACATCAGCAAAAGCTTCCTTCAATCACGAGCGTCACAACCCTCTTGAAGATTAATACGATAAAAGTGAAAATTTTTGTAGAAATTTTTTTTGATAGATTTTTTTTTTTTATAACTGATGAGGCACAACAATGGCCAGTAGTAGGAAGCTAACACATCTCTTCTTTTTCTGTTTTCTGTTTGGCTCGAGAACAAAAATAATCAAAATACATAACTTGGCTATAAAACATTACTTTGTAATAAAAAAAATATTTTATTTGATATTTTATATAAATTTTAATATAAAAATTTAATTTAATTTAATTTTAACATAATAATTAATTTTATTTCACGTAATTCACAAACTTTTATATAATAAATTTATTTTATTTCACATTTACGCATTTACTAACTCATAATCGCTAATAAAAAGTTCTTCAATCATATGAGTTTAAAATTGCCCTTACTAGGAGAACATCACCGAATTTTATTTTATATTTCACATAAAATCAATATTAAAAAAATAATATTAGTTTTATATAATATTTTAATAAAAAAATAATTTTTCCACTTTTTAGTGCTTCTTTTTTTTCATAGATCCTTTTAGTGCATCTTCAAAATAATTGCATGGAATCAATTCCTACACGTGCGATGGTTCAATGATCAGCATCTTTGCTCACCAGGCTCACACGTGTGTAGGCAATGAAAGCGATGGAATGAAGTAGGGCTTCATAGAATACTCGAATTATATTTCAAGTTAAGTTCGAGTCAAATTTGACTTACTCGAAATAATTTTTGAATTGACTAAAAATATATATTATATATAACTAGTGCTATTAAAAGCATGAATATATTGATTAGTTCAAATTTAATTCATATGGTGAGTGTACTTTTATTTTTTTATTTATTTTAATTAAGTATAATATTATAAAATAAACATAATATTATAGATAAAATTTATTATTAATATAAGTTTAAAAAAATTATTTCAAGTAAATTTAAAATATATTTCGAGTCAATTTGAATTTGATTTATTTCGAATCGAGTTAAAAAATTGAGTCAGATTTGAGTTGACCTAAACTCGAGCAAACTCGACTTGTTAATAGCTAATTATGCAAGGGATCTTCCATCTTTAGCGCTGCCATCATTCATAGACTTTAATTCTTTAAATTATTTTAACTTTTGGGCAAAAATTCTCTTAATATTTTTTTATAACAAGCATTCCTATTTGTTAACAATTTAAATATGAAGGCCCTGTTTGGCGCGAGGTCCAAAATCAGGAATAAAATAGTACTAATTTAAAAAAAAATAATAATAATAATAATAATAAATAAATTTTTTTAATTATTTTATATAAATTTTAATATAAAAAATAATATTTTACTTCACATACTCAATAATTTTTAATAAAAATATAAACTTTATTTCACATTTTAGATCAAAATACTCGATTCGAATATTTTAGTCTAGAATATGAAATAAAATTGATATTTTTATTTTAAATTATTGAGTATATAAAATAAAATATTATTTTTTTATATTAAAATTTGCGTAGAATGATATAAAAAATTTATTTATTATTATTATTGTTGTTTTTTAAACTACTACCAATTTGATCCTATTTTAGTCCTGTTTTGGTCCTTGCGTCAAACAGAGCCTAAAGTTTACTTTACTGATAAAGGAATCATTAATTTTTTTTAAAAAAATTTAGTATTATTAATATTATACTCAAATAAAAGGGTAAATCGATGGCCGAGAACCCAAATATACGTTTACATAATCTTGAGAACTACTTCGGTTAACCATAGAGAGTAGGGATGACCAAATTATACTGAGGGTAAACTAGACAGACTCGACTGCGATTTACACTAAATAAAAGATATAAATGTATGTATCTAAATAGAATAAGGTATAAAAGAAAATATTAATATGGAATTATTTTCATTTTCTTGTATTTGCTATATAGTTGATATGATTATAAATAAATAATGAAATTACTTTGTAATTGAAATTTAATATGGTTTGGAACATCATCTATTTATTCAGTATTATTTTTTGCATTAGATTCAAGCTTTTTTTCTCTAGAAATAATGAGATTTTTTCAAATAGGATACTAAGGACTATTAAATTTTA
Source organism: Apostasia ramifera (assembly GCA_019297695.1). Taxonomy (NCBI): domain Eukaryota; kingdom Viridiplantae; phylum Streptophyta; class Magnoliopsida; order Asparagales; family Orchidaceae; genus Apostasia; species Apostasia ramifera. Next base: position 303,679 of record JAEMOT010001680.1, on the reverse strand, counting down.
ATTAGAACGAGACTATCACGATCTTGAATCTCCGATGTCGAGATATTATTTGCTTGACTCATTTAATACCAGCTTCAGGTTTTGTCACCTAAAATAACAGTAGTAACTACAGCAACCAAGGTTTTATCTCACTAAATATAATATGTTACATGAATTTTTTATTTTTATTGTATTCTAATAAATATATTCAATTGAGGCTGCTTCAGCCTTCTCATAAATATATTTATTTCTCATCTTATCTTTTTATATATATATACCAACTCATCCACTTTAGCTTCATCATTTCTCCGACACTTATCTTATTTGTATATTTTTACTTTGTAGGTCATCGTTCAGCATCACATAATATTACTGGTTTTATAACTGTTTTGTAAAATTTACTTTTAAGTTTGAGCAGCATTTTTTCTATCACTTAATACATCAGGTACCTTTTAGGTTTTGTCATCTAAAAAGCGCCTCAAAAATTTAAGTAACGCTCCTAATTATATATATAGCTTAAGAACTTATTCAATTTCTGATATGAGATAATTCATTTTTGTGTTTTTTAGATGCCTTCTAAGAACCGCTTTTTGTACCAATAATTTCTTTTCAATGAAATATCACCTAGCTAATTCTTAACTCTTTTTGATCACAGGTAATCACATAAATAACACGATTGCAAATTTAATGTTCTTATTATATTTTCAACATCTCAGCAACAGTGTAATGTAATTAACTCGTAATATATAAAATCATATTTTAGTACGTACATAGATTGACTAACGATCGTAATTCACAGTAGATGATGATTTGTAGCATTTTCATCTGAATCATACAAATGCTTGAAAAAAAAATTTCTTAACTTATACAGGATCCTGCCAGCCTTCTAGGCCTAATAATGATCAGTAAAAAAAATAATAAAAAAAAGAATCATTTTATATCGAAAATAAAATAAATGACATGATTTTAAACTCTAGCCAATCTGGAGAGTACTTATAAAATCAATCACAAGTTTTTAAAAATTAAAATGAATAATATTTCTACCTACGAGAAAATATTATAAAATGAAATGCTGAAGTTAATTTCTTTTTCAGCCAGAATTCTAGTAAATATTAATTCGAACTTGTGCAAATTTATTAAAAAAAAAGAAAATAAATTTCATTTATAGATTGAATTGGATTTGGGTTTTAAATTTTTACTCATTTATTCAATAGATCAAGTTCGAATTTTGCTAATCAGATCGAATTAAATTTGGGTTCGAGTCAACCCACTAACTCGTTTTTCACTGAGGTCAGAGTTCTCTCTCTCTTTCTCTCTATTTTTTTTCTCTGAACGTGAACAGAAATTATTTTCTTTTTTTTTTGATAGAAGAACAGAAATTATTTTCATTTATTAGATTATACGATAGTCTTTGCAATTATAATATAAATAAAAAAAATTTAATAGCACAAAGAAATATAGGAAGCCACCTCTTTAATGCATTATAATAACCTTTGACTGAGAAAAAAATAATTAAATACATGCTCCTGATGTAAATCCAAAAACTTATCATTTAAATCTCTCTAATTTAAAATTTATTAATTCCACACAATTTTTTTTTTGACAAATTTATTATATTTATATATTATCTTTATTCAAAATTTTTAATATTATAATAGTACGACTATATTAATATTATCATAACAAAGCAATGATTAACATAACTTAAATATCTGTCGATGGTAGCCAGTGACTGACGGTATAGTTGTCGATGGTGAGTGGCTGCGTCGTTGCGGGCAGTGACCGATTGATAGCGACAGTAAATGTATGGTTGGCGATATATAGTGACTGAATTACAGCAACAACGATAGAGTGTCTGTGATTATGGAACAGCGATGGGCTAATAATAAGTGACAAATGAAATATTGCACATATTATTTAAGGTTACAAAATATAAGCATATATAAATATAAATTTGTAAAATAATATGCTTATATTTTTTTAATTTTAAAAAAACATGATTAAGTAATTACATCTACGTACTATTATAATTTTAATATTTACTTCTGACAGCATGGGCCGAAAAGGTCTCATATGGAATAGTTTTTGAATTGGAGGAATTCAGATGATGTAATTTCAGCCTGGCCCTGTTTGGCGCGAGGATCAAAACTGGATCAAAACTGAACTAAAATAGTATTAAANTATATTAAAATTTGTGTAGAATAATTAAAATAATTTATTTATTTATTATTATTATTATTTTTTTAAACTAGTATTATTTTGGTCCTCGCGCCAAACAGGGTTATGAATATGTAAAAAAATAATAGATTAATCTCAAAAACGTGAAAAATTATTGGGTCCGGCACACGAAACATGTCAGCGCGATCGAAAGACTAATTATAGAGCCTGAGCTTCTCATCATTAGCTTCATATTTTTACTGAAAAAAAAGTGTCTTTATCATTTTAAATTAAATTATATATTTATACAGCTCAGGAGTTTTCATCTATTTATTCTGATGTCTCCCCACCTAGAAACCCGCCAAGAGCTGCTTCTTATTGGGTGATTCTAATTTACTCATATGGACATCGTCCTGATGATCACTCCTTACTTTTTTCGATACCAGGTCATCACAGGAAAATTTAGTTGTTTGTTTTGTACGTTTGCCATGAATACACACACAATTGCTTTTATTCAGTTAAAATAACTTATTATGCCATGAATAGTACTTTAAATGCTTGTACGCCACTTGAATTCAACATAATGCAATGAATAGATGCAAAAACATTACCATTCAACTCAAATTCATTGATATGTCATAAATTAGACCGTAAAAGAGCCTATTCTCTTAAAATTGAACGATATACCGATAAATGGATGTGTAATTATAGGTATTTCATTAAAACGCAATCAAATGCCCCTAATTGATCGCTAAATATTAATTTTCGATTAAAATACATTAATATAGAAAATATTAGGTGTGTAATCATGATATTATGTTAAAAAACCTTAATATAGACACGATTAAAGTCAAATTGCATATATTCTCTTCAAATACACCAAAAACTAATTGAATACACACACAATGGCTTTTATTCAGTTAAAATAACTTATTATGCGATGAATCGTTCTTTAAATGCTTGTACTTCACTTGAATTCAACGTAATATAATGAATAGATGCAAAAACATAACTATTCAACTCAAATTCATTCATATGTCATAAATCAGATCGTAAAAGAGCCTATTCTCTTAAAATGGATCGAAATACTGACAAATAGATGTGTAATTATAGGTATTACATTAAAACGCAATCAAATGCCCCTAATTGATCGCTAAATATCAATTTTCGATTAAAATACATCAATATAGCAAACATTAGGAGTGTAATTATAGTATTATGTTAAAAAACATTCATATAGACAAGATTAAAGTCAAATTGCATATATTCTCTTCAAATACAGTAAAAGCTAATTGAATACCCACACAATTGCTTGTATTCAGTTAACTTAACTTATTATCCAATAAATCATACTCTAAATGCTTGTACTCCACTTGAATTCAACGTAATGCCATAAATAGCTGCAAAAATATCACTATTCAACTCAAATGTGTTGAAATGTCATAAATTAGACCGCAACAGAGCCTATTCTCTTAAAATTAAATGATATACTAATAAATAGATGTGTAATTATAGGTATTTTATTAAAACACAATCAAATATAGAGTGTTTAAGAGTCCACGAGTGATATGGAGCATGTCATCGTTTGTTTGCTCGTGAAAAATTAATGTATTTTTTACGTATTGGACCCAATAATTTCTTTAGGATCCGGGTGGTATTATCCCAAAAGAAAAAGCAGAGAAGATCAAAGTCTATGCCCTTCTCTGTTCTGGTCTTTCTAATTTCTATTGGCATCTCTCTTGCGTATTAGCCGATAGATTCCTAGATCCCGGCTTGCCTTTCCTACAAAATTATTTCTCCCGCTTGTAATCTCATTAATGGCTAAGGGGACGGCAGATTGAGAGAGAGAGAGAGAGAGAGAGGGAGAGGGAGAGAGGCCTTGCTCTGTTTAAGCTTTCCACATTTGGTTCTTTTCCTTTTCTCCCAAACATTCCTTTTTATTAAACCTTTCCATCTCTGCTTGCACAAACCCTTCTTTCTCCTCGCTACGATTCCTTTCAAAGTCCACTCTCCACTGCCCTTATCTGGCTCCCTCTTTCACGCGCAACCCAGTTTCTGGTTTTGGGTGGTGGTTCTTTTCGCTGCTCTGTTTTTCCTCTCCAATCTGAGGGATTTGAAGATCTGTTCAAAGGGTTTTTCTCTTCTCCGGGGCCTTTTTCGCACTAGGGTTTGGTGATTTCGTGCTCATCTTCCTTTGTCCTTGTCGTCCATCTAGGGCGAGTATGGGGAGAGATGAGGAATCAGGGGATCAGTTCCCTATTGGAATGCGCGTGCTCGCTGTGGACGATGATCTAACCTGCCTGAAGGTGCTGGAATCTCTGCTACTTCGCTGCCAATACCATGGTTGGGATCTCGTCTTTCCCTTGGGTTTCATCGTTTCCAGTTTCTTCTTTCTCTAAATTTACCTTATGGGTTTTCTCTTTTGGTCCAAAAGCTTAATCTTGGAGGTGTAATATGTTTGCCGTTGTTCTATTTACATTTTCATTTTGTTTCTTCTGATCTTTATACAGTGCAAAAATCCTGATCTAACTCTTTATAGACTAGTTTTCAATTCTAAAAAATACTTGCTTTGCATCTAAGTTTTTCTTTCTTCCAGTTACGACGACGAATGAAGCCGAAACAGCTCTGAACATGTTGAGGGAAAACAGAGACAAGTTTGATCTAGTTATCAGTGATGTACACATGCCGCGCATCGACGGTTTTAAGCTCTTGGAGCTGGTAGGGCTTGAAATGGACCTCCCTGTCATAAGTGAGTTGATTGCTTGTGTTTGATTTCTGTTCTCCTTATAATTTTGATCTTATAGTTTGTTCAAATTCATCCACCTTATAGAAGAGGGAAAGATTTTAGAAACCCGCACACTCAATCTGATGATAGACTGATTCATCTACTCGATATTTCAGACAACATTTTAATGATGTGATGAATCTGTTAATCCAGTGTTGTCTGGAAATGGTGAAACCAAAGCTGTCATGAAGGGGATAACTCATGGGGCATGCGACTATCTGCTCAAACCAGTTCGAATCGAAGAGCTTAGGAACATATGGCAGCATGTTGTCAGAAGGAAGCGATTCGATCAGAAAAATCGTAAGAATATTGATAATGATGTTGACGATCATGAGAAGACCCAAAGAGCAAGTATTGAGGGCATGCAGGGAGGAGGGACTAGTGGAACTTCGGATTGTAGTGGAAAGGTTAACAGGAAAAGGAAGGAGCAGAATGATGAAGATGATGACGACGGTGAGGAGAACGATAATGAATGCGAAGATCCGTCAACCCAGAAGAAGCCAAGGGTTGTTTGGTCGGCTGAGCTTCATCGCAAGTTCGTTGCTGCCGTCAACCAACTGGGAATCGACAGTAAGATTTCATTTGGTTTGTAGAACATTCTTTGTGGTGATTCTTTCCTATCATTCTGTCATTTTCATGCAGAAGCTGTTCCAAAGAGGATATTAGATCTTATGAATGTTGAGAAGCTTACAAGAGAAAATGTTGCCAGTCATTTGCAGGCATGTTCTTTCCAGCTTATCTTCTTGTAGTATTAGCATCGAATTACCCTCCGGAATGTCGCTGTTAATCTTTATGCCTAACATGAAATCTGTGGAAATTCTCTTCCACTGTGATGATCTTTTTTTAAGTGATGCAAGGACATGCAGTGTTACTGTTATTATTTTTTTTCCTTATTTTCACTGTTTTGATTTGTTTTCTTTCCCTTTCTCTATTTTTGGTGTAGTTGCTAATTTTCGTTCATTTGTTTTATTTCGTAATCTCTCATATGTTGATTTACTAGAAGTGTAATGCTACATGTCCTCAACAAATGACCAAAAACATTAAATCCAACAAGGATTCCTATGTGGCGATGCGAATACAAAAAATTTGTTTTTGCTTATCAGAAATTTGATAAGTTACCTCTCTATATGGGCTATATTCAAGCATACTATGCATGAATTATTATAAATTTTTTCTGAAAATTTTCTCTTCTTCTCTCAAGTCAGGCATGCAAGCCTCGACAACTCGTCTTGGGTTTCTGCTTTTGGGATTAATCGTGCTTTACTGATGTTTCCTTTGCTTCATTAAGCTTGTGAATCGATTTTGTGGGATGTTATTGGAAAACATTGCCATTAAATTTCATCCATATGATGCTATAATCCTTTTTATTGCAGAAATATAGGCTCTACCTGAAAAGGTTGAGTGCTGTGGCTAGCCAACAAGCTAACATGGCTGCTGCTTTAGGAGGAAGAGACCCCTCTTTTCTTCATATGCGTTCGTTTGATGGTTATGGGAATTTTCTTGGCTTGAATCCATTCCAAACAAGTGGGGTTTCAAGTATACCGAACTCGAATCTATTGGGGCTGCCTGGATTTTCTCCAGGAATGGTTCAAATCAGCCGCAATCAGAACAACTCGAGCAATTCCATGAACGATCTCTCCAAGTTTCAGCAGATAGCTTTTCCGTCAAACCAACATGGGAGTCTACTTCAAGGGATTCCGACATCTCTGGAGTTCGACCAAATGCAACAAAAGCAGAAACTTAGAAATGAATCGAACAACCATTTGCCCGGCGTTTACTCTGGTGCACCAAGCAACTCTTTCATTAGTACGACAAATAGCTCTCTTTTCATGCAAGATCATCAGCAGCAACCACAACAAAATCGAGGATCAGGCAGTCATTCTCTTGATAACTTACCTGATCTCAGTAGATTAAATGAGACGTGGCAAACCGTCTCTTCCTTAAGTGGATACATTGATAACACAGCTTCGAGCAACGTGGGAGGCAATGTTACTTCGACGATCATGCAGATGAACAACAGCACTATGGATATTCCTACTGACAACGGGCTGCTAACAGGTCGTGATTCTTTAATTGGACGACAGACATTGATGCCGTCTTTCGGGATTGATGATGACCCAAGGTATCTAAACTTCAGAAATTCAGGAAGCCTTAAACAAAAGCTGGAGGATCCAAAACAACACAGTGCCCTTGAACCTCTTACTCCATTCAATTCTTCATTGAATTCTTCAATGCCAAACCAGACGGTCCAGACCCTACTCAACACCGTCGCCGACCGACAGAGGTTGCACAACATGACTAATCAGGCGACCATTAATGCTACTTCTCTCACCCGTCACAAGACCGATAAATCGGTTATTAATAGCCATATTGTGTATAATGAGGGGAACACGTCAGTGGCTCCGAAGATGCAGGGTGGCTTTGGTTCTAATGCTTGCAACCTTGATGAGCTAATGAATGCAATGACCAAAACAGTGAGACACTCTTTCTTTTTCATTCTTTAATTTCCCTTTGCATCCACTGCTTGCTTTTGGATCTCATTTAGCACAACTAAATCTTTATTCGAACTAATTTCCCATGTAACTTAAGAATAATTGAATGTCTATTGTTCCTTGAAAAATATTTGATGAAGAACAAGAAGGTTATGGGATAGAGAAGTAGTCTAGTAGAACAGGGAGAGGGAGGACTAGCTTCTAGGAAGCATGGATATAACACATTGACACAATAACTTTTCAAATTACATGACACAGACACAGAAAGACGCGTCAAATAATACAATAAAATTCTATCTGATTATGTAATTTTACTATAGTTTTTGCTCAATATTATAGAAGCACCTGCGAAGTATTGAGGCGACATAGGGAGACACGATAGACGCATTAGGTTACACAAAAGTGTCCTTGCTTTCTTGACTTTCTGGAAAGGAGAGAAAAGGAGGAAGAAAAAGGAGGGGAAATATTATTTATTTCATCTAGGTTACATTATTGTAAGAAATTGAGTAATTGAAAGAGTGTTCTCATATGTAAAGGTAAAATAATTAACTTGTCATTCTAATAAAAGGCAGAAATAAAAAAATTGCTAAGACTTTTAACTGAAATTAGTAGGACTTCTTAGCAATAAAAATATTCAAATATGGTAAGCTTTTGAAAACTAATTTTTTTCATTTTCATCATTGTGATCTGCATACTGATGATTATTATGTTCAAACTTTGAGACCATCAACAATAGACATGATCTAAGATGCAAATGTCATTTGATTGATTAACTTTGCATTTATATTAAGGTTTCATTTTTATTGCTCTATAACTCAATATTCTCTTTTTTTTCTTCGACTTTATCAAGTTCTCTACTCTAGACTACTAGTTTTGCTGTATGATCGTGTTGAATAATTAAGTGACAAGATATTCGTAGGATAATTGTATCTAAGAAATGGGCGGCCAGAAAGATGTTAGGTATTGTGTTTGTGTAATGACGTTAATTTTAATAAGATTAAAGTTGAGATTTTGATGAGATTTATGAAAGATTTGAAATAAAGTTAATTTTATTTTGAAATGTGTGTAGCATGTGAAATAAAGTTAATTTTTATTTTAAAATTTGTGTAGGATGCAGAATAGATTCAGTTTTAATACTAGAATTTGTGTATGAGGTGACCTGTAAGGTTAAAGTTAACCTTAGCAAACAAATGAGAATAAAGATCCTTATACGTAATTGTGAACCTTAAGTCAAGGGCATAGAGGAAAAGGGAAAGACAAACTTAGAGTAATCAAGTGAAAATGAGTTCGATTCTCTTGCATTTGCAGAGAGAGTAACTTTAAAAAGAGCTGAATAGAGGAGAAATTCATGCAGCTTGTTGTTACTAGTTTGGGATTTAGGCCAGAGTTTTTAAAACCAAACCGGAAGTCGAACTGGTGAAGTGGTCGGTTCATTGTGTTCTATTGATTGAACCATCAGTTCAATTAGATGACCTCATAATTACATCACAAATTTCTTAAAATTAATGTAGAATAAAATAATAAATAAAAATATCTAAAGAGAAAGTAATATTGCAACCATTAAGTAATATGCTAATAATTAAATTGTAAAAATGTAAATTAAATATAACTAAGAGTTAATAAGCTCTTGTCAATTTCACTCTTTTATCTGATTCACTAGTCAGAGTGATTTTTAGCCGATTCAACCCAATCATATCATTATTTTAGTTTTATGGACGAGCTTCTAGGCCGAATAATGGGTGGTTGAGAGGGGCACATGAATGAATTGTCTCACATCAGAAAGTGAGGGAGATCCTGAGTTGTATAAGTAGATAACGTGATCTCAAAAAGTAGAGGCGTCTTTTGGGACAAACGTGAGGTTAATGATGGAAAACTCTAAAGTTAAGCGTGCTTGGGCTGGAGTAGTATTGGGATGGGTGACCTTCTGGGAAGTACCAGACCGGTATTGTGGCCATTCACGGTCAAACTAGTTATACCGAACGGTGGTTGTTAACAAGTTACACCTGTATTCTAATCTTAACCTTGGAGTTGAATAATTCAATTGGTATCAGAGCCATACACTACGTGTTCGAGTTGCAATCGAGCGGCGCCGGTGGTGACGCCGGTATTGCAGTGTTTGCCCGGGGCTAGAAAGTGCTAGCGCAAAGCTAGCCGGCGTGGGCGCCGGGATTGCGGAGTGTGGTGGATTGTTACGATCTAATTGCAAAGTATGGGACTTGAGTCCCACATTGGAAGAATGAGATTCTAATGTGGGGTTTATATGAACTTTGGGCTCTCCACTCCCATGAGCTAGCTTTTGGGGTATAGTTTGGCCATTCACAGTCAAACTAGTTATACCGAATGGTGGTTGTTAACAAGTTACACCTGTATTCTAATCTCAACCTCGGAGTTGAATAATTCAACTTTTCTTCCAATAAAACATTGATTTGCTTGTAATGTCATAGAAATATTTTCTTTTGGATATTCAAAATTTATTTTTTGCAGGAGAGGGATGAGATTGGATTTGCTGATGGAGAAATGGGCTCTGATTTCTTCTCTTTGAGCACTTGCATGTGACAAATCTCTTTTGCTTGCTGGAGTTAAGAAGGAATATTGTTTGTCTGATCTTCATTTCATTTGGAATGTTGCACTTTGGGCAGCCCTTAATGCTCTTATTATGATCCCAACCTTCAGCTACTGCTTTGGTGTCTGAAATGAGCAAATTACTCATTCTGGAAGGGGGTTTTATGTGAGCATAAGCATTTTTCTATCATCAGATTTTAATAATGTAATTAACTATTCTTGTGTTTTTTGATGAATGATATCTTTTTCTTTTTTTTTTGTTGCCAAGGCATTTTGGTTCTCTAACTTAATTCAATTCACTACAATGAGTGCTTATTAAAGAAAATATTATATTTGGAAGGGTAAATTACATCCAAGTTTTTAAGTTTTAAACATAATATCAATTTAATATTTGGTTCCTGATTTTTTATATACTCCATTCTCCCACTCAACAATATATATATAACTCTATTAAAAATATATATATATATATATATATTCATGCACATATAAATAGCATAATTTAAAAAAAAAAATTACATTTAAGCTCCTGAGATTGAAAGGAGATTGCAAATTGATCACAATTTATTAAAAGCTTTGATTTAGATCTCACGAGGTTGCAAAAACACTATCAGTTAGTCCCAATGAAAACACATTTATTAATTTTTTATCATTATTTTGTAAAATTATTCTTAATAGTTAATTTCTTAATATTTTAAAATATAATTTTAAAATATTAATAATTATATTTAAAAAATTTATATTTTTAGAAGAAAGAAGGTAAGAGATAGAAAAAAATTAATATTTTTAAGAAGGGTGAAAATAGATGAGCATAACGGTCCTTTAAAATGTATAAACAATTAAAACTAATCTAAGAATAATTAAATTTCACGTTTTCCGTCTGAAAAGACCAAAAAGGTGAGATTCTAAAAAAAAGACCAAATTGTAGCAATTTTACAGCCTCGGATCAAAATCAAGATATTTCAACAATTGGGACTAATATGCAACGCTCTTTCTGACCTCAAGGTCGCGGATGCAATTTACTCATTAAAAAATTTAGCCTCTCCTAAACCCTACACTAAAATTAATTAATGCATCTGAAAAACTACTTAAATAGGGAAAACATGTCACATAAATTTTCACACCAGTAAAAAATAACAAGCAATAACATGACTCATCTAGAGCTACAACATAACTAAGATTAAAAAAAAAAAATGCATATAACATAATTACTTGGTGAAATGAACAGGCCAATCAGCATCAGTTGAAGTCCTTGAGCCTTTTCTTCAACATGTCCATGGATTTCTTCCTAGCATTCTGCTTTGTGTTTCTGCTAGAAAGACTCCCAAACAACCTATCTGGTGAATCCTTGAACTTCTCACAAATATTTGCCACCTTCTTATAGTCCAGAGCACCATAACTCTTCTCCCTAATCACAGCATTCATGAAATTCTCAGGCTGATTGCTTAACAGAAGGTTAATCAGTTGCCGAGATTCGATCAAACAGTCTCGCAAACTTCTATCTTTATTCAGATCACACAAACCTGAGCTCTCATACCTTTCATCAGCAAACACTTCCAGCATCTTCAGATCAGTGTCTATGCTCATTGCAGCACTAACTGTAAACCTCTTCACATTTTCACTAAGAAAACCTGCAATGATAGAATCAGATATACGACCCAAAGCAGATACACTAATCTTGTATACTGCTTCCAATGGTAGAATCTGCAGAGCTGTAGAGATCAGAGAATCCAGATATATTACAATCTCATTCATATAATCATTTGCATGTTCTGTGGGATCATCAGCAACCCAATTGACATTATTCATTAGAATCATGTGTTCATCCAGCTTTGAGTTCACCAGGTTTGATAGTACATTGTAGGATGCGTTTTGCGAGGCTTTCAGCATATCCTTTGCAGCCAAGCTTGTGCGAGGCTTATCAATGAGGCGTAAGGGCACGCCGCATCGCTGCGCGACAAGCCACAGGAAAAGCTCACAAGCTCTCTCGAGAACAGAAATATTGGCGGCAATCTGCATTGTCTGAAATCCACCTAATGTGCCGCCATGAATCATGCTGAGGAGTATGTCATTGAGCACATCGACCAGAAGCTTGTCGACATACTTCTTGACTGAATCATAGAAGTCAGTGTGAACCCCATATGATAAGTAGCTGACAGAATCATCGATGTAAGAGCGCACGATTCTACAGACATCCGGAACAGAGGATGAGAATGGTGCAATATAGGGAAACGCTGGCATTATATCAGAAGTCTGTAGATTGAATGCTAGAACATTCATTTTGTACTCATACTCCTTCCTAATCACCATTTGCTCGTAGGAGTCATTTGTGAGGATGCTATTTATCTGCTTCCTGCATTCATTAAGAAGCAATTCATGGTACTTATCTCTGGTGATATCGAGGACCTCAAGTAAGGGAGTCAACCGATATCCATAATGCTTTAAAGTTGAACAAAATAATGTAACAAAGTCCTTGATCAGGAGTAGATGGCTTGCGGTATCTGTTTGAGTAAACTGGTTCTCCAAAATAGATGTCATGCTCGCAAGAGCCGTGTCCCAAATTGCCTCTACCTGGCTCTCAGACAGCAATCCACCTGCGGTTCGGAGAATTCGGTCTTCCACGATGAAGAAACCTGCAATCTGAGCAAAAAAGGGTTGATGGGATTCGAGAAAGGGCTGTGCAGTGGAGATCTCCAAGTCTAACTTCAGTTGCATTAGCCGGTTATTGTAATAGTAATCACGGAATTTCTCTTCGAGACCAATGCAGGTATGAATATGATGTGCACGATACACAGGTGTAAGATCAAATTCAAGTACAAAACCTTCATCAATTTGCTCAATATCCAACTTATACACACAATGTGCTAACCCCGAACGGCTCTGTTCTTCGGCATCTCTTTGCCGAGCTCGCATCTCCTCGTCTCTTTGACGAGCAGAGGCAGCCTGCCCAATAGCCAATTGTCCTACATTCCTAGCTATACCCCTAATTTGCACAAGCCACTCATTGAATTCACTGCAAACTTTTTTCTCAATGTGTGACTTTATTGATGGTATTTGCTTCCTAATGACTTTGTGGAGTGCTTCAACAGGAATATTTCCAAGGTAGTTCTTCTCAATCAAATCTACGGTTTTTAATGCAGGGACAAACCTTCCATCTGACATATTCTTATTACACTTTAGGCATAAATTCGAGACTTGAACACAGACCTTCAATCCTCGAAGGGCCTCGGTGACATTTTTCTTGATAGAGTAAAGTTCAAGGAGCTCCTCGAGTTTTAATAGGAGAGAGCTTGCTACTTCTTGAAGACTAAGATTTTGATTTGTTAACAAGCTCTTTAGCTCACCCGCATCGACCAACACGCCGCGAAGCTCATCGACTGCAAGTATGAAATCCTCGTAGTGGAGTTTGCATAGCTCTTCAATTTCGGCTTCCTTTTTCTTGACAATGTTCCTGAGCTGGTGAAGGAGCGCTTCAGGTTTGCCAACCTCGAAAGCATGTCGAACGAGTGGCCCCAAATCCTCTCCATTTCCAATCAAGGTTGAAAGCCCCGGGTCGATACCCCCACCAGGTTCCAGATTTTCTGCTGTCGTCCGCTTCTTTGTCTGGACGCTCATTCCTTCTAATCACTTCAAATATAACACACCATGATAATTTTTTTAAAAAAAACCAAAGGGGAGAGAAGTGCACCTAATATCAACAGACACATATTACTTATACCGAAAATGCTTTGCTGCTTGTAGTCTAAGGAAAAAGGAACAATTTTTTTAAAGAAATGAAAAGTGATCGCAGAGAAAAGCTAAATCTTGCTAGCACAAATCAAATCAAAAGTGAAAGAGACAACTTGAAGATAGCTCAAAGATTATCATCAAACAAACTGGATGCAAATAAGTTCATTCATGAATCTCATGATAGGTTGAAAGAAAGTTAAGTAGATCACTGAGATCAGAGACAAACCAGCAATACTAAAGCAGAAATCATAGAGAAATGCAGAAGATTGGAATAAACTGCAAATCTAGCTAGATAAAATTAAGACGATTAATCTGGACAATTTAGGACTTAAAAACCGGGATAATCCAACATAATCGAAATTGGTCAAGCAGTACCTCAAGAATCCGTGAGGCGCGGCGACGGCGACTCCCGATAACGGAGGGAGTATCACTAGCGCGATTTCAATGCCCTACCTCGGACGAAGTGGATGTCGAAGGAGATGAAGGGGTACGATCGCTAGGGCAGATAAGGCTGTGAGCCAAGTCGGCGAATTTCAGCAAGATCAAGAGGGCGAACTTAATCCCAGGACGTCAACAAGAAGGCAGAGATCAAGGAAGACGATGATCGGAGGAGGATGCACGATCGGAGGACAATGGAGCGGCGAGGCGGCTGGCTGGCCGGCTTCATTGATTTTTCTATTTAACCTCCAATATTTCGAGCAAAAATTCAAATATTAAAAAACAAAAATTATTTTTCACAAATAAAAATTAGTATATTTACATGCATGCCACACACATTTTTTTTACAAATTTTATACTATAGAATATAAAGAAAATATATATGATGTAATACATGAAAATTTGTATGGCATGTGTGTAAAAATTCCATAAAAAATTCTATATTTAGTTGAATAGATCTGAATTTTTATTTAAAAAATAATTTATAATACTTTTATTTTGATAAAAGTTGTGAGTCTTCTTTACGAGTAGAATAGTTGAAGTGGAATACAATAGGAGTCAAATTAGTCTACTCTATTCATATCCTTTTAAACGATATTTTATTTGATCTTTGACTATACCTATAATGACAGACAGTCATCATCCGTAGAGTTCATGTGGGAGTAATTTTCAACTATCTGTTAGAGTTGTCGAAGAATTGCGAGAAACATGATCACTAATTTTTCAGAAATTTCTTTAAAATTATTTTATAAATTATTTTTCAATATGCAGAGAAGTAGAACATGGAGTTCAATGCTTTTAATTTTGTTGCTAAAGCTTTAGCTTCACCTTCTCCAGAGTACTCTTCAAAAGCTGTCTTTTATAAAGTGTGTGAGATATTTTGCTAAAGTGAATAATAAGATTATATATTGATTATTCTTAAATATATATTTTTTTAAATGTAAATTATTATTTTAAGGTCATACTATATTTTTTTTGATAAAAAAGGTCATACTATATTTACAAATATGTAAAAAATAAATCAAATATTTATAGTTATGTGGTTTACATCGTTTGGTGAAAATGTTAAAAAAATAATTTAAGTATAAAAAAATAAAATGATAAATAAATATATCTATAAAAATATTAAAATTACATTTAAATAATTTGAATATATACATTATAAACCGATAAAAGCTTCGAATAAAAATAGTGATGTTATTAAATTTTGCATAAAGAAATAAAAAATATGACAAAATTATATAGAATAATCTTATCTAGAGTTAAACAAAGTGATATTTGATAGAGTAATAAAAATATCATATTCATAAAATCAACTCCACCTTTTAGAATAAAAATTTGATGATTGGTGTGTTAATTTACATCATTTCACAAATGTGAATCTTTACATCAAATCAAAAGAAAAAAATAATTTATTTTATAAATTTAATGAAAAAAAATTTAATTTAATATTAAAAATTTTATAAAATATAAAATAAAATTAATTTTAACATTCATATTTATATTGAATATAAAATAACATTAATTTTTACTGTTAAGTTAAAAAAATAATCGAACCAAATAAGCCGTTACAGTTTGATGTGTGGTAAAAATTAATAGAAAAATTATTTATTAGTAAGAACATAAACTCACAATATAACTTTGATGATGTAAGATAAAATAAAATTTTTTACTTAAAATTTGTAAAGAATATAAAATAAAACTGATTTCAATAATAAAATTTATGTAAAATTTAAATCATCAATGATTTTAACATTTGAACTTTATTTAACCAACACTAAATTTAACCTCAAAAGCAGACAGTTTATTGTAAGAATAAACAAACTTCAAAAATTATCTTATTCATATTATGTACTCATATGATAAACATCCCACAATAGCCAGCATTATTATTTCTCTAAATTTCTCACAGATATAGCAGGCCAAAACTAAGAAAAATGCAAATATGAGCACATCATATTATATATTTTAATTCAAAGCCAAGATGAAACAATTTCTATTAGTCTGCTGAGGGATCATCAGCCCATGGTGTAAGAAGGGGAAGGCAAGTTGATGACTGTGCTCTTGATCTTGGTCATCATGTTGATGCTGTTTGTGATCCCCTGAGATCCAATGCCACTGTCCTTCAAGCCCTAAAAACAGTATATATATAAACCTTAAAAGCCTTGTTTATGACCCCCCCCCCCCCCCCCCGACAATCGATAAAAATTAAGTCAAACTGAAATTTTCAGGGCCATCAACGGGCGGTAGTTCGAAACCAACTTGCTCAAAATGGAATGGATTTGATTCAAAATTGACTCAAATATATTTAAACTCAATTCAAATATACTGCAACCGGATGTTGGTCGCAATAGATGAGTACCTGGAAGGGGAAGTGATCGGGCCCACGGGCTGGCGCCGAGTTGATCTGAACAGTACCGGACTCCATGGCATCACTAATCATAATAGCCTTGTTGATGTCCCTTGTGAAGACACAGCCCTATCAAAATGTTTGCAAGAAATCAGAAAAGAAAAACAACTTGCCTTTTGTTCTCAAGAACATTGAAGCCAGATTATGTTGATAACTTAGATATCAGCTTAAGAATAAAAATTATTTAAAATTTAGGAGAATTACATATATGCCACTTAAATCTCTATATTACATATTTAAACCTAGATATTTATACTTACATATTAACTACAAAAATCTGTAACATCTAAAGATCCAGATGTAAAAGTATTGTTTACTTTAGTTTTAGGAAACTACATGGCTTAGGGTAAGGGTGTTAATATGGATCGAAGGTCAAAAACCGATCGAAAATTGAATCGATTTTAGATCGAATCGAAATTGAGTCGATCTAAATGAGCCGACTAACGAGCCAAAAGTTCGGCTCAGTAATAATTTCGAGCCGATTTTGAGTCGGGGTAGGCTCGGCTCGATCCAGCTCGAAATCGGCTCGAATTAAAATACATTTTATATTATAATATATATATAATATACGTATATAATATGTATTAAATATAATATATATATGTTATATAATATATATATGTTATATAATATATATATGTTATATAATATATATATTACAAACCGAGCCGATCTCGAGTCGGATCGAGTTGAGCTTACTTGGCTTGAGATCGGCTCAAAAAAAAATTGAGATTTGATTCATTTTCGAGCTGGCTCGAAAATGAATCGAAATCGGCTCGAAGTCGAATCCAATCGAGCTCGAATCGATTTCGAGTCGATCGAAATGTAATCAATCCGATTTCGAGCCGGTATTGGCTCGGCTCAAAATCGGATCGATAACAGCCCTAGCTTAGAGTACTTTCTAAGAGGTCGCTCATTTTAATACTGCTACAGCTCAAGCATACTTAACTACAGAATTTTCCATCATTAGCCTTACAATTTTACCCCAAAAAATAATAAAATGTGAAATAAAATTGATATTTTTATTAAAAATTATTGAGCATGTGAAGTAAAATAATGTTTCTTTATATTAGAATTTGTATAGAATAATTAAAAAAATTTATTTATTATTATTATATTTTTTTTAAACTAGTACTATTTTGGCCCTCGCGCCAAACAGAGAAGACTCTATCCACATTTTATTATTTCAGCGGTAAGTTCTTTCTAAATGAAGTTGAGAGTAATTGTTATGAACTTTATAAAATTGAGAGAGAACCTGAAGCCCAAAATTGCTGGCATTGCAATGGTGAATGCCTTCTTCAACTGAGCTGATCCTAATTACTGGAAGAACAGGACCAAAGGGTTCCTCCCAAGCAATCCGCATATCAGGCCGCACATGATCTAAAAGCAATGGCCATATGAGGTTCCCTTCCCTTCTGTACTCCTGGCAGAATGTTGCCCCCTTTTCCTTTGCATCCACAATTAAGCCTTCGATGAAGTTTGCCGAAGATTCAGTGATCACGGGAGTGATGTCACAATCATCCTCGGGCGGGCCAACAGTCAGTTTTGCTATCTTCGACTTCACTTTCTCAACAACAGCATCTGCCACTGATTCAATCACCAACACCACTTTTACAGCAGTGCATCTCTGACCACTGCATTGGTGATGCAAAATATTTTTAGTTTTATCAAAAAAAAAATCTTCTTAGAATTGTACTTTATGCTATTTAAGGGGTTTACTGGTTGTGTACTTCAGTTTTGTTAAATCTTAAGAATTTAATCATTTTTCTTTTTGGCATTTGGTAGCTTCTGTTTCTTGACTGCTTCCTTGCGACATTTTAGACGTTTTTGTTTTGTAGTTTTGGTCAGATTCTATATTCCTTTTCTCCTTGTACAGGCTATTTCTCTAAATTACCGCATCTTCAGACCTCGAAAATCCTCTCTTTAACACCTCTCCTCTTTTCTTCATCTCTCTTTTACTGAATCTTCCTTTTCTTCTGTTTCTGCTTGGTTCGTTTCCCCTCTATGTTGAGCTATCTACATATATAGGCGCAGATCAAGTTCCTCAAGTGATTGTCAACAAAAAATTCATAAATTTGTAAATTCTTTGATAAGAAAAAAATCCGCTGTCTATGCATGTATGTTCCTTTATCATATGAATCTCAGAGTAGACAGAATTAGCTTTCATAGCTGAATGCTAGGAAAATAAAAGTAATGTGTGACTGATTCCTTTTTTCTTCTTGCTTTCAACGGGTTCTCACTTAACTAGTTATAAGCATTAATGGATTAGGTGAAAAAGTAACTACCAACAGGTAAAGAGGTCAAGTTTAGCACCTGTAGGAGAAACCTCCTTTCACTATATTGGCAGCAACCAAATTCAAATCGGCATCTTCGAGCACAATGCACGCATCTTTGCCTCCAAGTTCCATCTGGAGAGGGATCATGCCCGCCTTCTTGGAAATGGCAATTCCAGTATCACCACCAGTGAAGCTGTTACAAACCCAAAGTTCGATAATAGATAAAACAACAAGCCTAAAACAAGCCATTCAATACTGTCAATATCTGGACCATCAATTGTACATGATTACCTTATGCAGTTGACTCCAGGATGCATTGTAAGGAAATCACCTATCTCTGATCCTTTGCCTGTAACACAGTTAATCAGGCCCTTTGGGAATCCAGCTAGGTGGAAGCAATGGATCATGTGTAGCGCCGCAACAGCACCCTGGATGGACAGGGGAGTGTGAGATCTACATAGTTCAGTGAATTTCACTCTTTATTTATAATGACAAGTAGGACAACTAACTCACAAGATAATCACACATCTCAATAGATATCCATAACTGATTTCTAAATTTTTGAAATTCTTAAAAAAAAACGGAGGATAAGAGTTGGGCTTTTCCCTCTAACGTAGAAGAAAATGATAATAATGCCTTAAAAGTATATCAACGAGTAAATATGACATATATCTACTCAATTTCATTACCTGGGTAGGGGGCTTGAGCACAAGTGCATTTCCAGCTATGAGGGCCGGGCCAATTTTGGACACAGCTAGATTGACAGGATAGTTGAAGGGTGGAATCGCTAAGACTAGTCCAAGAGGAATCTGCATGAGAAATGATTTTTTAACAAAACAAAAGTTTCCTGCATGCTCTGATTGCCACGTTAAAATAATCAATTACTTGACTTTTAAAAAAATTACTCGAAAAATTTAGAGAAGAAGACTATGACATATTAAGGTCTACGACTAACATTCCTTAAGAAACTGAGAATTAAATTCTTGTTGAAAATACTTGAAGAAACTATCACAATGATGATAATCAATTCACAAGAGGATGAATCCATCATAACACTTCTGAACAGAATATCACAACACTAAAGGATACAATTCAAATATGAATGAAGACAAGAAACCAATATAATGAGACGCAAGGTACTCATTCTCTTCCATTGGTAACACTGCACAAATCTATGATTAAAAAAAAAAAACACTACACAAATCATTGATATTATCCTTTGGACAATAAATAATGTAAAAAAGTCATTTTTGTTGACAAAATATCAAATTAAACATTTGCAGAAGCCAATAAAAAGGACCACTTATCCTACACGAATTTAAGGACATTACAAGAGCTTATAAAGCCTTTACATGGAGCATCCTATGGCAATTTGGCTGCAATAAATAAATTTGAAGCATTTATTGCGAACTAAATTATGGATAAAAGGAAGATAATAAGACAAGTGCTTCTAATATTTTCTTTGCATGGTCAAGGTAAATGATTTAGTATCATTTTAATTTAGTGAGTAAACTTACCTGTGATTCGAGCAGCTTTATAAGAAACACATAAGACAATCCATATAGTTTAATTGCAATTTTCATATAGCTTTCTTCTTTAGCAATCAATGCTTCCATGGAAGATGCCCACATAGCTGTTATGGAGTAGAAACCATAAAAGGAATATCCTAAGTGAGATAGTCTAGCATATTTTGAAGGTCCAAGAAGTTCCACATGTTGTTGGCCCATTTAAGCTATAATTAAAACAGACGAAAATGATAGGCATAAGGGCAGAAGCATTGACACCTCTGTATATCTTAATGTGTCATATCGTGTGTCTCTGTATCCTTGTGTGTTATCTGTGCTTCTTAGATATTTCTATAATATTGAGTATGTAAATAACAAAAATCACATTAATTATTATATTATTTCATATATCTTACTGTAATATTGTGTCTGTCCTACAATTTGAGAAGTTATCATGTCGTGTCGTATCATCCCCCAATCATGTCAGTCCTCCTCACTTAAATTATGCCCTCTCTAAATCATTGCATTATGACCACAATACAAACTAAAAAATATTTTAAAAATAGACAAATAGGTTCTTCTTAGAAGTTCAAAAGTTAAAGATGATACCTTGGAAGTAAGGCAATACTTGTTCCGCTCATTCCCTGGGAAACTATCTGATACCAGTAACTTCCCCTCGCTCAGAATCCTCACTCCCTCCTCCGCAGTATATGATATCAGATCCCCTGACCGCACCACCTTGTCATTGCAGCAGAAAACGAAAAATGATGTTCAATAACATCTAGAGTTTCAGATCTACATTCAACACTTTTGTAGCTAAATAGTTATGGGGCTGTAAAATTTCAACAAAAAAAGGGTGAATCAAAGAAAGGGAATCAAGCGAGGGGGCACATTAGGGAAGTAAAAGAGGGCAAGACGGCAGACCTCGGAGACCGCGTCCTTGGCGGGCTTGGCGATCTCCTTCACGAGGCACTCCGCAATCGGCTCCTTGTGCTCCTTCAGTAACGCCGCCGCGCGGTGCAAGAGATCCGCCCTCTTCCACAGCGGCGTCCTCGCCCAGGCCTTCTGCGCCACCTTGGCCGCCTCCATCACCTTGTTCACCTCCTCCTGCGTGCACGCTTCCCGCATCCCGAATCCCCGGCCCCACAAAATCAGTCAAAACCCCAGATCGGAAATCACATGAAGCTACTTCCAAGCCCTAAATTCGATCGTACCTTGAACCTTATACTGCGGCTTCCGCGTGGTTGGGTTGATAATCGGAACCGACTTCCCGGAGCTCGACTTCCGCCACTCCCCCTCTGCGTAGTACTTATACACATCCCCCTCGATGATGTCGGCGAAGATTCCCGTCCCAGCCATGATCACTATCGATCCTCCTCCGGCTACA
The DNA here is from genome assembly GCA_019297695.1 of Apostasia ramifera. Taxonomy (NCBI): domain Eukaryota; kingdom Viridiplantae; phylum Streptophyta; class Magnoliopsida; order Asparagales; family Orchidaceae; genus Apostasia; species Apostasia ramifera. The sequence goes on along the minus strand of JAEMOT010001680.1, from coordinate 281,959 downwards.
GCTACTGCTCGGATTCGCGGTGGCTGCGGAGAAGATGAAGAGGCAGAGCAGCGAACTGGACAGCGAGTGGCATTTATATGGCGACGGAGAGGGCCACGAATCGCTCCCGTCCGATCGCGATCCAACGAGGCGGCTGCACGAGCCCAACTCCGGCACGGTGCGGTGCGGTGCGGTGCGGTGCGGTGCGGTGGACCCCACTGTGAGCGCCTCGTGGCTAATCATCCGCCACGTGCTTACATCCGCCACGTGGCAGCGTGTCAACCAACAAAGTGAGCGAACCGTAGTCCCCCCAGGGATACTAATTACTAAACTACATCGTTATCTCCAAATTCCAATGCAGGGTAAATTTCTATTCATATTTTTTTTAAAAAAATATCATAATATATATATTTTTTATTTTATTTCTAAACAGTATTTTTTTCTCCACTGAATTAAATTTTTTTTATGTTACCAAAAAATATTTAAAATTTTAAATATTAAAGAGAATTTATAATATAAATAAAATTAATTTTAAAATAAATAATAAAAAATAATTAATAATATTTCAAATTAATATATAAAAAATAAAAATATAAAGATAACTTTAACCCAAATATTCCTTAAATTATATTTTTGTTAAAGTAAATTTTAAACCGACTGAGAAATATTTGTAATAAATTTTGTGATAGGTAAGAGATGAAAGGTATATTCGTAGAACAATTTGAAATATTTTGCAGCCTCAAAAAATCATATTGATAAAATTTCAAATATTTTAGATTAATTATTTTCTTCCACAGCCATATACCTTTAGTCGAATTTTTTTTTTTAATTTTCTAGCAAAAATAGGTAATTTGTGAAGCAAGAACATATAGCCTATCTGTGAATCTGAACTAAGAATTTTAGATATTAATTATGAATTTTAACTTTATTTTAAATGATTCAGCTTTGAGTTACAAATAATAATTGCTCGTTTATAAACATTTGTTTTTAGCAGATTGACTGAAAGCGTTTATTAAACAAGTTCGGGGTATTCATGTTGACTAATTTAATAATCTGGTCCTATTCGTATTGAGTTATTTGGGTTGAGTTAGGTTCTGGTTAGGGTCAAACTGAATCTGTCGTTCTGTTTTGCCACTCGCATTTTATGGTATGCTGATGGAGAGTGAAAGACATTCAAATCGTTGAGAATATTACAATGAGTTCATTGCATTCTGTAAGGTTGATAACGAGCAAAAGTTACGTACTTCGATCAATGTTTAGTTAAAAATTAAAATTATTAGATGACGAGATAATTGTTTAAATGGTCAGTTTGAAACAAATTGAAATCCTTCGGCCTCCACATGAAACAAAAACTAATGCGAAGGAAAGATTTGTGAAATTTAGGACTTCATGATAAGATGTAGAAATTTATTTATTCAATAATATAAACTTAAATAGTCTTAATTAGCATAATCTTGTCATTTTTTGTAAAAAAAAAATCTTTTAATCATAAATGTCAACTCTGTTAAATTTTAAAGAGAATTACATACATACCCCTTAAATCATCTTGAATTACATATTAAATTCCTTATTTTTTAATTTTATAACTTAACCCCCTAAATCATCCAAAAATAACATATTTAGGTCTTTCTCAAGATTTTCAAAATATATTTTTTGCTGATTTATAATTATTTGGATGTTTATTACCAATAATATATATATACAAATATTAGAAATATATTTGCAAATACATATATTCTACTAGTTTTTATTTTTAGATGATTTAGGGGGTTAAGTTGTAAAATTAAAAAATGAGAGATTTAATATGTAATTCAAGACGATTTAAGAGGTATGTATGTAAATGCTCCTAAATTTTATTGGATAAAGACTTTGTGGGCTTGGGCCCATTAAGCACAGCCCATTAGTAAGCAAACTTGTGTATGATGAATTTCATATTGCTGCCAACAATTAATTGGAGTTTGAGACCGCAATGTTTTAAAAATCGAACAGAACGGCCGGTCCAACCGATCATAAATCGATGATCCAATTGGTCCTGTTAGCAAAACTAGCTTGACATTGAATCAAGATTGAACTAGCCCGAATTCGGGTCAAGCCGAAAGGCCGGTTGACCTTTAAGGTTGGATCGAGAAATCCACTTGTTCCTTTTCAAGAAATTTAACTACAAAGAAATTTAAAAAGAATTTCATATTTTTTCTTAGAAATATGAGACTAGTAGTAAAAAAAAATAATCTCTTCATGTTGTTATCTTTTAATTAAATTTTTGTAAAATTTCTTCATTATTTATTATTTATAGATATAATACTTTATATATTAATATTTAATTCTTAAGTTTTTAAGAATACTTTCTCATTTTTATTATTTATAAAAATAATTTTATAATTTTTGTTATTTAATAATCAAAATTTTAATGTTGTTAGATTAAAATTATTTTCCTATTTTATGATGTATTTTATTTTTTTATTATCATTGCTAAATGAATTTTATAAATATTTGTTAAATTATTAACTTATTACTGTTAGATCCCTGTTCTATCCTAATTGAATTCTAAAATCTTAAATTTTTCGTTCTACTGATTTTAAAATTAGTCTAATTTTCAAAATGTTGCTCGATAGTTTGGGCAAAAAAGATTTTACTGACTATTCTTTTGCTATTTTATCGATTATAGAGGTGATTTTGTATATTTTTTAGAAAATTGTGTAAGACGCTAAGAGTGATTGAATCTTTTAATTAAAAAAAAAACTAAATTTATGTTCTATATCTCATGTGAGATTTAGAACTAGATAATTATTAATTTGGAGCTCTCTTCCTATATATTTTTTATTTGATAAAATTTGGTATTCTTATTATTATTTCTAAATTTTATTTAAGCTCAAACTATTTAGTTAATTAACTACTCAAAACTTATATAAATATATATATATATATATATATATATATGTATATAATATGATCATTACGTATATTTTATATATGAAATAACATTTTTTAGTACTTTTGATAACTTCAAAATCATTTACATTATCGACCAAGAACTATTGTTTGAATTAATGTCTGTTTCCTTTAGGTGAGTTAACCATAGTTTGAATTGAGTTGAACTAGAGTTAACTAACCCACAGTCATAAAAAGGATGATTTATGGTGATTGTAAATTTAAAAGAATAGATCAAGAACACGTAAAGCTACTTTAGTTAAGTTGGAACTACGGAAAAAAAAAAAAAAAAACTCGACTTTGAATTCGCATCACTGCATGCATGCAACTTTTCGGGAGTATTGCGATTATTTATCGAGATTTATGACCAAGCTAAAACGTTGGCACTGTACTTATATACAAATTTTATCGTCAAAATCCAATATTATTATAAATGAAACCTAAATTCTAAAATTAAATATTTAATTTCATTTCGTGGGTTATTTACATCTCAAAATATGACTAATTTTATTTTAAATTTTTCATAAATCTCAATCTCAATTTCCCGAAAGATTCGTATCCTCTTCTTCGTATCGATGCTTACGTGGATTCAATAATTGGTTCTTTATAATAACTTCAGCTAGCTAACTGTCGTCGTTCCACTGTTTGAGTAAGAGTCGAGGCGGGCGGATCGATTATTTAAAATTTATCTCGATGACATGAGAAATTCATTGAATAAGTGACATTAATTTTCTGAGCAATACCTTATTTTATTAATTATTTAATGATTTATAAGACTAGGTGGCATGCATGTTTAAGAATTTAATCAAATAATGGGGAATAGTTATATATAATATGGAAGCATGTTGTCACCATGAAATGCATTCGAATATAATATTTTGTAGATAAATCTATGTTTCTCAACGTGGGAAGTACACTTTCAACTATTAATTTCACCTCAAACTAACAATTCGCATTCGGTTCGATCCAATAACGTAACCCGAACTCGATATGAGTGGCTTCGATTGCTTAACCGGACATTGGGAATGAATAATTGAACCGTAGGGCCGAGTACAAGCAAGTTAGTCTAAGAGCGAGTCAGTTTTATCTTTAATAAGATATGCTCTTTAACTTATTTTTTTTTCTTGCGGCAATAACCAAGCAGTTATCTCACTAGGTGGGATCAGCTATATGAATTCTCGTATTATTTTTTGTCTTTCTCTCATTTTTTTTTCATGGGTAAAATTTAATGACTAATTTTTTATTGAAATTTCTATTAGCATACGATTTATATACTCAAATTATCTAAGTTGATTCTATTTAAGCTAACTATATATCTCAATTGAGACTACTTCAATCTTCTTAAAGTGTACTCTATTTATTTTTACATAATGAAAATAATTACATACCTTTGATTTTTATTTTTCTTGTTCTCTAAGTTCACGATAGAAAGATCTCGCAGACCAATCCCATTGTCATACACGCCTAAATACCAAAAACGAGAAGTTCTGATAGTTATTTTCTTAGTAAGGAAGGAGGATATTTGTCGTATCCGATAGGACAATTAAAGATCAAAATAATCGAACTCTTTAAAAGTGTCCATTCATCGTGGGTACATATCTTAACAGCTATTTAGTTAACTCAATATCAATTGCGCCAAACGTATTAATGAATACCCAATTTCTAACGAATTAACTATATATCGAGTAAAACTTACATTTTTCAAAAGTTAATCATACGACCAAAGTAATTCAAGAATGAGAGAAGTGGACACAAATGTTTTATGTGAAAAACTATGTAGGAGAAAAGCTGTGATTAAGTTTTTTAATTGCTGATTACACTGAGAACTTGAATGATCATCAAAGTTCATGTATTAGTAACACAATGAATGAGATTACACATTTAAATCTTCAAATTAATTATTATAGTCGAAGAGTTTAGCTTTCTTCTCACGATAATCTGTTTCATCGAATATCTTTTATCGATGACTTTGTTTAAGATTGTTGTCGAAGATCTTGTTGAAAAAGCTTATCAAATATTATTATCTAAGGTGTGTAGATTACATTGCAGTTCTAAATCATAACCAGTTCATTTATCGATCAGTAATTACCAATAACTAACAACCAAGCTTTAATCCTGCTAGATGGAGTCGGCTGCATGAATCCTTTATTTTCATTGTGTTCTATCAATTAACAAATTCTTATCTAAGTTTAAATATCTAAGATCACTATTTATAATTTCTTGTCACATCTTCTTTTGTCTCCCTCTTCCTTTTTGTACACGGGCAAGATCTAATAACTCGATTTTTCTAACTGGAGCTTCAATCGGCCTACGATTTATATGTCAAAACTATCTAAGTCGACTTTCTCTAAATTTATCCTCAATTGGTGCAATACCAATTTTTTTCAGATGTACTCATTTTTTATTCTACATTTTCATGTATATTCAAACATTCACCTTAATATACTCATTTCTGTAATATTTATTGATCAGTTATTAGAAATATATATATTATTTTTTTCACTAAGCATGCTACATGTAAAGTCATGATTGGAGAAAATTTGATATCAAAATAAAATTAAACTATTTGGCAAAATTATCATGTTTCACTTTTTAATTAGCTCTCCAACGGACAAAAAAGGACTTCAAAAATAAATTAGTTTAATTAGGATAAATTGCATCCAAATCTATAAAGTTAAAAATATATTGTAGATTAGTTTTAATTTTTAAAAAATTTTAATTTCATTTTTAAAATTGTAAAAGTACTATTATAATTTAGTTTTTTTTTTAAAGAATTTACTTTTTTATGACCCTTTTAATGAAAAATATGAAATTTAATTATTTTTTATTCAATTTAAACTATTTATACCCCTGTCTTGCCTCTCTAAAAACTTTAAGGCCTCGTGTAATTGGAATCATTTTTTTTACTCAATACAAATTTCAATTATAAAAATCAATTTTATTTCATATTTAATGTAAATACAAATACTAGAATTTAAAATATTTCACATTTTATACACTTTTTAATATTAAAATAATTTTTTTTCATTAAATTTAAAAAATAAAATATTTTTTTTCTCTTGTCTAAAAAAGCTCGAACCAAATTAACAAGGCCTAAAAAACTAAAAATCTAAAATTAGAAAATTTAAAATTCAATTTCATGAGCTTTCTAAAAGTAAAAATATTAATATTTCAAAATAATATTTAAAAAAAGGGCAAATTTCACCCAGGTCCCTGAGTTTAAGGGTTAAATCACACAGGTCCACGTTTTTAAAATTTTATCTTCGGGGTCCCTAGGTTTTCAAAAATATCAC
>JAEMOT010001680.1:240272-275559 GCA_019297695.1 Apostasia ramifera | reverse complement strand
GTAATTTTTATATTTTTTAATAATAAAAAAATAAAAAAGGGACCCAGATGATAATTTTGAAAATCTAGGGACCCCGAAGATATAATTTTAAAAATGTGGACCTGTATAATATAACCCTTAAATTCAGGGACGTGGGTGAAATTTACCCTTTAAAAAATCAAAAAAATAATGATTCGAAATAATTTTAATAAATGAGTTTTAAGTTGGTACTAAACAAATTAAAATGGAAATTTTTAAAAAAATGAAGCTAATTTATAAAATTATTCTAATTTCAAAGGCCAAGATGCAATTAATTATTGTAATTTATTATTCTAGAAACTTTTTGTTTCTAACTAGGTAATGATGATGTTCTAATTGAGATATTGAGTTTAATATTTCGAATGTAAAATAAAATATATTTTAAATATTTTGATATTAAATATGTAATTAAGTTTTAGAAAATGATTCACATTTTCTTATATAACATGAGAATTATTGAGTTTGGCTAACAGAATATTCAGCTTATTAATAGGTAGTGCCACATCAACATTGGGGCCACGCATAATTGACGTGGCACTCATCTATTGGTCGACTAAACGTAATAAAATTTTTATACAATGAGAATTTCAAAAAAAATAAAAGATTTTACAATTTGGATACGATTGAAATCAAAATTAAAATGTAACGACGAAATTGAATCTCCATCTAGCTCGAAGAGGATTTGGCAATAAATTGTGCTATAGCTAGTTTGCTTCAATTTGAATTTAACCATAATTATTCTAGCTTTACATAAACTTATCTCAAACTCGATTAGTTTTCGATTTGACTCGTCTCAAAACTAATTTTTGTTCTAATTAACTCGTATTTCATGTCAGTACATTTTTGAAGGTATAAAATACTAGTATGAAACCAATTAACCAATTCTTCGGTGATCTTAAATATATAATTAACTACTATGTCATACTCATATTTACATGACACTAAAATGTAAATATATACTTAATATATTTTTGAGTAGTTAATTCTAACAAAAATCACAGTAATTCAGAGAAATTATATTATACACGAGTTATATAGGTTACAACTTATGCTATGAGAGTTACAAGCTCGTATGATTCATATAAATTATGTTACATACTGAACTATCAGAAAATACGATTTATAAATTAAGCATGTACTCTCATTTGATTTATAGTGCATTTATTTTGAACTATCGAATCAATAATATTTTTATTTTTTTAGGTACGTTAACGTATAAAATAAATCTTGACATTAAGAGTTATTAGACTATAATGTGATTTTTTTTTTTGAATAAAATATGTGAAGTGTAATTTGTTAAGATTCTTTGTGAGAAAAAACTCTATTTTTAATTACAATTGATGAAATTTTAAAATTTTGATCACATAAAATAATCAAAGTTATATTCCTTTGATGAATAAGAAATAAAATATTGTAGATTTTTCTCTTCCATATTTACTTCAATGATATATAAATGAAAGATTAATGAAATGCTAATTGCTTTTTATCACTTCTCTCCCAAGTTCTCTCCTTTCATCTTCTCTTCTCCACCTCCTCCTTCTCCTCCATCACCACCGCCGTTTCTTCTTCTACCCTCGGAGGAGAAGAACAAGGAGAAGAAGAGGAGGAGGGAGAAGAAGAAAACCCATTCTCCAGATCTCTCTTTCTGTCTCCCCATAGTTCCGAAACCCTAACCCTAGCCCACACGGCAAAGCCTCTATCCCTAGCTATCTAGCCTTGGGCTCGTCGAGGGGCCCTGAGCCATGCAGCCGAACGCCAGAACTATGGGCCTGCCGGCGTGCTCCGCAGCCGTCGCCGCCTCCCAGATCCCACTCCTCGAGCTCCAGAACGGCGACGGGCAGCCCCACTTCGTCCCTTGCTCCTCCGCCCATGACGACTTCTTCGACCAGATGCTCTCCGCCGTCCCCTCCTGGCCGGACCTGCCCAAGTCTACTTGGGACCTCGCCGGGGCCAGCGTAGGGAAGCCGCTCGCCGGGAACGACGGACTCCACTTCCCCCCGGCCTTCGACGAGTCATCGCAGCTTGCGTCACGGCTTCGACAGTACCAGATCAGTGGCGGCAGCGGATCGATGCCGACGGCGAGCGGGCAGCATCATCAGCAGGTTCTCCTGTCGACCATGGCCGCGAGGGTGCCGGCTCCGGCGATTACCTCAGCCGCCGACTCCGTCTCGTCGTTCAAATCCCTAAGCCCCGCCGTACAACTCCGTCGCAAATCTTCCAATTAGTTTCACACAAACAGATGAATCTCAAGTAAATCGTCGATTATAATGTGAAATTTTCCAGGGAGGAGACGACCTGTTCAGCGGATTCGGCGGCGCATCTCTCCGGCAACCGGCAAACCCGCCGACGGCTGCGCATTTCGTCCAGCCCCAGGTTCCCCTGACCCTAGAAATTCTCCCCTTCTTTTCCTTCTAAAGAAACCCTTTACCAATTTCCTCGAATCGATGCCGCAGACCGCATCAGTTCATCACCAGAGCTTCGGAGGAGCTCCGCCTCAAGCGACGTCCGTCGCGGCCTCCGCCGGCGGCGGAACCTGCCCGCCGCGGCAGCGCGTGCGCGCTCGGCGGGGCCAGGCCACCGACCCGCACAGCATCGCCGAACGAGTAAGTGGATTTTTCCGTCTCGCCATTCACTGAGAACTGATTTACTGAAGACGCGCGAATTACTGAGTTTTCTTTCCTTCCTTCTCCGCCACCTCGTCGGTCTCCGGCGCAGCTTCGCCGGGAGCGGATCGCGGAGCGGATGAAAGCCTTGCAAGAACTCGTTCCCAACGCCAACAAGGTACTCATGGGTTCTTCTCCTTCTTGTTATTCCTCTTCTTCTTCTCCTCCTCCGTTAACAGCCGGCGTGACATCCGACTCGGGCGCCGTGAAGCTCACGAAATCCCACGGCCGGAAAAGCGGCCGGAATCTGGGGAGTTTGCTTTTTCCGCTGCGCCCCTCCTGATTTGTTGAATTTGCATTTCGAGGGGTGAAAGTGTAAATATGTGAATTAATGAGTGCTGTAATGACAGACGGACAAGGCGTCGATGCTGGATGAGATCATCGACTACGTGAAATTTCTACAGCTCCAAGTCAAGGTAATATTTTTTTTAATTATTTTTTTTTTACTACTGTCATTATAAATTTATTTTAATATCATAATTTAGTGAATTAAAAATTTAAATTATATATAAAAAAAACTAAACTCCTCTAAATGTATATAATCTTTCATTTAACTCAACGAAATATTATGCTACGATATTATCTAACTCGATAAATTATCATTTGATTCAGTTTGATATTCGAATATTTGTTGAGAGTTTTAATACCCGTTGTAGGTGTTGAGCATGAGCCGACTCGGTGGCACCGCCGCCGTTGGCCCTCTGGTGGCCGAGATCTCCTCAGAGGTAATAAAACATCAAACTCTCAATATATGCTAAAGTTATTATACATTAACATTTGGATATATCACATAGGATTCTGCATCACATAAGATAGTGAAAGTGAAAATAACACACGTTTTAAATATTGAATATTGGGTATTTATTTTTGAAATAAAATAACTTTTTTAAATATTAATGATGGAATAGGGCTGTAAATCCTCTTCTAAGTTTATGTTTGTTATCAACATCGAGTTCGGTTCTTGTTTAGTTAGTTCGCGAATGAACTCATATGCATTCAGATGCGTTAATAAACTCACGAACGAGCTCCTCACTATTCACGATTTATAAACAATATATGCTTAAAGCTCTATATGTGCTCTATTATATTGAGTCGTGTCAAGCATTCTGATCGAGCATATTATTTGAACGATTCACAAATATTAATGATCTAAATATCAATATATTGAAGCTCATTTATTTATCATTATTTTTAATATTATGTTAAAACTTATTCATTAAGTCGAGTGAATCAAATATGAATGAGCTTAATTTTATTAGGGCTGTGTAGTATTCGATGAATACCTCGACATTCGGCTTGATAAGAGCTCGTTAGTGTTTGATGTGCCAACATTAACTTATAAGCCAGAACATAATTTTATAAGCTTGATTGGTAAATGAATGAGTTTGAATATACTAGCGTTTGGCTCGTTAATGCTTGTGAGTTATTCGTATAAAATTCATAAACATGCTTGTTAATTATAAAATCCGATATGATGTTTTTTTAGAGATTATAGTATATCATGTTTATTAATAAGAAAAAAAAATTGGATCATAATAATGAGCTTATTCATAACACATTAATATTTTTGATATATAAATGCTTTTTTATGATTTTCGTGTTAACGAATTTAAATTATGTGAATTTAGTTCAAATATGTCTTTATGTTTGCGAATTAAACTCAAAAAAATTTGAAACAAAAAGCTAAGCTTGATTTTTAAAAACGCCTTAGGGATAGGAATATAATTATTAAATTGTCGAGGGGTTGAATGATAAAAAATGGGGAACGAGGCTGAGTGGGGCGGCTGTGGACAGCCGCGCAGGCGTGCTGCAAAGCGTAATTTCCGTAATGCCCCTGTCTTTTTCTTCTAATTACTGTCTTTTCTTTTCTTTTTTTCAGAGGTGGGGTTCGTCGCCGGCGACGGCGGCGGCGGCGGCGGCGGCGGCGACGGCGGCGAGCGAGAGCATGACGGCAGCGGAACACCAGGTAGCGAAGCTGATGGAGGAGGACATGGGCTCGGCGATGCAGTACCTCCAGGGCAAAGGCCTCTGCCTCATGCCCATCTCCCTCGCCTCCGCCATCTCCACCGCCACCTGCCGCCTCCCCTCCGCCCGCGGCGCCGGCGGCCTTCTGGTCCCCGGACCCTCGGCGGTGGCCGACGCACCGCCGTCCCCGAGCTTGTCCGTGCTGACAGTGCACTCCGCCGCGGCGGCCAACACTGGCGCTGCCGCCGCCGCCGGCGACACCGCCGTCTCGCAGTCCTCCAGCAGAGACGCCGCCTCCGTCTCCAAACCCTAGAGACGACGCTCGAGATTAAAAGGCGAAGAAGCCCTTGAGGCGAAGTCTAAAGGGAAATAATGGCGTCGAGCTTTGAGAGTCTCTGAACATGGACGCTCGTATTTCCATCCAGACTTCGCCATTATCATCATCATCGTTAGTTTTCCGTTTCTTTTTGCGTAAATTACTTTTAGGTCTCTACAAGTTATCAAAAAATATAATCAAAATATAATTATAAAAAAATTGTAGAGACTTATCAGTAATTTTCCCATGCTTTCTATCTTTTTTAATTATTTATCTTTCTGCAGTAAAAACATTTGAATAAATATGATATTTTTCTGCTTAATGATAATTATATTTGTTTTGTGTGTATACTCGTATTTTATTCGATTTAAAATTTACTCGTATTTTATTCGATTTAAAATTTACTCGTATTTTATTCGATTTAAATTCAATTTAATTTTTATATGTCTCGAACTTAATTTGTTTTAAAAAAATCAATTCAATTTCATATCTATGCAATTATATTTATATAGGTATTTTAAATGTATTTTAAAATATTATATGTGCATAAATATGTTATATATGATATGTATTTAAAGTTTAAAGTATATGTTAAAAATATTATGCATAAATAAATATATGATAGATATAAATTTAATTAGAAAATAATATTTATTATATATTATATATTATATGTAATATGTAAAATAAAATTTTAAATTAAAAAATAAGGTTGAAAATTAAATTTGATTTATCTTGAAAATTGAATATATTTTTATTAATTTAAATTAAATTTGACCTTAAAATTTTTTAACTTGAATTAAGATAAATTCACTTAAATTTAATTCGTTATCAGCGCGTTATGATAGGAAGTTTAGTCGGTCGACTTAGCTTTCTCACTTTTCTCGCGAATCTATCTATGAGCGAACTCAAATTGATGAATCGAAAACTAAACCGACCCAATCCTATAGTAAGTTAATGAAGATAAAAGTAATGGAGATTTACATAAATTATATTTTAATTATTACAAATTACATATTTTATTATTAAAAATAAAATAATATATACATCACATTAAACTTTTATAAAATTATTTACATCACATGATATTTTTAATAAAAATTATAAATTGAATTGCTAAATTTTTTTTATTTACCACTAGTTTATAATAGAGCTCTTTATCTTACTAAATTAAATTTAAAATAAATTTTATATATAACAAATTTAAAAAATAAATAATATTTAAAGTATATTGTTAGAGTTTAAGGTTTAAAATTTAGAACTTAGTTAGTAAAGTAATTTAGGGTATAGAATTTAATATTTTAAATTATGAGTTGCAGTTTCAGGGTCAAAATTTGAATTATATATATATATAGTGTAATATTTTAAATAAATAGAATAAAATCTATAATTTTTTAAAATTTTATTGTAATATACACAATATTTTATTTTTTATGATAAAATATAATTTTTTATAATTAAAATGTCAGCCATATAAATGCTTCTAAAAATAAAACTTGTGACTTTTATGAAATGAAATTGGTACCATTTGATAAACTGCTTGACACTCAATTCAATATGCAATTATTCGCGTTTAGTTCGTCAAGTTTAACGAATAAGTTAGAATATAATTTTAAAAATTCTAATGGTAAATAAACTAATGTAAACATATTAATATAGAAGATAACAATTTATTAATAGTTTTTTCTATTCACGAATTTTAATAAATATCAAGAACTCGTCCGCAAAATAAACTTAAGCTTAGTGTTACCAAACAAATATATAAAGTTGGAACAAACAATTACTCAGTTCAGTTCAGTTCACTTGCTGCCCTGTACGCGACTATAATATGCATCAATGCGTAACACTACACTATACTATCATGTCAAATTTCAAAGATGCATGTGTTCTCAGTTACGAGAATATCAAATTCTATAAAGATATTGTCTCTTGATCAGGTCGGGCACAACAATATTCTCGATGTCTATCGTTGTACTTGTTCGACGATAATATCAAAGTCAACACTAACTGAATGTTTCAATAACTATATCTATCATTAGTTGGGGGTGTTTCAACTGCTACATTCCATTCATGTGCACATGAATTATAGCTATTAAAGAATTATCTTTTTTTAATTATTTTATTCTTATTAAAGAATTATCTATACAATAATATCAAAATTTTAGTCATTTTTTTTCCTTTTTGTTCCCTTTTTATAACCCATAATCCCAAATGTGATTATGTGGGGATAATAAAATGTTTTTTTATGTTCTTCCATCGTTTTTTTAAAATTATATTTACATAAAATTCTTGCCTCCAAATCACTTTTTATTTATACTTTAATTTTTGTAATATTGTTTTTTTGGAGTAAGTTGATATCATAAAAAATTATATACATTTAACATTTAAAATAAATGAATTAGTTAAAATTAAAACTATATAAAATATTATTTGTAGACTCAATGAAAATTCAAGTTTGCAGTTTTCATTCTTTTTTTTACTTGAACATAATTAGTATTATATCATACTAATATAATTGTTGAATATTTTATTTTATTTTTTTTAAAACTTCATTTATATTTACTAAATTTAATACATTGACTAAAAATAAATCAAAATAGGACCGTTTAATAAATAAGGTTAAACAGTAAGGACCTATAAGCAATTTGTTCTATATGTTGTTACTGTAATTTGCGAAATTACAAATAGCTCCATCAGTTCCTCTCAAGTTTCAACTGCATCTTCATCCTCCATCCAAGCTTCGACCCCGCCGCCGGCTCCGCTCCGCCGCCGTCAACTTCCAATTATTGGATCCGATTCTCTACGACATTCCCTTCATACCGGAGCGCTTCAGCAGCAGTAGTCCTCGTCCCCACGATGACAGGACTAGGCGAGTGCTTCCGGCTTCGGCTGTGCATGGTCGCCGGCGCAGCTTCTCAGGCAGAGGATCCCGGAAGGATTGAAAAAGTCTGCCGAAGATCTTTCCCTATGCCGACATGGTAATGAGCCGTTCTTTTCCTTCTTCTTCCTCTCCGTTATTCGCCGGCGGTGAAGAGATTTCTAGGGTTTTCTTTTTCACTCTAACCCTTCGATTTTCAGAATTTACATTTCGAGGGGCTAATGAATAAATATAAGTATTGTTTGGTAGTTGAATATCAATTTATTTTGTTAACAAATATCTAATTAATTTTATTTTTTATTAGGAATTTATAATTGGGTCCGCGTGCAAATGTTGAGTTACTTGATGGTAATATTCTGATTTTAGTATTTAATTTCCTAATAATAATTAGGAGCATTTTGATCTTAAAAACTGTGTTATTTATATACTAAACTTCATTTTTTTCATATTTTAGCCACATTATATTATTTGTACCAAAAATTTATATTTAAGTACACTATAAAATAATTAAACAGTAAAATTATAATTGATAACGAAATGTGAAATAATACCATTTGAATAGCAATTATATAACTAAATGAAATTTTATTGTTATTTAAATATTATGTTCGAAGCTTGAATTTCACTTGAAATTTGCTAGTATTTTATCTGATTTAAATTTAAATTATAATTTAAGGCTAATTTATTTGAAATTATAAAATTGATTTAATTGATAATCAATTTAATATATATATTGTATATTTAAAAAATTTTATGAATATTATTATATTATATAGGATATGTATGTATTGAAGAGTAAAATTAATATATAAAAAAATGTGATTAAAATGTAAATTCAATTTAATTAATAAATTTACTTAAAATAGAATTTAAAAATTTTAGTTAACATGAAATTAAATTCAAATAGAATTTAAAAATTTTGAGTTTGAATTGCTGGCAACTCTTTATCGGCCTTACCGGGGTAATATGCATGGGCAGTAATATGATTAGGGAAATTACTGATAGATATCAATAGTTCATCTGTAATTTTATTTTGGTTTTTATTTTTAAAAAAAATTTACTTAGATTTTTGCCCCTATTTTGTTCGTGCCCAAGTTGGGCAAAATTATTTTTTGATAAAAATAAAATAGTTTATATAATTCTTAATAAATTAACTAATTTTATTTAATATTCTCACAATTAACTAACTTTATTTCTCATCATACATATATCTCAAAAAAAATTATATTTTTTTATAAAAAAAATAAAAAAATAATCATACCTAATTTGGGCATGAACCAAATGGGGTTAGAATTTAAAAGTAAAATAAAATAGAAATCTAATAACTCCTTACACATTTAATTAGTGGCTTAAGCGAAAGGTTTTTTAATTATTTAGATGAAAGTGTAATCATTGCTAAATGACAGAAACCTATTAGTAATTTTCCAATATAATTAGTTAATTACAATTAGACCCTTTCTGTTTCTTTTTTTTTTAGACCCCTTCTGTTTCTTTTCTTCTGTCTTTTTGGATTTTCTTCGCGGCGGCCGGCGAACGGGAGATCGACGGAGATGGTGCACCGGGTGCATTTGCCAATGAAGAGGAGATAAACCCGGCGAGGCAGCGTCTGCAGGATGAGGTTGCCGATGCTCCGTCGTCCACGAGCTCCTCCGAGCCGACGACCATGCCCGCCGCGAAGGGCGGTGGTGCTGCGGCCGGCGAGATCGAGGACGAGGAAAAAATGGCATCTTTGTGCATCGGCTTTATCTCCTTTCTCTTTTCAGAAAAAGTAAACCCTTAAAAAAAAAATAATAATAAATTTAACTGTTTATGACAAATTTAAGTTCAAATTTAATTTGAATTTACCTGAAAATATACTTCTCAGTATAAATTCTAAAATATATGTTAAAATGCAATATTTTGGTTAATCATCAAATTAAATTTATGAGCAATTTTAATTAAAAAAATATTACAGTCCCAAAAAATTAATAAATAAATTGGTTAATCATGATTAGGGGCGTTAAAAATATCCGAAACTCGAAACTCTTTGGAATTGGTTCGATTTTTGAATCGACTCGAAACCGATTTGAAAATATTGAACCGAATCATCAGCTAAGGATTTTGGCTTGAAGGTAATTTTTAGGCTAATTTCGAATTAGCCTTAGCTCGCTCAAAACATGATTTGATTTAGCTCGAAATTATTTGTATAGCATAAATAATATTGATATACATATATTATAAATATATATAAATAAAATGTTATTATATATAATTTAGTTAGTGGGTTAGTGGAAGAGTAGAGAACAAATCCTCTTGAACACATAATATTTTTATATTTTTTACAATTACGAGCCAATTCGAATCATGATTCGAGCTGGCTCGAAATCGAGTCATTTCGGGCCGAGCTGAACTCGAAATTTTCAATTTCGAGTTTACTTCGATTCGTTCGAAATCGGTCCGATAACAGCCCTAATCATTATATAAAATTTAATTTATTAAATTATTTAGTAGATTAAATGCTAATTCATTAAACAATTTAGTGAATTAAATTTTAAATAATTATTAGTTAATTTATTTATTAGTTATTAAGATATAGAACAGGATACTTTAAATAGAAAGCAAAACAAATATTTAAAAGGTGTAAAAAAAGCATGCATTGATAAATTAATTGATAGGATTAATAGTAAATATTTTTGAAATTAGTAAAAAAAAAAGAATCATTTTATAAAATTCACTCTCCATTCATTTTATTCAAGGTAGTGAAAAAAAAAATCATATAAATTTGTCAAATGGAAGGCTAAAAGTCAAAAGGAAGGTCAAAATTATTAAAAAAAAAAGGAAGATTTAGTAGATCTAATTAAGGCCCTATTTGGCGCGAGAAGCAAATCAGCACTAAAGTGATACTAATTTAAAAAATAATAATAATAATAATAAATAAATTTTTTTAATTATTCTACATAAATTCTAAAATAAAAAATATTATTTTACTTCACATACTCAATAATTTTTAATAAAAATATATACTTTATTTTATATCCTAGACTAAAATATTCGAATCGAGTATTTTGGTCTAGAATGTAAAATAAAATTAACTTTTTTATTAAAAATTATTGAGTATGTGAAGTAAAATAATATTTTTTTATATTAAAATTTGTGTAGAATGATTAAATTTTTTAATTTATTATTATTATTATTATTATTTAAATTAGTATTATTTTGGTCCTAATTTAATTCTCGCGCCAAACTGAGCCTTATGATAAAGTTTTTTTGCCTTCTTGCAATATTATTTATACTTATAAAATATATAAATATTTATATTCCTATTATCTTTAATATTTGCAATAAATGAAGTTAAAAAAAAAATAGGAAATAATACAAGCCCTCTATTTATTGTTGGCTGACACTATATATAGTTTGCCTTAAATGCTCATAGAATATGACTACGTCGTGGAATATAAACTATATGAAATTATACATATTTATGAGGAAAACATTAATTTATATATTTTTTTAGTTTGATTCTTTTTTATTTTAATATTTATTCGAATAAATAGCTAGAAGAAGTTAACACATGGGTCTGTTTGTTTATGAAGTTAAAATTAAACTTAGACTCTGTTTGACGCGATGACTAAAATCAGGACTAAAATGGTACTAATTTAAAATATAATAATAATAATAATAAATATATTTTTTTAATCATTTTTTATAAATTTTAATATAAGATAATATTATTTTACTTCACATACTTAATAATTTTTAATAAAAATATCTACTTTATTTCACATTCTAGACCAAAAAATTAGAATCGATTATTTTGGTCTAGGATGTGAAATCAAATAGATATTTTTATTGAAAATTATTGAGTATGTGACGTAAAATAATATTTTTTTATTAGAATTTATGAAGAATGATTAAAAAAATTTATTTATTATTATTGTTATTTTTTTTAAACTAGTATCATTTTGGTCTTCATTTATGTCCTCGCGCCAAACAGGGATGTGAAATAAAATTAATTATTATGTTGGGATATATGAAGAATGTGATATAAGTTAGTTATTATTTTAGCAATGCGTGTGAGATGTGAAATAATATTAATTTTTAATATTAAATTT
The DNA here is from genome assembly GCA_019297695.1 of Apostasia ramifera. Taxonomy (NCBI): domain Eukaryota; kingdom Viridiplantae; phylum Streptophyta; class Magnoliopsida; order Asparagales; family Orchidaceae; genus Apostasia; species Apostasia ramifera. The sequence goes on along the minus strand of JAEMOT010001680.1, from coordinate 263,628 downwards.
TATGTGTGATGTGATATTCCAAGTTATAATTAAATCAGATTAATTTTTAATTTGAAAATAAACGGGGCCCATGAAAATTAAACTAGGGTATGGAAGAGGTAATTATATATAAGAGTGGTAGCTAACAAGTACGATAGTATGAAGAATAAATACGCAACTTAAGATAAAGCTCGCATTAATGACTGGCTTATCATATTAAAGTTTTGTTATCAACTGAACTATAATCGCTCCTACAATCTATTTTTAATTACACCTTGTTTCATTTTTTTTAAATCTTTCATTTAAATTTCTTAATATTTTTTTAAAATCATTCACTCAAATTTTTAGAAATTAAAATAGAGACCTAATAGATTTCTATATTATTAATCAGAGACATAAGCATGAGATTTTAAAATATATGAACTAAAATCTAATTGTAGATAAATTATGAACACCAATCAATTATTTTTTTAAAAAAAATATTTAAGTTTTAAGAATTTAAAATTAAAATCTAAAAGTAAAGCAAAGTAGAGAACCAATGGGTCTCAATAATTTTAAATATAAAGGTAAGAGAAAGATTTTAAAAATTAAACTTAAATATAATTACAAGTAAACTATATAAAGATATTAAAATTTTATTCAAATATATATGTATATACATATAATAAAGGTGCACTTTCTAAATTAATTTCTAGTTAATACAAATAAATTTAAAATGTTTTGATCTACTTAGCATGATAATTACAACATATGAAAATAAAATTATAAGTTGTATATATATTTACATATCTTTTATTAAATGATCTACATAATTTTTTTTCATATATATTAAAAAAAAATTGTGAATACAATGAATATTGTATAGTTTAAATATTTGTTAATACTATTGAAATTAGAACATATTTTGTGATTGCGTTTTCTCTATGTGTTCTTGATTAATTATATTTCACATCATATACAAAATTTAAAATAAAAAATTAATTTTATTCTGAAATAATAATTAACTTGTATCACATATTTTACATATCTTAACATAATAATTAACTTTATTTCACATCATTTATAATTTTTAATAAAAAATATCTTCATTTAAGCCTTTGCAATAAAAAAAGCCCTTTAGAGGCATTTGGTCGTATGTTCGTGAATTCAACAACCGAGAATTGACGAGAAATCGGATCAAATTGGGTCCGTTTTGATACTTAAATTACATTGATCAACTAATCATAAAAATGAATTTTTGAGTCCAAGTATGGTTCTACTCGAATTAATTAAACTAATTAAACAATAATTAACAGAAAACATAGAATAAATTTTTTTTATTTCTTTTTAATTGAATATAGGGATAATTACTTACATGCCACAATATTTAATTTTATTTATACTTTACCCATCTATTCTTAGTTAATTACGCTATGCACACTCAAAACATTACAAAATCTTACATACACACACCTGAGTTAAAACTTAATCAAAATTTATTTGAAAAAAAATATTCTGTTAGTAAATCATAAAAATTATATTTTTACTCTTAATGGTATATATTTCTCTCTTCTCAATACCACACTAAAGCGCTGATTTGTCCTAAAATCAATTCATTAATGTTTTAGAATTTTCACTCAAAATATATTTAAATATCCTTAAAATAATATGATAAACGGTTCAATTTTTTTGTAATCTAACTATAGTTAGATTATTGAAAAATTATAATTACCTATTATAATAGAAATAAGTTAAAATTCGTGTATATAAGATTTTATAATATTTTGAGTGTGCATAGCGTAATAAACTAAGAATGGATGAATAAAGCATAAATAAAACTAAATGGTGTGACATATAGTTAATTATCCCTCGAATATATCATATCAATATCTTTTTTTCACAAAAGAAAGACAATAATATTTCAAATTTTTATATACCTATTAATCTATATATATATATATATATTATGTGAATAAAGTGGAACTTTTTTTTTCTCAGTGAGACTTGCCAAAGGCCACAACCAGCTTTCATTAATGTACTGCACAAATTTTGTGGTTATCAATCATATCCGATATGAAAAAAGCTGTGCTAATTTCAGAGATGGAAACCCAATTCAAAATTTTTCGAGTTTGGTTTGTGAATTTTAACGAATTAATTTACTAAACGAGTCGGATTCGAGTTGTAGATAACTATTACAGTAAAATTTTTCGATTTGAATCTAACTCACCAATATGCTACCTTATGCTAAATTAATGAAATATCGATAGTGTACAATTTTTTTTTAATTAAATTGTCGCAATTTTTGCAAATGAAATTGTTAGAACTGCCTTATTGGGCTTGAGCCCATTATGCGAAGCCCATTTAATTATTGAGGGCTTGTTTGTTTGTAATCAATGAAAATATTTTTTATTAAAAATTGTGAGTGATGTGAAATAAAATTAGTTATTATTTTGATATATGTAAAATATAAAATATAATTAATTTTTAATATTAATTTTTATGTATGATATATAATTGTTTAAAATTAAAATAAGTTAACTTTAACCAAGCCAAACAAACAGGGCTCGAAGGATTGGATTGGTTTTGCTGAGTGAGTGAGTTTCTAAAGGGCTTGTAAATGAGTCGGGTTCAGATTGAATCGGTCTTAATTAAATTCATTTAAATTCAAATCGAATCATAACTCGAATCAAATCAGCCTTGAGCTAGATTTGACTTGGGTTAGATCCGGTTGAGTCGAATGCCACTAGTATTGGGATGAATTACTGCTCTGCATAAGTACAAATAGAATTTTATTTATAACATTAACGTTATTTTAATATTTTTAAATTTATTCATCTCTTTTCTAAAATATATCGCAATTTTTGATTTATTAACTAAAAATGCAGCAAATAACATTTATCAAATAAAATAAGAGAAAATGAATGATTTGAATATTATGAAATTATTTTAAGATATTGAGGGATAATAATTGAATAGATGATCAGATTTTAACCTTACAGTGATTTTAAATTTCCAACTTAAATAACTAATAGTGTTATGAGTGTAATTAATTTCTTTATTTTTTAATATTAAATTTTTCTGAATCTTTTAGTTATGAGACAACTGAGTCAGATTCAAGTAAGTCCACAGTGACTCAAACTCAAATTTTTAAATTTTAGACGAATTAAGACTAATTTTTATTTTCTAAAATTTAAATATTTATTTTGTGTTCTATGTATGTTAAATATAATTTTTTTATTAAAATAATATGTATTATATATATATATATCTTGACATATAGATATATATCAAGTTTTATTTAATTCTATTACAAGCAAATTAACTTTGAGTTGTAAGAAAAATGAGTCGAGTAAGGCGAGTTCTAAGCGAGTTTCGAGTTTTAAACATATTGCTTAGCCCTTACTCTAAAGGCACATGATCTAGGAATCAAATAATTCATTATGAACGTATATTGTAATATGTCCTTCATATTTGTAATAATTGAACACCATGTGAAAAGGGATTTTATATTGCGTTTGAGACCCGAACACCTCGAGGGCAAATCCCCGTGCTTATGTGTGCAAGGGCTCACTCCGACTGCACAAACAGCACTCTGGGATTCAAGACGCAATAACTCGTCGTGAAGAGGAGGTCACAGAGAAACATAGTTTTCTCTCTTTGTGCTTGCTAAATTTCCTCATAGATCGCAATTAAGTTTATTTCATTTTGACTCCGTCGTTTAAAAATGAAACATTTTCTTTCAATGACAATGTAGAAATACAAATTCAATAAGATTTGTCGCATACCATGAGGAGAAATACGCTCAACAATAGAATTTGCGTCACTAGCCATATGATTTTTTGACCTAATTTCGACTTGGCCTCAACTCCCTCAAAATACTATTCGATTTTGCTCAAAATTTTACATATAATATAATTAATTTTGTTGTATGCACTATTCTTTGAAAATATGTTTTTAATGAGAGTTGATAGTTTTAACAAAAAATAAATGATATTTAAAATTTTTTCTCGAGTATAAATATTTTTTTTTAACATATGGGCTCAAATCTTATCAAATTTTTATTTAAAGTCGTATCTAATTTGAATTTTTTGATTTCGAGTTTTTCTTATCCTTTCATTTACTCAAAGTGGCCTCTCAAATCCATCAGTTGACTTTCACCTCTCCCCCGGTCAACCACCTGGCTCTCGCTTCTAAATCCAATCTCAGAATCAAGGTAAATAACATTTGAGTCCCTCTTACTTTCTCCTATATAAATATAAGTCCTTTTATTTTTAAATTAATTAAAATTATCAACTATTTTGAATAAAAATACAAATAAATCATTCTTAGAAAACAATTATTACTAAAAAAATTATTAAAATAGTTATTTTTTTGTCATGCAAGTAACATAGGTTATTAAGAGCGAATTCATCTGCACTTTTATTAAAGTTTCTAATTTATAAGCTAGAAGGACTTATATTCATATAAGTGAAAGTAGAGGGACCTAATTGATATTTACTGTATAAATTATATAAATATGAGGCCAACTCTCAACTCCGGCCAGACTAGCGAGATTTCAGCATCACTTTCTTCACGATGCCGAGCTCTCCGGCGACCCTCCTCGCCGCCGTCATCATCCTCCTCCTCTCCGGCGGCGCTCCGGCGATCAACTACCTGAAGGACTCCGTGGACGTCCTCGGCACCGACCAATCCCTCCTCTTCCACGCCGACCGCGACTTCAGCCTCCTCATGGACAGCACCTGCAACCTCATCTTCTACGACACCGAGTTTCCCATATGGCTCTCCGGCACCAGCTTCAGGGGCTCCGGCTGCCACCTCCGCCTTCAGAACGACGGCGAGCTCGTCATCCTCGACAGCAACGGCTCTCCCGTCTGGACCAACGGCGTCGCCGGCCCCCCCAGCCGGTACATCCTCCTCATGACCCACAACCGCAACGCCATCGTCTACGGCAGCCCAATCTGGTCTGCCGCCGCCTCCGGCGACGGCTGCGGTGCCAATGGAATCCTAGTAGGTGTTAAATTTCTATTATTTTAATATTTAAATTTGTATAAAATGTAAAATAAAATTAATTTTAATGTTAAAAATTAAGATAAATGTAAATAAAATTATTAAAATTAATTATTAATTTAAAATTTTAATAAAATATTAATTTGAATTCTTTTGAGCTGCAGACCAAGAATGCCCGCCATTTGCGTATAGGTTCTATGAGATACAAATTTATTTGTCATATATATTTTTTCTTTTCAAAATTTTATGTAGTACTTTCACTCAAAAATTAATATTTAATGTCATCAAAATAATAATAATAATAATATTTAATTTAAAGCGAGTTGAAGTTAAGTAAATTAAGCTGAGCCATTAGCCATACTCAAAACCAAGTGAACTTGGCTAGATTTTAATTTTTAATATAAATAATAGGATAAATTACACTTAAGTCTCTGAATTTAAAATATATTATCATACATTAATGTTTATAAAATAATAATATTTGGTCCTTAATTTTTAATATAATAATCAAATTAATTATGTTTAAATTTTTTATTATTAATTTTTTAATTTCCTATTCTACTCCTCACCCTCTCTTTCTCTCCCACGCTAGAGAACGAAGTCGTCGGCACCGGAGAGAGTTGTGGAGGGGTCATCACCCTCTCATTTTTTGTTATTAAATGAAAATTTTAATAATAAAAAAATAAGGAAAAGATTATTTGATTATTAAAATTCAAATGTTGTAATTTTAAAAATATAAATTTGTGTAATAATATGCTTTAAACTCCTGAGTGTAATTTACCTTAAATAATATATTTATTAATTTAATATAATTATTTATTAATTTTATATAAATATGTGTTGGTTACAAATGTATATATATGTTAAGTTTGACTTAATCTTAAAATTCTAACAAAGTTAATTTTTTTTCTAATTTTTCAACTTTTTGAGAAATTAAAATAAAAAAAAATTAAAAAATTTTAATTTTTAGAGAAGTACTTGAGATTAATTTTATCACCGTGATCTCAGGCAGATCCCACGCCGGCGGTGAGCACGCCGGCGGCCGATAACAACCACCTTCTTTTCGGCGAAACACTTGGCCCCGGCGAGTCCCTGAAGCTCGGAAACCTCAGCCTGGTGATGGAGAAGACCTGCAACCTCGTCCTCTACGACAGCGGCCGGAGCTCGAAGCCTCGGCGGCTTTGGGCCACCCACACGAGGAGGAAGGGGAGGGAGTGCCGTCTTGGCATTGAGGACGGCGGCAACCTCGTCGTCCTCGACGGCCGCAGGAACAGGACGGTCTGGGAGAGCGGCTGCCGGAGCGCCGCCGGCGGCCGGAACTTCGCGCTCGTGCTGCTGCTCGACCGTACTGTTGCGTTGTACAGCAGGGCCTGGTGGTCCGCCGTCGTTTGACGACGGTGGTGATGAAGATCATGACAAGTGTACTTCAATAATCGTGCGGCATTAAAATATTTTAAATGTAACAATAAGCACTACTAAGGGAATAAATGATGAAAAACTTGGGGTGCAAATAAATTTGGGGCCGTAAATGAACCGAGCTAAGCCGAGCAGTGGTCAGCTCGTGTTCATGTTTATTTACAAAAATAAAAATACAAGCTTGGTTCGTAAACATAAAGGCATGTTCGGATTTTATTCATATATAGTTCGCGAACAAGCTCACATAAATCTAAGTTTAGGAACACGAAAATCATAGGCAAGATCTTATATATCAAGAATATTAATGTATTCATGAACATGATTGCTATTATAATTCATAAATATTATCTTATTAATAAATAAGATAAACTAAAATCTCTAAAAATATATCATATCGAGTCTTATAATAAACGAGCATGTTCATAAGCTTCATGGGAATGATTCCTGAATATTAACGAGCTGAACGTTAATATGTTCAAACTCTTTTATTTATCAATCGAGCTTTTAAATTTATGTTCAAGCTCGTTTGTTAATATCGATAAACCGAACATGAACAAGCTTTTATCGAGCTGTTCACTAAATGTTTGGTTCATTTATAACCCTAAATAAACTACTTGGTATTTGCTGTTGAGCCCTATTCATTTTGATGACAGTAATTACTTAAATATCTTGTTTTAAAGCTAAAGCTCATTCTATGTGGCACTCTCACATTAGCTAAATAAACACTTTATTGGACCATTTTTCTATTGCTTTTTCATAGCTCAAAAAGACTGCTTAACCCTCAATGTATCCAACTTTTACAAGTGAAAATGCTGGGCTGCATTCCTCTATATGGGTATTTAAGTAATTTCTTACTTAAACTATATCAAAATTGCTTAAAAACTATTTTTATTGAGTGTATTCTGCACTTGCAAGACCAGCGATGATATATGGTGCTGAATACTAGCCTGCAAAAAAGAAACATATAAATAAAATAAATATTGCAAAAATGAGAATGTTAAGGTGGATGTGTAGATATATACGAAAGGATAGAATGAGAAATGAATATATCCGAAAGAAAATTGGTGTTGCACCAATTGAGGATAAATTTAAAGAAAGTCGGCTTAGATGATTTGGACACCTAAATCGTAGGCCGATTGAAGCTCCAGTTAGAAAAATTGAGTTATTTGATTTTGCCCATGTACAAAGAGAAAAAGGGAGACCAAAGAAGACATGATAAAAAACTATAAAAAGTGATCTTAGTTACTTAGACTTAGATAAGAATTTGATAACTGATAGAACGCAATGAAAACAAAAAATTTATATAGTTGACCCCACCTAGTGGGATTAAAGCTTGGTTGTTATTGTATTCTGCACTTGTACTCATTGTGAATATTTTTTTTGTAAACTCTCTTTCCCTCAGCTCTCTGTATTCTAACTCTCTTTTGTACTCAATCTTGCAAAGTTCTCCAGGAGATTCATAGGAAAAAGAATTTTTTATTTCTCAAACCTATTTGGTGCACATATTTTTAATTTTATATAGCGTTCATCCTTTCGGTTACTGAAATTTTTGTGCCTAATCTCAAATTTTCTCTATTTTTTGAATCATTTATTAAATAATAAAACTTAAGTTTTAACAAGTTATTAGTTTTCAAGATATGCTTCTTATTCTACAAAGATCTCACATGTTTTCCTTACTATAATCCTGATTCTCTTCAAGCTTTTACACGAATGTGTTTTATAAACCTTCTTTGAATATTTACGAGTTTTCATTTAGCAACCTTGCATGCATAGAACTTCTCATTATAATTTCTCTTCTAGATTCAAGTTGTATTTTAAGCTAGCAAGCTTAGCAACGTATTTCTTCTTTTCTATCTATTTTTCTCCTTGCGTGGAGGCTAGTATATGTCTGTTCTGCTTTGATTCCTGAAAACGTCATAGAGTTTGTATTGAGTTAATTCAGTTTTAGTTCCCGTAAAATGACAATATGGTTTAGTATAAATTTTCACTTTAGAAGCATGAGGAGTGGGCTAAGCGGAGACCAAAACCACCATAAATCTCACGAGCATTTCTACTTTTCGTTTCTCTTGGTTTTCAACTAAATCGATATATTATATGTTAAATTGGATTTAAATTTCTCTTAAAATCTTAATATTTTCATATAAAATTGCTATAATAATATAAATCTTAATAGTCAAGTATTTTAAGCTTAATAGTTACCACTATAGTTGTTTTTTTTCTATAAGTTTAATTATTTCAATTGATCTCATTTACTGCATTGTTATTTCTACAATGCATTCTTCTCTTGTTATATTTCAGAATCACCTTATCTATCTCTTAATTTATAAAATTTAGCTTGATATAAATCTAAATATAATACTTATCAAAGAATTATTAGTATTAAAATAAACTCAATTAATTTTTAAGATTCTCAGTTCATCTCCCTCTTAAGGAACACTTGGGCCAACATTTGCAAAGTTATACCATTTATGCAAGTCTACAAACGAACCAAGCCAAACCAAACTCATTCGTGTCCGTGTTCAAGCTCGTTTTAAATTTCATAGTTCAAGCTCATTCAAAAGTAAGTAGAGCTATAACTTCTATCAAAAAAAAAAAAAGGTTAAAGTTCTAACTTCTTGAGCGAACACCCCTATCAAGTCAAACATCGAGCTACTCATTGAATGCTCAGTTCGGCTTTACGTTCATGAAGACAAATTATCAAATATATATCATTAGTAGATTTGTCATTGGACTAATCCTGCCTACCTTGAGCCGAATCATTCCATGTTGTTTGGTCGGCCTAGTTTACGCGAGTTCGGCCAAGTTAAAAATTCACAAACAATGAAGTGCCTAGAAAAAATAGCAATTATTTTCACAAAAAAAAAGAAAAAAGAGAGAAAAAAAATTTAATTTCAAGCTTAAATCTACAGCCCTGTTTATTTATTCGTTAAAAATTAACCTAATTTAATTTTAACCAGACATATCACATCACACATAAAATTTAATATTAAAAATTAACTTTATTTTACATCCTACACACATTACTAAAATAATAACTAATTTATATCACATCCCTCACATATCTCAACACAACAACTAACTTTATATCACATTCCTCATATATCCCAACATAATAACTAACTTTATTTTACATTATTTACAATTTTCAATAAAAAAATATTTCTATTCAAATTTAATTTTAATCATGTTAAATTTAACTTTACAAAGAAATAAGCCCGTAGGGTTGGAAGAGTAAAGTTAATAAAACATTAAATAGAGCAATTTAGCATATATTATACATTTATATAATAAGATTTACGAAAATTAAGCAATGTAAATAAATAAAGTTGAAAATAAATGAGAGTATTCTACAAATGTATTATTTGCAAAAGGCAACCAATGATGCAATTAAGGTCCTAATTTATGAGGTTTTGAAAATAGTAATTATTTGTTTTATTAGGTAAATTGCATCTGAGGCCCGGAGATTAGGAAGGCATTACAAAATGCTCTTTAACTTTTAAAAAATTTCAATTTGAGTGCTTGAAATTGAAAAAAATGCTATTATTTGAACCCAATTAAAACATAATCATTAATTTTTCATCATTATATCATAAAGATATTTTAAAATATTTATATTTTAATTCAATTGTTTATTTTTATATTTTTAAATAAGAAACAACAAAATGAAAAAAAATTTAATTTTAAATTTGTATTAAGTTATTAAAAATAATAATAATAGAGAAATATAATAATCTTCTAAAATATATAAATTATTTAAAATAAATAAAAAATAATAAAATTTCATATTTTTTACCTATTAAAATAAATCTCATGGAAAGAGATCAAAATTTTAGTGCTTGGAGGCCCACGTGAGTTTGGTCAAATGTAGGGTTTGGGGTATTACATTCCAAACTCGAGAGCTCTCATATTTTGCTCAAATTGAATTTAACTTAATTTTTTTATAACTCTAAATTAATTCATTCAAAATAAATTAATTTAACTCACAATAAAATTGACATCCATGCAATGATACATTGATAAGTTTTCCTAATGTATTTAAATTATTATGAGTCTATTAATAATTAAATATAATACATATAAGCATTATAAAAAAATTATATTTATTTGATAGAATTAATTTTGAGATAATAAAAAATAATTAAGTTTTCGTCTATGATTGGAGCAAAACAGTGGACTTCTAAGTGATATTAAGCAAATTTTAATATTATTACTATATTATTTAATGTTTTCCATATTATGTCTATATATTTTTTGGGGGATTTACATGGGAGACATTGAATTCATCACAAATTACGCATTTCACCATCATTTAGTAAATATTACGCATATCACACTCTTCTTATAGTTTTACATTTCTATTATAACAATTGCCAATATAAGAAGAGTGTGATATACGTAATATTTACTAAATGATGGTGAAATGCGTAATTTGTGATGAATTCAATGTCCCCCATGTAAATCTCCCATATTTTTTTTAATTTCTACTTTATTCAATCATAAAAGACTTTTGATCTCTGCAAGAAGCATGGCAGAGGCCAAAGTCCACTTAAGGTGGTTCTACTTCTCACCGTCGATGCCGCCAAAGGACGGCCTCCGGTCATCTGACGGATGGCTCCTTTCGAACATCAACTACTTTGAAGATCAAAAACAGATAATATCACCGTCAAATTTGCATAATTTGCACCACCTAGCTATCGAATTTAACATCAACTACTTTTAAGGGAGGAGAGTAAGACGAGGCAATTATGCTCACCTGCCGTTGCACCAAAGGTTTAATGTTTGTGTATACATTGTATATATAGATGTATACTCATATACAGGTATATTCACATACGTATACATTTGTACGCATATATACGCGCACGATAATACATATGTATGTGTATAGATATATGTGATGGAAAAAATCCTGACCAACAGAAGGCATTATAGAGTGAACAATAAATGGTGCAAGGCATAAACAGATATTTCAATTAGCTTAGCAGATAAAGAAAAAGACTAGGATACCCTGTTTGGCGCGAGGACCAAAATAGGACCAAAATAGTACTATTTTAAAAAATAACACTAATAATAATAAATAAATTATTTTAATTATTCTACATAAATTTTAATATAAAAAATAATATTTTACTTCACATACTCAATAATTTTTAATAAAAATATAAATTTTATTTCACATCTTAGATCAAAATACTCGATTTGAATATTTTGGTCTAAAATATGAAATAAAGTTGATATTTTTATTTTAAATTGTTGAATATGTAAAGTAAAATAATATTTTTTATATTTGAATTTGTGTAGAATGATTTAAAAAATTTATTTATTATTATTATTATTGTTTTTTAAATTAGTACCATTTTGGTCCTATTTTGGTCCTGTTTTGGTCCTTGCGCCAAACAGGGCCCCTTGTTTGAATGAGCAAGAAAACTACTTTGTCAGAGAAGAAGCACGAACATCTCTATATATCCCAATGTGTCATATTGTATCACATTTCTGTGTCGTGTCCACACTGCTAATGTGCTACTATAATACTAAGCAAAAGATACTGTAGATTGCATTATCACATAAATATTTATTATTTAATTACTATATTATTTAGTATAAATTGTCGTGTTTGTTCGATAATTTGAGATGTTGTCGTGTCGGTACGCCGTGTCATGTTGTATCCCTGTGTACTCTTGTCGTGTCTGTTTCCTAGGGTAGTCGGCTCATTGCTCTCGCTTTACAATGGTTTTAGTTTCATCCATTTACCTATTAGATAAACAAGGAAAAACCGCCGCCCAGTTCACTTCACGATTTCACAAACCTTTACTATGTTCTTCTTACACTAAAAAGGAACTACGGACATATATAAAGTTTAAGCTGGTTAGATTTAGCAGTTAGCACCTAGATGACATATAGTTTAAGCTGCTTATGCTTATAATTTTTTCTACACTATTTCAAAATTAAACCACAATATGGCTGCAAAAATGCATTGAAATATGTTGAAGAATGACGCATCAAAATAAAACACAATGATAAATCCATCTTCCTCCAGAAATCCAAATTCGTATGGCTTACGCTTGAAAACAACTTAAAATAAAACTACTTAAATTTCAAGCACATGCAAATAATAACGTAGCTTTAGAAATAAAGCAGTTTTAGTTTAAAATGGATCCAAATGATATTTTTTATATCTTAAAACTTCTAGCTGCTTTATGGAGTTTAAGCTGCTTAGAAGCTTAAAAAGCCATCTAAGAGCCTTAAAATGTAAGTCGTTTAGGCTCCATTTGATAACTTATTCAATTTTTTAAGTAGAAGCTACTTAAAATTGTAAGAAGCTTGAAATTATGAAGATCATCTTAAAATTTAAGCCATCTTCCTCATGGCTTATATTTTGAGAAGCTTAACATGACTTTAAGCAGCTTGAAATTCAAGCTGCTTAAAGCCTAAAACCTTGTTAAATAATTTTTATGTTAAAGCAGCTAATAGGTAGCTTTAAATTTAAGCTTGTAAGCAACTTAAAAAATTAAAACAACCTATACTTGCGAAAATGTAAAAGCTGTTTCCAAACACAACTTATAGCTGTGTTTGAAAACAGCTTAAACTTAAGATAAAGCTGCTTAAATTTAGAAATAAAGAGGCTTCAACTTAAAATATATCCAAACATCATTTTTTATATCTTATAACTTTAAGTTGCTTCATGAAGTTTAAGCAGTTTAAAATATCAAAAAATACTCTAAGCAACTTAAAATGTAAGCAACCTTCAAATTTAAGCCTGCAAACAGCTTCAAAATTAAAGTAGCTTAAACTTATAAACAAATTAAAGCTGTTTCCAAACGCAGCCTATGAGTCTGTTTGGTAACAACTTAAACTTCAATTTAAGCTGCTTAGATTTAAAGCACTTCCAAACAGTATCATTGTATTCATATGGCTTGAAAGTTTTAAGCTGCTTAAGCCTCAGGCACTTAAAAATGCTATTTTGCATACCAAAAAAATTTAGGCTACTTTTAACTGTTTAAACACATTAAAAGCTCAAAGATTCCTTTAAGCTACTTCAAAAATTGAAGAAGCTTAAAAATTTAAGCAGCTTACACTTATTAATGTTTGGAAGTTGTTGCAAAACAGATCCTACTCATACCACCGCTAGATAGATCTATCTACTCTTTTCAATTAAAAACTTTTGAGATCAACAACATTGAATTAGGGATTGCGAATCAAGTGTGTGAACTCATCAACAATTTAATTCATGGATCCATCCAGAAAGAGAAGCATATTGACATCAAAATCGCAAAAAGAGCAACTTATTAGAAACTAAGAGAAGAACTTACTACCAATACAAGCGCACCGGCTAGGGTTTGAAGGTGTAGGGCTGGGGAAGCGAGATGGGCCCTCTCCGAGCGTCGTCGCTGTCGAGGAGCCTCTGCACCCTCTTCTTCGCGCAGTGCTGCCGATCGAAGTGCTTCACCTGCTCAAATCCGTAGGCGATCAAGAAACCCCCTTTTTAGAGAAGGAGGAGGAGGAGGGGAGAGGAAACTACCCAGGTAGGTCGGCAGCTGTTGGCGAACTCCTCCCTCGACTTCTTGCACTCCGCCGGATAGAGAAGGCCGACGGTGGCCACCTCCGTCGGCTTCTTGTCAGCCTCCTTCTCCAAGCAGGCGTAGAAGGCGTCTCGAGCCTAACAATCGTTTAGGGCAAGCGTGAAAGTTAAGAGGGAAACAGAGAGGGGGAGAGATAAAGAGTTAGAGAGAGGAGAGAAATCGGCACTTTGTAGCAAGATTCTCTGCCCTTGGCCAGAACGTCCTCCATGATCGCCATGGCGGATGCTGCAGCTCGAAGAGCAAGATGAGTGCAAACCTAAATCCCTGTGCACAGATGTCGGGATGAACCGGCGAGAGGCAAGTGTTGTGGACGGCGAGAGGCGATGCCACAAGGGCTGCGGACAGCGCAGCGAGAGGGAGTGCTGCAAACGGCGAGAGGCGACGCCGCAAAGGCTGTGGTTAGCACAGCGGAAGGGCGATTCGGTTTGCAGAGGCAACAAGAAATTCACGGGTGGCCGTCGAGCGCAATTTTTTGCGTTCGTTGGGGCGCCAATTAGACTTCACCACGTCAGCGTTGGTTGGGCCCACCGCTGACGTGGTGAACATTTATTGGACCATCTGTTTTAGATGTTAACCTATGTACTATAAATGAGTTAATTTAAATTTGAACTATTTGAGAGGATTTTAATATAGGTTAATGGGTCAATTCAATTATGACTCATAAATAATCTATTTATCAAAATTAGTATTATTTAATATTTATTCTAAGATTAAATATTGAATATGTACTATATGATTTAGTTGTATTTTTAAAATTCCTAATTAAAATTTATGATTATATAAAATTAAATTTAAAATATTGAATTTATCAATATTGATACCCAAAAATAATAACAAATGGGCAATTATTTATTAAAAAGGTCTGGTATGCGTTTTATGCTTAACCTATTTAATAAACGAGTAGAGTATGAATCTTAATACTTAATTCGTTTAATAAATGAGTTGAATTTGAGATAATCTTAATTGGAAATAAAACGAGAATCTTAAGTAGGGAGATATGACACAGGAGGTTATCAAAAACGCACCACACCAAAGTTCTCAAACACTGAGGAGTGACGAGTCAATAAAGTTAGAGGTGCACACTAAATGGTTTAAACTTAAAAAGTGATCAAATCAATTGAATGCATGCCCCTAAATAAAGTTTTTTTTTTTTTGGAGGCTTAAAAATACCAAGCACTTGAAACTTGAAAGAAGAATGCCACGTAGATTCTTGGATAAAGGCTCAAGAAATGAATCCACGAAGAAGAAAAAGGCCCAATAAAAAAAGCCCAATAAGGAAGAAAATAAATGGAGGCCCAAGAGGAAACTTTACTACACTTTCCAAGGCCCGTGATAGGGAAGGAGCTCAAAAGCTTGAATTGAAGATTAGAGAAAAAGCCCAATAATATTTTGATTCAACTCAAATATTAATTTGAAATTAAATGAATTTTAATTGGCTCGAACTGAAATTAGCTCAAAATTGATAATTTTAACTTCGTATTTTGATTGAATCAAATTTAAATCGACAAGATACCAGGAACAGCCCCAAATCTGGCAATAAAAGCAATTGTGAAAGATAAAGTACGAATTACTTTAATGTTATTGTCATTATTGGTGAGTGTTCTTCGATAAATTAAAAAAAAAATCAATCAAAATTTTTTAATTTAGCAATAAAATATAGAAATATTTTGAGGTTTATGTTCTTCCTAAGAATGTTAATAATCCAATTTCGAAGCTGGTTCGATATTTTACATGGCTCAAACATAAAATCATTGTGAGAATACTTTTAATTTCAAACAAGCTTAGATTAACTTTCGTCAATCTCAAGCTAGCTCAAAATTATTTAGTGGCGGCTCAAAATATTTTAAAATTTTTAAAAAAAATGTTTAATAATCGAGATTTAATCCAACAGAAGGGTCATATGTAGAGTGTGGTTCTTCGTGTCAATGAACAATGGCTTTTTATATTGGAGAGGTTACTAGAAATCTCTTCAACGGCGGAACGAAAGACAAAAATCTATCATTCTTAATTTTTTTTTGAAAAATAGCCTTAATAAACTCAAACTCATACAAAATGATTCGGTTTGACTGATCAAATTTATCGACCAGCCAATGAAAAGATGACAATCAGTAATAAAATGGTAGCCCCTTATTGACCGACTGAACACAAAATGTGCTTCAAACCCACACTATAGACTAATGAGAATATAATGCTAATTACTAATTACAGTGTTGTTACACTATATACTAAATGTATATATATATATATATATGTTAAAACAATTCTATTTTGAGTTGGCTCAATCCGATTCAGTGTCTTCCAGAGATCGGATCAAAAAAACACCTCAAGCCACAAAAAGGTTCAATCATCAACTCATTTAGATCGAGTCAAATTCAATTCGTTCTAAAATTAAAATTAAATTTTCAAGCTAAATTATTGTCCATACTTTTCTCACGTGCATGGATTTTTCTTAGGAAGGGAAATAATACATAAAGGAAAGCATTAGCTTCTTGGACATATACTTACTATATGCATTTTTTAGTGTTATTCCATGTACAACTATAACAACCTAAAAGTTCTATGGGCTTTTGCTTGCCATTAATTTTTTGGTTACTATTTGTAGAAGTAGGGCTAACTTTTAATGGGCTTCTCCTTTATCTTGTAGTGCGCTTTGCGCCTTGCGGGAGGGGAGAGCGAGAGAGAGAGAGAGAGGAGAGTAGGAGTACTGGGGAGGAAGACAATGGGACTGAATAGAGAGAGAGAGAGAGATGGGGAGGGCGGGGGGAGAGGTAGTAGAGGGAGAAGAAAGAGAGTTAGAGAAGAGAGGGGTAGGGGGCGACCAATCAGCACCTGCTAGCTCCCTTGCGAGAAAGGAGAGAGAGAAAGAAGAGGGGGAAGAGAAATCATAATATTTTAGGAGACGACATGGAAAAAAAGGGAGAAGAGAGAGGACAAAAGTGAGGGTAAAAATAGTATTTTAAAATATTTTAGTAATAAAAAATAAAAAAATAAATTAATAGATATATGTGTTATTTTGAGATCACATGTCAAAAAATAAAATCATGAACCTATGTAATAGTATATCATAATTATAAAAACCTGAATATAATTTATCCAAAAAATTAAGGCAGGATAGCAAGTTGATGTTGTGCACACCAATTTTATCACTCTACCGCCTGCCTCGTTCAATTCCAGACCTCCACCGTTACATCAGTTGATGAGGATGGTGATGAAGATTACGAGTAGGGGTGCGTATTAAATCGATTGAATTGAAAAAATTAATTAATTGGCCAATATCTTGATGATTAAATTTAATTTGTTATATTATTTGGGTTCCATTCCATATAATTGAAGATTGAATAAAACAAATTAACAACTTATTATATTATCTTATAAAAATTTGGTGATATTTTCATATGTTATCCCAGAGTAATTCCAAAAACTTGAGTATAATTTATTTTTTTATTATAAACTACACCAATTATACTACTTATACTAAGGGCAATTACATACATATTATTTTAATATATTATATTTAAATATTAATCATATTTTAAAATTTTATTTATTTACCTGTCATGCTATAATTTTTTAACATTATAATAGTAGTATTTTGCCAATTTTATCATAATTAAATTACAATTAATATAATTCAAATATCTATAATAACGGGTGATATTTATAATTAAGCATTTAAATTATAAGGTTTTATATGTAAATATATAATTTTGAAACATACACAACTAAAAACCTATTATTTAGAGAAGACGTATGTAATGTAGTTCAAATTTCAATTTTTTTCAAATTTTTTCAATTTTTTTCTTCCCTCTCAAAAACTTTAGGGATTTGCATGTAATTTACGTTAATTAATACAGTATTTGGATATTATTCTTTGCCGGGCCCACAGAGAAAGATGACCACCACGTGGCAAAAGACAAACTGGTCACCATGAACGAGGCGTCGTGGTGGATATATCGGGTCCCACCACTGCATTATTGCGGGCTCTCAGTAAAATATTTTGGGCAAATTACACTCCGATCCCTGCGTTTAACACTTAATAAAGTGCAGGTCCA
Organism: Apostasia ramifera; assembly: GCA_019297695.1. Classification (NCBI taxonomy): domain Eukaryota; kingdom Viridiplantae; phylum Streptophyta; class Magnoliopsida; order Asparagales; family Orchidaceae; genus Apostasia; species Apostasia ramifera. Next base: position 245,615 of record JAEMOT010001680.1, on the reverse strand, counting down.
TATTTTTAAAATTATAACATCGAAGTCCCTGAGTTTTAATAAATTATCAAATAGGTCTTTTTTATTTTCTTATTATTAAAATTTTTAAAATTATCATTTTACCGCTACTCCTTTCTCTCTGCTCCAGCTCATCTTAATACTACTCCGATTTAAATATATTTAACTACAGGATTTTCAATTATTAGCCTCACAGTTTTTTCTCAAAAGGCACATCTAATATTTCGAATTACGTTATCTACTTATATAGCTCAGGAACTCTCATTTCTGTTAGATGTAGGATGATTCATTTTTGTACCCCTCTCACCACAATTTTGCTTCTCGTTTCGTATCTAAATCAATACATCATTGCAACTATTACATCATACCACTTTTAATAAAAATATATTATTTTTTTGATAGATGTTAGTTATGGTACCCTGCATCAATAAGTCAACAATTGAGAAACATCTTGAAAAATATATGATTAAAATTTATGCTATTAAAATAATATTAATCTTATAATTATTCTATTAATTATTTACTTTAAAATAAATTGTGATTCTATATTTATTAAACTCTATTTGTACTTGTGCAATCCTATTTGGGATTCGATCCAACCAAGATTTGACTTGAGTCGAACACGAGTAAAGATTGATTTGATCTGCAGTATTATTTCATTCAAATTTAAGTAGACTTACATCTAGGTCAAGGTAGATATCATCTGAATTGATCTGTTTACAGCCATATTATGATACTCTGATAAGTTAATTAGTGTAATGTATATTATTATGTATTGTGCTCATTTAAAGAGTCTTTTTATGTTAATTATTGGTTAAAAAAATTTAAATTAAATTAAATTTAAAATTATTTAAAAAGATTTAAAAGAAATAAAAAGGACTTGTTTGTAAAATATGCATGAACGTAGTAGAGCTATTTAGAAATTATTTCAGGTGAAATTTAGATTAATAGAAAAGATTATTAAAATTTCAGAAATAAAATAAATTAAAAAAAAAATTAGAACAAATAATTTGAAAGCTATAAAACTAAATTGTAATTTCACCTTAACTACCGACCTTTTATGTCGGTAGGTTTGTTGGCTCCCTTAGCTTGAGAAGGCAGTCATCATCAATAAATTAATATAATGTGTAATATTATATGTTATAATAATAATAATAATAATAATAATAATATATTATTATTATTATTATTTTGTGTGTGTGTATATATGTATAGATTTTTTTTTTTGCATAAAGGGGTAATAATAATAATATATATAAATAAAACAGAGGTAGGGAGAGAGAGAATTTATTGATCAATTTCTGTTTTTATTCACACAAATTTAAGGTAAAAAAATCTAGTTCATATGATTTGTAATGAATTAATTTTTTTTATGTTGTTTTATGAATAAAATATATTTTATTTAATTTTTAAATTTTTTATAGAATCTAATATATTATTAATAATTGATTCATTACTCTGATTGTATAAGCTTATAAATTGATATATTTAAAATGAAATATGTTATTACGATGATTTATATTTTATCCAGATTATTTATCATGCTTATATTCATATGAGATGCATACAAATATTTATTAAGATATATATCTAGATTCGCATATATATGATATGAGATGTTAGAACAACTAAAAATGACGTATTAATGTAGTTCAGCTTATTTTTGTAGACCCGAGGAGGCATTCTATGGTATTTCTAGATTACAACTGGAATATATACCTTGTGTTAATTGTTATTTATATAATGCAGGCATTTCAAAAATTTATTAGAATAAATATCTGTTCAATGAGAATATGATAAAACTCATCAAGAACTCTCCTGAAAATAATGAATCATTGCATATTCACATATTTATAATACAAGATATGACATGTCATTTGTTATAAATTATGTTGATAGTTTGTTATATGCTCTAATCATGCTATACCTATATGTATTTGTATACTGAGTGAGCATGTTCATATGATTTGGTAATTACTGAGTTCGTGAAAACTCGCTTATTATCGATTTACAAGTTCTCCGCAGATACTACAAGAGAGAGTATCAGCTAACTTATGGTTAGAAGATTTTTTATGTTTAAATAATATCTTTTGAATGTATTACTGTAATATATATATATTTTCAAAATTATGTTAGTATTTCTTTGTTGACCGTCTATCTGTAGAAAATAATGAATAAATCTTTTGTAATAAACTATAATGTTATTTGTTTTTACTAATTGATTATTTAAATTTTAAAGTTATTCTGCGGGTGTAAGGACTCGCTTAGTTTGAAGTATTTTTTTGGCACAATATAAATTTTAATTATAAAAATTATTTTTATTTCATATTATGAATGTTAGAATTAAAATTATTTCACATTCAACACAATTTACAGGTTCTTGATTTATTTATAATTGATCATTAAAGTAAAATAAAAAAAATATTTGTTTGTGAGATTATTATTAATTAAGATAAAAATTAATTATTGATGTGATAACATTATTTTAACATTTATGAAAAATTTAAAATAAAATAATTTTATTTTAAAAATATGAAGAATTTTAAAAATAAAATTATATTTTGAAATTAAATAAAATAAATTTCATTATAATATTAAAATTTATTCAGAATTTAAAGCATTAATAATTTAATTTAAATTTATGTATAATATGATTTTTTAAACTAATTTTAATCCCAAGTTAAATTTAACCACCTATAAGTTAAATTAACTAGGGTATAACTAGGAAGGGGATGCAATTATTTAAGTTTCTACTGAGTTCTAGTTTATTTAAATTTGTTTCGAAACATATTTATTCGATTTTGAATTAGATTAATTGAGATGTGAGAATTGAAGTAATGAACTTATTTATGTTTGTTAATATAATATAAAAGATATTTTACATATTTAAATTTTTATATTTAGGAGTCAAATTGAAAATAACTTTGGTTCAACATGACTCAATTTGCACTGGATGCTACTCGATCAAAAATTTGTGCTCAATTTTGAATCAAAATGACTCGAATAAAACTAATTTTAGAATTATATTAATTTGGGTATAAAATTGTCACTCTAAATTTACGGTACAATTTTATGTTCTCCTAACTAGGTATCGAGTATCAGGCTCGAACTAAAAAATCATCACAATTTATAAATACGAAAAGAAAAAATGTGGTGATTAAAAAAAAATAAGTTTAAGATTTAACCTGTTTATCTTAGGACTACATAGTTAATTACTTTTTATAATGAAAATTTAAATGCTGTTTTTTTATATTTAAAATTTTAGTTTAACAATAAATTTTTGTTAGTGTTGACGCAAAAAATATACCACAACAGAGAGAAATATGACGATAATTTTTACGTGGAAACTCGAGTGTTCGGGGGAAAAACCATGACGCTGTCTACACGATTTGAATCCACTAATCGAATTTTCTCTTACAAAAGCTTTTATTATAAACTTTTGATTTCATTGAAATGCATCAGTAATTTAATTTATAATTATTTTCAAAAATATAATACAAACTATAAAATTTTGGTAAAATTTCTGTTTGGCGTGAGGACCAAAATGGTACTAGTTTAAAAAAATAATAATAATTATAATAAAAAAAATTTAATTATTCTACCCAAATTCTAATATAAAAGAATATTATTTTATTTCACATCCTCAATAATTTTCAATAAAAATATTAATTTTATTTCACATCTTAGACCAAAATACTAGAATCTAGTATTTTAGTATAGAATGTGAAATAAATTTGATATTTTTATTAAAAATTATTGAGTATGTGAAATAAAATAATATTCTTTTATATTAAAATTTGTGTATAATGATTTAAAAAAATTTATTTATTATTATTATTATTATTGTTATTTAAATTAGTACTATTTTGGTCCTGATTTTTGTCCCCGCGCCAAACAGGCCCTTAAGTGTGATGTACATAATATTTTATTTTTAACGAGGAACCATCAAATTTTTTGTAATTAATGTAAAGTTTTCATTTCTCTCTTTGAAATCTTGGGAGAGTTGTGAGTGATGCTCCAATAATTCAATATCTTGTAGCATCAACACACCTAAGCCATGTATGATTCATTTGGTTTCTCTCCCTTCTACTCTTCACCATCTCTATCACTCTCCGAGCTCCAAAGTGCCGCAAGCACGGAGTTTGACTCTGATGCCTCAACAATAATTATAGACATTTCTTCGAGATTTTACTAATTTTGTCTTACACTTAATCTCCTCTTAATACGTGCATCATCTAATCGAGTTAGTAGTTACTAACAACGTAATTCTCAGTGATCAATATCATATGTTCTCTGCTAAACTAACTTGATTTGAATCTGCCGATTTCATAATAAACGTTGGATAGAATCACCTGAAACAGATGCTTAAAAGAAAAATATGCACGTATCACCATTTGCATTTGGCTCATAATTAAATCATGCTGTTATTGAGGCGCAATTAACTTTGCTCTAAGATCGATGATCGATTGAAACTTGAATCGAATTTAAGATTACATTGTGATTGACTTGATTCAAGCAAGTGACTAACGAACCTTTTTATGGCTCAATATTTTTATCGATTCAATCTCGAGTTAGCATATGATCGAATCAAACTTACTCGAAATTGAATCAATTAAAATATAAAAATATTATTTGCATATATATATATATATAATTAATTTTATTTTTTTTAAATAACCTAATGAATAATTATATCAGAATTTTCTTCAAATTGAATAGATATATTTATACTTAAAGATTTTCTTAAAAATAAAATTAATTAAAAGTAAAATTGATTTAATTTGTATCAGCATGGTTCAATGCCAAATGAATCAAATTTTTCTTATTTATATTTTACAATAAATTAAAATTAAGTAAAAAAAATTAATTTAATTTTGATGACTAATAATTTTTCCTTAACCACCAATAGAACGCTACCACGTACATGACGCACTTTTTCTACAGCTGGCAGTGGTCCTCGGTCCTCTCTCACTCCTCAGTGACGTCATGCGGCCCAAAATTTCAATGCTGAAATTTCCAACCAATAAATGCATGGCACTCAGTAGAGTCTATTTTGATCTGAGTCAGCTTCTACTTAAAATTAAATATTTTAAATTTAAATTAGTTAAAATTTATTCAATTTTAAATTTATTCTCAAATTAAATTAAACTTAATTATTAGTCATATATTATATTTTAATATGACATTAAATTATTATTATTATATATATTAAAAATATGTAATTAAATTAATTTATTTAAATAAATAATTATTATCTATTTTTAAGCAAAAAAAAACTCATACTTATATATTAAAAATATTTAATAAATTTAATTATATATATATATATATATTAAATCGATTACA
>JAEMOT010001680.1:224330-240088 GCA_019297695.1 Apostasia ramifera | reverse complement strand
TATATATATATATATATATATATGTTTTTTTATAAATATTTAAATACATGTGTTTCTCCGTAGTTTAGGTTATACGACATGGCTACCTTTTGATTTCAAATTATAATCTCATAATTTTAGAAAGTATTTATTTTATTCTTATGTCATATTATAATTGTGAAGCCCGTGGCCGAAGAGAGCAAGTAATGATCGCCAGGTGATGTCCTAAGAGAAAGGAATCACAGAAGTAAAGTATGACTTTTGACAAGCTTCTAAGCTGAATAATGAGTGATGAGAGGGGCATAGAAATGAATTGTCCCACATCGAAAAAGAAAGAAGATCCTAAGTTGTATAAATAGATAACATGATCTCAAATAGAGAGGCGTCTTTTGGGGCAAAATCGTGAGGCTAATGATGAAAAATTTTGTAGTTAAGCGAGCTTGGGTTGGAGTAGCACTAAAATTAGTGACTTTCAGGGAAGCACTCAAGTCATGCAGTTTTCTAAAATTAAAGCGAACAATATCTCTATATTCGGATCACAGAATGTTACAATAATAAAGAAAATAATTTTTTAATTTAATAAGATTTTTGTGTAAATTTTGAGGAAAGGCTGAGTTAGGACAACAATCGCTTTTAAAAGTGATATACTATTACGTCCCTACTTAAAAATAAGCAAAATTTGCTATTATTCGGGTTGGCTCATATCTCGAATTATACCCAGCTCGAAATCAAATAGTTTAGAGCTGACTCGAATTGAAATAAAAAAATTTCAAGCTGACTCAGCTCGAATAATCTTTTATTTTGATTTTAGATCATTTTATAATTGAATTGTACTCGAAATTTTTGATTTTGATTCATCTCTAACTCGCTCGAAATCGGCACGATACCAATCCTATTTATTTGCATCACAACCACCACACTTCCTGCTTTAAAGAAATATAAAACATCCAGCCCACCGAAAAGCCATGGAATCCGCCGGCGATCCTCCGCCGCCCACCGTTTCCCCTACTCCCCTTTAATGAAACCCACCCGTCCCTCCCAACCACCTAAACATAAACCCACAACAGTCCCCATGGGCAACGACCGGAAGCACCAGCCTCCGGCCGCCGTCGGTGGCGGCAGCGGCGGCGGCGACCTCCGGAAGGTCGTCTTCGGCAAATACGAGATGGGTCGTCTTCTTGGGCAAGGAACGTTCGGGAAGGTCTACCACGGCCGCGACCTTCGCTCCGGCGAGAGCGTCGCCGTCAAAGTTATCGGCAAAGACCAAATCCTGCGGGACAGCGCCGCCATGGCCGGCCAGATCCAGCGCGAGATTTCCGTGATGCGGCTGGTGCGCCACCCGAACGTCGTCGAGCTCAGGGAGGTCCTGGCCACCCGCACCCGCATCTTCTTCGTCATGGAATTTGTCCGCGGCGGCGAGCTGTTCGACCTCGTCGCCCGCGGCCGCCTGCCGGAGGACCTCGCCCGCCGATACTTCCGGCAGCTTGTCTCCGCCGTCGACTTCTGCCACTCCCGCGGCGTCTCCCACCGCGACCTCAAACCGGAGAACCTCCTCCTCGACCACCGCGGCAACCTCAAGGTGAACTCACTCGAAAATTCGTTCGAATTTTATTTAATTTCAATTCTAATTAATTTTTATTATAAAAATAAAATACCATTAGCTTGCAATACGCATAAAATCATAATTTTTAAATTTTTTATTTATATCTTTAATTAAAATTATAGAGACATGTTGAGCAACTATTTTGCTTTACTTTTAAGTTTATATTATAAATTTTAAGAATTTAAAATAAATTATGTAAAAAAATATCAATTAAAATATATTTATGGATAAATTGATTTATCAGTAATTTATTTTTATACATATTTATTATTTTATTGATTTACATTTAAGATATTTAAAACTAGTATGATATTATCTAGCTAGTAATTTTTTAAAATTAGTATTTGAGTTTAACTTGAGGATTACATGTCAGTTCTTTTTAACCACTTTTATAAGAACAAATTTTTTTAAGTTTTTTTTTTAATTTTTTTATTTACCTAATTACGAAAATAGTGTGAGTGTATGTATATACATATATGCAATAATATTTAATTTTAGAACTTAAAATTAAGTAAATTAGAATTTAATTTTAATTTTTGCGGATTAAAATCAAACTAGACTTCGAATTCAAAAAACTTGACTTAATGTATTTTGGATTTAAGATTTTGTTTCCGAAAAAAAAATATAAGGGCAAAAGAGGTAAAATAATGCGGGATAAAATAGTCATTATAATTATATTTAAGTCTTCAATATTTTCTTAATATTATGTCATAATATTTTAAAATAATAATTATTTATTTTAAAGTTTTTATTTTTTTTTTAAATTATAAAAATATCACTTAAAATATAATATATAAATAACATAATATAATATTAAAATAACTTCGAATCGCTTAATATTTTTTTCATAAGCAACATTATTTTTGACACATGAATCTAACACATAATTATGTCAGTTTTTGTTTAAAAAATGTGGATTCATTTGATATTCACTACTGACTTGAAGAACATATATGATATTTTTTGTATTATTTATGTATATTTATATGGTTGAAATTATCGTATCAGTAGATACTTTATATATAAAATTTAAATTTAAATTTTAAATAAAAAATTAAGTCAATAAAAATCGAATGAATTTTACTCGAATTAAAATAAAAAAATTTGGACTCAATGCATTCCAGATCTCCGACTTCGGCCTCTCTGCTCTGCCCGACCAGCTCCGGCACGACGGCCTCCTCCACACCCAGTGTGGCACTCCGGCGTACGTCGCTCCTGAGGTTCTTCGCCGACGGGGATACGACGGCGCCCGCGCCGACGTCTGGACCTGCGGCGTCATCCTCTACGTCCTCCTCGCCGGATTCCTTCCCTTCCAGGACGAGAACCTGATGCGGATGTACAGCAAAATCTCCCGCGCCGATTACCAAATCCCGCCGTGGTTCTCCCCCGACGCTCGCAGCCTCCTCTCCCGCCTGCTCGTCGCCGATCCGGCGAAGCGCGCCTCCATCGCCGAGATCCTCCGCCTCCCCTGGCTCCACCGCCTTGATTCGCCGTCTCCTCCTGCCGCGCCGATCCCTGTTCTGGCGACGGAGCCCTTCGAATCGCCGAGGTCCTACAACGCCTTCGAGTTTATTTCGGCGATCGCGGAGGGGTTCGACCTGTCGCCGATTTTTGAGGGCAGGGGGCAGAGGAGGAGGAAGGGGACGGTCTTTACATCTCGGCGGCCGGCGGCGGCGGTCGTCGAGGCGCTGGAGAGGACGGGGAGGGGGTTGGGGTTCGGAGTGACGAAGGCGGAGAGGGGAGGGTTTAAGGTGAAGCTGGAGGGGAAGGAGGAAGGGAGGAAGGGGACGTTGGCGATCACCGCCGAGGTGTTCGAGGCTGCTGCGGGAGTCGCCGTCGTCGAGTTCTCGAAGGACGCCGGCGACACGCTCGAGTACGTGAAGTTCTGCGAGGAGGACGTGCGGCCCGGGCTGAAGGACATCGTCTGGGCGTGGCCGAAGGACGACGGGGACGGCGACCGGCAGTGAGCGAACTCCGGGCTGAAACTTTATGCAAATAACCCCCTAAGGTTCGGCAAATTGCATGGGGTATCCCCTATTGTGTATTTTTGTAAAAAGCTAGATTTTTGTTAATTGCTTGAAATTTCCGTTTTGGTATGATTTTAACTGAAAATGTTCACAGTTGAGGAACAGCTAGTCAGCTACACGTGGCATAAATTTGAATATTTAAAATTTTGATCATGTTAATATTCTGCACGTGGCAAAAACCTCACAATTAGAGAATCTATTGAAGAATTGTTCTAGAACGATGTTCTCCATAAAATCGTAGTGATAAAATAAGTTAAATAAGACAGAACAAGTTTTTTCGATAAACCCTGATAAGGCGCAATTGCTTCCTGCATACATAATCAATAATCATTACTAATTAATTTATTATTTTATTATTTCGACTCTGTAAACTGATGACGGACACTTGAAATTAATTAGGAGAATGTAACTTGAAATATAAATGTAATTATGACGAGAATATTATTTAATTCATTGGCGGTACAGATCGTTGTTGTTAGAATCTTTTCTAACACTCTTTGCTGAACAGCTCTCCTCAAGTCGAACAGCAGCTTAAGCCTAAGAGCAGCTTAAGTCGAATAACAGTCCCTTATCGAACAGCAGCTCAATAGCGAAAAGCAGCTCAACAACAGCCCCTTGTCGAACAGCAGCTCAAAAAGATATTACCAGATCGTACTCTCCGTACTACTATGTCAACTCAGCATTTAAGACAGTATGAGAGCCCACTCCCTAATTGTCCTTTATAGGATTAGATGTCAGATGTAGCAGATTAAATCTATCATGTCCCCTCCTCTCCAAGCTATAAATAAGGGGGAGGAGGAGAAGCTAAGGGGGAATTTCTCTCTCTGGAGACCCTTTCTCTCTCTTTCTGGCTTAGCTGTCCCTCTATCTCTCTATCTCTCTCTTGCACTCATTCGATTTTCATTTAGAGATCAAGCTTTGTAAGAGGAGATTCGATTAGTAGATTCAAATAGCCTAGACGGTATTGTGATTTTTCCCCAGGATACTCGGATTTCCACGTAAAAATCATCGTCCCATTTCTCTGTGTTATGATATATTTTTTGCATCAATAGTTGTCATCCGACTCAAGATGATTGTTCGACAAGACTTTGACCGATTTCAATTTGGTCTAATCTGGTTCAAAAACTATTTTGAACAAGGTCTACAATTGAAATCCAATCAACAGAAACCGTTGCATGAAATGATTTTTTGGTGAAATCTATTTAGTCCAGTCTTTTTTTTTTGTCTTAAATTACCAAATAAGATTGTAACAAATAAAGTTTTCAAATTCTCATATATAATTGATATGATGTAGCACAAATATTGAAATGAGACTACATCAAATTTTTAAAAAAATAATAATTTAGGTTTAATAACTACAAATAATTTTCTCATATAATTTCATTCTTCTTTCGATCTATTATCCTTGACTCATTTATAAAATTTTATTATTCATTTTTAGACAATTTAGTATACGTTGAGTGGAAAGAAATAAATTGCTTTTATAATCTCTGAATATTTTCCTTGTCAAAAAAAAAAAGTTGATTCAGATGCTACAATTAATCCTTATGCTTGTAAGATGTCGTGATCGAAAATTGAAAAAATGAAATTTTGTTTTGATGATCCCCTCTACTACTCCAAAATTCCCATGTTATGATCAAAATCTTCTCCAAAGAGAAGGTAGAACTTTAACTCACTTAAATTTGTTGGAGCTTGACTTGCTTGCAGGTTCTTTTCTCTTACCGACGATATTAATCACTTTATCGATGCTAATATAAGATGTTAGTTTTTCTGTCGATCTTGTGCTTCCACATGTTTTAAATTTATATTCATTTTCTTTTCATTATGACATAAAGAACGTAAATCTTGAAGAGTTGAATAATCTCGAACTCTTTTCGGCATCAATTTTATTCTCAAAGAAATTAGAATATTCATTGTGAAAAATTTCAATAAATTTCGTCTCTTGGAAGCGACTCAAGTAAGAACTTATGAAATGCGAAATAAATAGAAAATCTTTTACTAGGTTTTTAAAAAAGTTTTCTTTCCTATCTTGTACAAAAGATTGAAAGCGCGGCTCTAATTTAAACTTTAAAAATTTTGAAAATATTTGAAAAATATAAAATAAAAAAAAGGTGATGTAAGATATCCATTTTATTCGACTCGATTTTCATAAAAAAAAACATTTGATAATGAGAGTCGTAGTTTTGTACGATAAATTACCCATATCTAAATATTTTAAATTAAAATTAAAATTAAAAAAATATTATAAGCATAAATTATAATCAAAATTTAAAATATTTTTCTGTATTTTTATAGATAATGGTGATTTTTTATTTTAAATAATATACAAAATACATGAGATAAATACTTAAATAAAAATATGAGATTAAAATTATACTCAATTTAACTTGAAATTTAATGAAAAATCTAATAGAATATAGTTGAGTCAAAGCAAACTTGAATTGAACTCAATAGTGTACCAACGGACCGAATGAAGAATCGGCTTACTTTCCTGTTTATAGTTGGGTCAGTCGGGTCGACTATTAAATTAGATGAATCAATAAATTACTATTTTATAAAAAAAATTCAAAAGATAATAATATTTACTAAAAATAGTAACAAATATTTAAAATAATAGCCTTTTATTTTATTAACTGATTGTCGTCGTTAAAAGATAAATATTGATGAAATGGATAAGTTATAATATTTTTTATTTGTCAGATTTGTAATCTGATTTTGACGTTAAATTGGGCGGAATGTTGCGCTGGTTCACGATTAGGCTAGTCCGATAGGTGGTTCAGTTCGGCTTTTGCAGTACTGCTTGAACTTGAATAATTCGAGTTCGAGTTATGACTCACTTGAGGTTGACTCGGCTTGACTTGTAATAGTACACAATAATTGGGCTCATTCTTTGATATTTTCGGCCCAATAAAAAGCCCATTTAAAGAGAAAAGGTGGAGGCTGTTGTGTCTTATCAGGTTGGATTATTCATAAAAGCCCAATTTAAAAGAATTGCTGATTTTGTGCAACTGTTAATCTAATTTATTTCAATATTTAATTTAATTTCCATAAAAAGTATTATTTTTGCAATTACAAACAAAATTTACGTGACTTAATTTTCATTTGACATTATTGATTTTCTTGTCTGAAGAAAATTAAATTCTGCATCAGCTTTGAACAAAATAATATTTAATTATTGGTCTAAATTAAAAAATGATAATAATTAACTACAGAATAATAAATCGAGCCAGAAAATGACAGGTCGTGGTAATTGAGACCACCACCTGTCATTTTCTAACTCGATTTATTATTTTATTAATAATTATTATCGTCTTTTCAAGTCGAGATATCACAAATGCAGTGCTTCACTCATATCTATACAATTTATGCAACATCAACCAAGCAATGCTGCCCGGTAGTAGGCCCCACTACAACGAATGGGCCTACTATTGATGCTCGAATAAATAAATTTTTTTAATGATTTTTATATATTAAAATATAAAAAAAGATGGACGTTGTTTCTATTTTATATGTTATGCAAATATTGCATTTCAATACAACATATTTATGAATAGCAAAAATGATGTAAAACTGAAATTATATTTAAATATAATGCTGAAATTATCAAAATTATATTAAATACTGTCAGTATCTGTTAACACGTGGTTCCTGCGCTGCATCCTGGCTGAACACGTGGCGCCTGTCAGGCTTGTACTTAATTGACGAATTTGCTGACTCAGCTTCATGTTTTGCAGGACTCTTGATCCAGGTCAAACATCGGGCACGAGGGTTCAACCTACCATCGTCCACGATGACCCAGGATTAACCTTCGTAACCTCAGGCACGAGGGTACGAGGTACCGCCCGTCACAATCAACTTCACCTAACCCCGCCGCTCTCCGTACGGGCACTCTTCCCAAGAGGGGGTACCAGTATTTAAAGCTAGCGTCCTTCTCGTACAGCGGCGGACCTCTCCAGTGACAGACGGAACGGCAAGCAGAGCCTGCCCATCACCTTTTCTCCGGAAAATCAGGATGGGGCTACGCATGCCACACAGCTATAAAAATCACTGAACGGTCCCAACTAAAAAGAAGAGAGGACGGGCTTCACCCACCACTACCGGCCTTCTCCAAGACTGACGGAGGAGGAGGACTGATCCCAAGGAAAGCAGAACTCCTCTATCACCTTTTGTAAAACAGGAGCTTGAGGACAACAAAGGCTCTCTTTCTCCTGCTCTCTCTCTTTTTCTCTTGTGAGCTTGTTATTTGAGCCTTCGGGGCCACCTTTTTTCCTATTAGTGAAACTTCTTCGTTGACCGACCGGTGGACGTTGGGATTTCCTCCCTGAACCACCTTAAATCTCTGTGTGCTTTTCTGGTTGCTTCGGACTAATCTTCTTCTTGAGCCTTCGTTAACAGGCTCACCTCCTTTGCGCACCGCCGTCTCCTGGAACTCTCTCTCTTTGGTGTTTCCTGGGATCCCCACATCCTACGTCAACAGTATCAAAATTATAGAAACGCATAATTCAAATATGAAGAATTCCATTTTTGCATGCTAATTTTGATATTAAAATTATCTTTAAATACAATTTTAAGATCAAGAACAATATTGTGCCGAAATTATATTCGAACATAATTTTAGTGTCACTCGACATATTCCGATATGTTTCACAATTTTAATTTGATACCAAATATTTTTCGAAAAAATTACAACAATTTTAAGAAATATATAAATTATATTTAAATAAAATTATAGCATATTATGATATTATCGTATTTAAGTATAAAAATATAATATTATACATAAAAATATATTTTTGTATTTAAGTATAAAAATATGCAATGTGCGCTAAAATCGTATTTGAATATAATTTTGAAATTATATGCAATGCATTGGCATCAAGATCGTGTTCAAATATGATTTTTAATGATAAATTACATCTAGATACGAGGAATGATAAATTCTTCATTTTTTAATGTATCGAATTCAAAAATTTTAAACTAGAAATTTATTTTTGGAATCAAATTAATCCGAGTGATAATCAAATTGGAGTTAGTTCGAAACCTTAAATTTCTCGTTTGGTTCGAGGCGAATTTTTTGCCTAACACAAATTTTAATTATAAAAATCAATTTTATTTCATATTTAATACGAATATTAAAATTAAAAATATTTCATATTTTACACACTTTTTAATAGTTAAATAAATTTCTCTTCCATTAAACTTAAAAAATAAATTTTTTTTTCATATTAAAAAAAAAAAAGCACGAACCAAACGAGGCAAGGTCCGCGTTACAGCAACCTCCGAGACTCAAGATCAATCTGATTGTAATTTACACTAATACTAATTAACGATCACTATAAATAGGTAAAGCCCAACCTAAATTAAGAAGATGTAACATGTGCATGGAATTTATGCTTAGTTTAGTTAGAATTTTTTTTAAACAACAGAAAAAATTAATTTATTTTTTAAATTTAATATCAAAAAGTGCATAAAATGTAAAATAAATTTAATTTTAAGGCCCTATTTGGCAATGGGCTTAAAACCATGGCTAAAATTAGCCATAACTAAAATCTTAAATTTATTTTAAAAAAAACTTTAAAAATTATTTTATATTTCATCTCACACAAATTTTAATATTAAATAATGACTTTATTTCACATCCAACATAATTCTCAATAAATTAATCAACTTTATTTTATATTCCACATAATTTATAATATAACCAACTTATTTTTTTTAATATTATATATATTTTTTAAAAATGACTAAAAATTTCAATCAAATCTTTTTTTTTCTTATTACCAAACAGAGCCTAAGGTTTGTATCTGTGTTAGATTGATTTTTACAGTTAAAACTCGTAATGGGTCAAAAAATTCTTCGAATCAAATGAGGCTTAAATGATCTATAGTGTCCTATTACTTAGTTCATTATTTTATCGACTTAAAATATAAATAAAATATTATATTATGCCATGAGACAGACAATTGCATGATAAATAGAAGTTCATATAGCCCATGTTTATCATGACTTAAATTAGTCAAAAATTTATATATAGTTAATTGAAATTAATTCATGTTTTATGAAATGTGTGAGTGTAGCCAAAGTCAAGAGTTATTCTTAAACTAAGACCTTTGAAAAGGGTTAAATTCCATTGACACACGACTAATTTACCTAATTAAAAATTAGAAATATTTAAACAAATAACTTTTATAATTATTTTAATATTTTTTTTAAAATTCTTTTTAGCTAATATAAACATTATTTTAAAAGAAAATTTAGGAGTTCAATGCCAATTAAGAAATTTAAAATGTAAATAAGTTTATATATATATATATATATATATATTTCTTAAAAATGTTTTTTTATTTTGTTAATTAATATGTGCAATTATTAATGGAAATAAATAATGGAAGATGCGGCTCACGAGGCGTTCACACGGAGGATGACGTCATCACTGAGCTTATTCGCCGACTTTCTTTGTTGTATTAGTCAATTCAAATTACTGATATTATGGATAATTTATATCAAGGGCATGAGTTATGGATGAGACTTCACTTAGGTCCCATTGAAATCCTATAATAATTCATTTAAACCTTTATTTTTTTTGACTTCACGTCTTGGCGCCATAATTTTCCTCTCGTCAATTAAAAAGTATACTGATTATATTATTTGAACTTAAAATTTCTTAATTTTAAGGTAAACTCATTACTTATCAGGTTAGAAAAATATTAAATGCAATTAATGATTTTAATTGATAATAGATATTATAAAAAATTATTATTTATTGCATATATGCAATATATTTGAAATAAAAATTAGCTTGTGAGTAGCTTTAGCAGTATATTTTTTTACTTTTTATCACTTTAATTTAGTTATTCAAAAAGATATTGAATCTTAGTTTTAAGTTACATGTAAGATGAGAGGTCTTTTTATTTATATAAATAAATTTGTGCCTTTTGAAAATAATAAGTTACTGTAATATTTAAAATTTATAGTTTTTCAATTTTTTTATTTATCGTGTGAAATAATATTTTAAAAAAATTAAGAAAATAATGATAACATATATTTAAATTCATTTTTTAACTTAATTTTCAAAGCATTTTTTGTCAAAATTATTTTAAAAAATAAATAAATTGCAATTGTTGACACATCCTGCACAAATAAATCTACTATAATTTAGATGATAATGATAGTCTAAATTTAAATTATTTTAATATAATTATATGAGACAAGAATTTTCTCAATATTTATATCACAAATAAACTAAAATAATCGTAAATCATTCTTAAAATTTTTAATTTTAAAATTTCTAAGGTGGTGTGTTTTGAAATAATTTAAATATATATTTTTGCAAAAAAATAAAAATGTGAGAAATATGATAAGCAGTGATGGTTAGTATGCAAAGATAAGAAATTTAGAAGAACTGTGTAATTCCATGTGGAAGAATTGGTACCAAAGGAAAATGTGTCCTCTCTTAGAGGAACTGGAATGAAATTTACTCTAATTAATCTCTATCCAATGAATCAGTGGTGCTCGGTGGGCCCGCACGGCTTTCGGGCTCGTTGACTTTCAAGGTCACGCGGTCAAGTCTATGAACTGCGGGCACCACCTCGGCGCCAGCCGACATACCGCCAGCCGGTGCTGGATGGCCAAACCGGCTGCTTGCTGTTCGGCGCCTTACAGCGGATGACGAGCTCCTAGAAGCACGTGCGTAGCGGAGGAAGCCGTGCGGCAGCTGCTAACTGTCGGTAGGATGCTCACGTGGCCTTCCATCGTATTTAGTGTGGCGGCTGTGATCTGTGGTTAGTATGTGTAGCATGAGCAGCGCACGTGATTCGCATGTGGCGAAATTGTCTGTGGGTCACTTATTACCAGATGCTTTCCACTTAAGCTTGAACTAGTTTTATTTCACTTTGGTCCATTTAATGCCTTCTTTTCAATAGGGCGGTAAATGAACTGAGCTAAGCCGAGTAGTGGCTTGCTCACACTCATGCTCGTTTTCAAAAACTGAACTCACTTGGTGCTCGAGTTTGTTTAATTTGAGCTTGATTCATGAATATAAAAATATATTTGGACTTGGTCCATATAGTTCGCGAATAAGCTCACTAATGTGTTCACGATTGAGCTAATAAAAATTTAAGTTCACAAATATGAAAATTTTAGACAAGCTTATATATATATATTTCAGATATTAATGTGTTTATGAACATACTCATTGTTATAATTTATGATTTTTTTTATTTATAAATATGATATAATAAAATCTCTAAAAAAGCGTCACGAATGGGCATATTTGGCAATTACTCAAAAATAGGTAAAATATTTTTTAATAATATTTTTAATTTATCAAAAAAAATTTCACATCCAATATAAATTCTGACCTTAAAAAATCAATTTTATTTCACATCCAACACAAATTCAACCTTAGTCTTTATTTGGCGCGAGGATCAAAATTAGGATCAAAATATTGCTAGTTTTAAAAAAATAATAATAATAATAAATGAATTTCTTTAATCATTTCACATAAATTAAAAAATATATATATTTTACATCACATACTTAATAATTTTCAATAAAAATATCAATTTTACTTCACATCTTAGACCAAAATATTCAAATCGAGTATTTTGTTCTAGGATGTGAAATAAAATTAATATTTTTATTATTTTTTTTTGAATATGTAAAATAAAAATAATATTTTTTATATTAAAATTTATGTAGGATAATTTAAAAAATTATTTATTATTATTATTGTTATTTTTTAAACTAGTATCATTTTAGTCCTGATTTTGGTCCTCGCGCCAAATAGAGCTTTAAAGTCAACTTTATTTCGCATCCTACACGACTCCTAATAGTAAAATAAATTTTTTTCCCATCAACTCTATAAAATAAAATATTTTCTCTTTTCTTACCAAAATTTATCCTCCAATCAAACAAGCTCATTGAGTCTTATAATTAATGAGTTTGTTAATGAACTTCATACGAATAAATCACGAATGTTAATCATCTGAACGTTAATATCTTCAAACTAATTCATTAATCAAAATTTGAGCATTTAAAATTATGTTCTAACTTATTTGTTAATATTGAAGAATTGAACGTAAATGAACTCTTATTGCGCTGAACATTGAGGTGCTTGTTGAATGCTTGGTTCATTTACAGCCGTACTTTTTAAGGTTTTAATTTACGAAAAGAAATAAAATGCTTTAGTCTTGATAATGTTTACCTAACTTTAAAGAGCTGTACATGATCCATTAAATTTTATATAAAATTTGAAATAAAATAAATAATTACTTTAGTTTTTTGTAAAGTATAAAATAAAGGATATTTTAGCATGTTTGTCAAAATAAAATAAACCATGCATCTTGTATACATGTAAGTTTGATCAAAGATTAAATAAATTTTTTTTAAATGTATACATCGAGCGAACCCAAATCCGACCCAACACAAATAGCCTCAACTCGAATCCGACTTATTTATTAAATGTGTCAAAATTCATGACCCAAACCTGACCCGATTAATAAATGGGTCGGATTGACTGGTCGACCAGACCCATTTATAAAATATTTTTTTGATAAATGCCCAATCTGAACCCTACCCGACCTGATTATGTGCAGTTCGAATTCGACCCGTTTAATTAATGGATCAAATTTTATGTCCCATATTTAAAATTTACGAGTCAAATTTACTAGTCGGATCATATATTACCACTCTTGCACGATCTTTTTCTTTTTGTGTGTTATGTGCATCGAATCTTTTCTCAAATGAGAGAGAGAGAAGGGTCAATAAGACTTTCCCCTATCCAAATTCCCACCCAAATTCAACAACTCTTCTCCCCTCCCTTAGTCTTCACCCAAATTCAACGCCCTTTTGTCTTCCTTCTTAGCAGAGCTTGACTTTGACGCCCACCTTTGACGAAGAGGTAACCTTCCATGGCCGACATACCACTCCAAAATTTCCTCCTAGAGATCTCTCTCTCTCTCTCTCTCTCTCTCTCTCACACTACTTCTTGTACTCCTATGAATTACCCAATCCATCATCTCCTCATTAGTGACAACAATTGCTGAGTTCATACCGATGATCTCAGCATCCCTGCCTTCTTCATATATAGCTCCCCCTCCCCTCATCTCGTCCGAAGAGGCCCCAAGACCCGAACTTTCTCTTCATCCTCTTCAATCCGAGGCGCCATGGAACCAGCGGCGTGGCTAAGCCTCGACCTAAGCGTAGCCCCAGCAGGAGCTTCTGCGGGGCCGGATTCCGGCGGAAACAGGGTATCCCCTGCGAGGGGCGAGGCCGGCGAGCTGGAGGAGAAGATCGCCAGAATGGGCGACGAGAACAGAAAGCTGAGCGAGATGCTCAGCGCCATGAGCGTGAGCTACAGCGCCCTGCAGAGCCGGCTGCTCGAGCTCATGAGCTCGGCGCCGGAGACCAGGAAGCGGCGGAGCGAGAGCCAGGAGAGCCGCGAGAGCAACGGGGAAGCAAACAAAGGCGAGAGCTTGTCGAGCGAGGATTCCTACAAGAGGATGCGGGTCGACTCCAAGACCTGCGTCTCCAAGATCTGCGCCAGAACCGATCCCTCTGATTCGAGCTTGGTGAGTTTCCACCCATCAACAAGCTGATCACCAACGATGACACGGCCCGCAGTTCGGGTTGGCGAATCGCGTTTGAGTGGCAATTCGAGACGGCACGACCGCCTCGAGCCGGCACATTTAAGATTATTGTTAAGATCCTTGACGCTATTAACTTCCCTAAAAACTTAAACTGATACGACCTATTCAATAAACAGTTTAAACAATGTAACCATAAAAATATAATTACAAAATTAAAAGAAAAATTAAATCATTAGAAATAAAAAAATAATAATAATTTTAATAAACGGGTTATTAGCATGTCATAGACAGACCAACCATCAATTCGTAGTTGTGGCTCTTGCGTGAGTTATGACTGAGTTGGCTCATTTATCATTCAAACTCATATAAGTTCTAGCCGTTCTCGGATTTCACGAGTCAGATTGAAAATTGCGGCTTCTAAATCACGACGAGTTCGTCGTAGAAATCTCATGCTTTTGTTGTTTGATGGTTAACAGGTGGTGAAGGATGGATATCAATGGAGGAAATATGGGCAGAAGGTCACAAGAGATAACCCCTCTCCAAGGGCCTACTTCAGATGCTCCTTTGCCCCTTCTTGCACTGTGAAGAAAAAGGTATAATTAAAAAAAAAATTACATTTATGTTATTAAAATATAATTACTTTGTATATTTGTAATATTCACATTAAAATCAATTTATTTTCAATTATAAAATTATAATTTTTATTAATATTTAATATGAAATATGTAAAAGAGATCAAATTTTAGTGGTATGTAATTGGCTTAAATTAAAATTATGAAACTGCCAGAACAATTGAGATATTTGCATTTTAAAACTCTTTCATTAATCGTTCTGCATTATCTTCAGGTTCAGAGAAGCGTGGAAGACAGGTCGATCTTGGTGGCGACCTACGAAGGAGAGCATAACCACCGGCCTCCGCTTCAGGGAGAAGCTCCGGCGGGTCGCGCCGGCCATGGCGGAAGCAGCTCCACGCAGGTTCCGGCGGTGTCGATGAACTCTGCTTCCAGTGGGACGATCACGGTCGACCTCGTTGAGGACGACGGCCGGCGATCCGGCGACGGGAAAAGGGACGCCGCCGTCGCCGCTTGCCGGGAGATGGCGTCGCCGGAGTTTCAGAGGATTCTGATAGAGCAGATGGCGGCGTCGCTGGCCAAAGATCCGACCTTTAAAGCTTCTCTGGCGAGCGCCATTTCCGGAAGGATCTTCGAGCTTCCCCCATCGTAGAATCCTGTAGATTGATCGTTACCTACAAGATTAGATTTTTTTTCTTTAGTTTTTAGGGGTGGGGGATGCTAATTAAAGGAGGAGAAAAAAATGAACAAAATATTTAATGCAAATCATTTTGTAAAATTTTATTTACATATTTACTTTTTGGGCAAATTTCACTCAGGTCCCTGAGTTTAAGGGTTATATCACACAGGTCCACGTTTTTAAAATTATATCATCGGGGTCCCTAAGTTTTCAAAAATTATCATCTGGATCTTTTTTTTATTTTTTTATTATTAAAAAATATACAATATTATCATTATACCCTTACCCTCCCAATCTCCACAGATCCGG